>JAXCMG010000012.1:252135-298292 GCA_034642415.1 Podarcis siculus
GGAATAGGCCCCGCTTCCGATCCTTTGATACTGCTGTCAGCTCGTTGGCTTGGAGGTAGCAGTCGAACCGAGCGAGGTAGGAGTCCCATGATTCAGAGGCTGGCGCAAATGGCAGTAGAGGCACAAGTGAAGCCATGATTCCGATGCCGGCGTGAAGGGCGATGGATGGAACACCGTGCTCTAGCCAGAACGCTCAGCTCTGAATTGGTTCTGCCCAGTGATTTCGCTCAGTGATTTCGCTCTGTGATTCAGCTCAGTGATTCAGCTCAGTTCAGAGGCTGGCCGCATCTGGCTGTGCTCTGATGTCCATCTATCCCATCCTCGTCGCCAGTGTTAAGTTGTGGGTTGACATAGCAGCCGGCACAGCGATTTCTTCAAGTAGCTCTTTATTTTGTAAGCTGGAATAGAACTGACTGCGAACAGCTCAGCCGGCCTGCTTTTATAGGCAGCCGGCTGTCACATTGTAACCACCACAGCCCAGAGTTCCCGCCTAAAATAACTGACGCGGACCTGAGTGAAAACTATCTACAGACCTGAGTGAAAACTATATACAGTATCCCCGTTGGCCCAGGGTGAAACTACACTACATAACATCTTCAGCTTCTGATATCTCCTCCTGGTCGCCTCCCTCTGACCACTTACCATCACACCACCACCAATGCCCTGGCCCTGAGCCTTCTTCCCTTGGGTTCCCCAGTTGTTTCCTCCTCTGCATCCAACCAGTCCATGACACAGATGCACCTCACCCAAGGCAGATGTTTCATAAACTGGGAGCTACCACCGAGATGGCCCTGCCACAGGTCAGGGCCAGCTGTGCATCCTCCAAGGGGTGGCATCACCAACAAGGCTTCTCCTGGTGAGCCCACATGCCAGTGTTGAGAAGGCAAAACAGGGCAATAAATATAAATTTTTGCCTTGACACATTTGGCTAGTTTCTGCGCATACTCTCACACCCCTCTCTATGCTCCATCCAGACAAGCAAAGGCCTTATCAAGGACACTTTCCCCCCATGCAAAAACATAGTTGGTGTGAAGCAGGGCCAATGAGGATGTGGCCTGGAGACAGACTTTGGAGGGCCGGATTTGGTTCCCTTGTCCCAGGTTCCCTACATCTCCTGTAGGGGATGTGTGGGTAAAATGATGCAGGCTGTTTGAGACCTGTGATCAGGTTTTCTGACAGTGTTTGCTTTTAAAACAGCCATAGGGAAGAGGAGTGTTGGAGGATGAAGGTGTTAATCTTTCTTTTCATCAGAATGAGGGAATGACAGGATTGAAATCTGTGGTGGGCCAAAGCAGAGGGGAAAGTATTGGGGTTTGGGTGTCCTGTCAGCAGAGAGTGTTTGGCCAGAGGTGGTAAGAGGGGCAGTTAGTGGGGGACAGTAGTAGCTAGACGGAGGTGACAAGCAACATAAGCAGGGGCACAGCCCATAGTAAAGAATAATAGTAAAGAACAAGGTTTGAATATTACTAATATTACTAATACTAAATATTACTAAGGTATTACTGAGGGGTATTACTAAGGTAATACCCCTTCATTTCTTGCTGTGCATCTCTTAGGGCAGCATGAATTTTTACTTGGGGGTGGGGCTGTGAAGCTGAGGGGCCCTGAATCTGCTCTCCTTGTATATGTCACTTTTATTTTCTTGTTTGTTTGTGCCCTTGTGAAATTGGCTTAAGGGGGGCGGGATCTCTCAAGCCTTGGAGAATCAAGAAGGCTAATCGCCTTAGTGCTTTGAAACTGCACTGAGATTTGCAACCAAATAAACTGGAGGGTTCCCCCCCCCACTTATGCAGAGGCAGTGAATATGCCCAGTTAGCCCTTGTCAATGTTTTTACACCATTTCTACATTAGGCCAAAAGATGGGGGGGGGGGGTTGGGTTTTTCCAGCAGGCCGTATTTCAAATGTCTGCTATGTCTAAGGAATACTTCTTCCTCAATCTGTATTTGCTCCAGGCTCTTCCGAATGCTGTGCATAACAATGAAGGCAAAATCCCATAGAGAACTACCAGTTTCAGAAATGTCAATCCATTGAAGGTCTGAGTTGTAACATACCTGTGATTTTTCCCTCCCCCTCCTGTAGCTATGGAAATGCTTGAAACCTGATTTCCCATTGGAAGCCCGGATTTCCAAGCAGTGGTGTGAAATTGGTTTCCAAGGCGATGATCCTAAAACAGATTTCAGAGGAATGGGCCTCCTGGGGCTGTATAACTTATTGTAAGTATATTTCTGTTTCTCTTAAAGGTTGAACCTAAAGGTATAAATTATCCTCCTGCTTATATGTTTCAGGCTTTATTAAGGCAATTGTCATTCTAGATAGCTTGTAGGTTCCTACCACAGTTGCTGCAATTTTTCATTCCTCTTGATGAGAAGTAATTTCTTTTTCTTTTCTAGGAACAATTTGTTTCACATTCTCCACAACCCAGTTATAGCCAGTGCTTCATGAGCAGACATTCTGCATGCCCAGCAATTGGGCTTTCCACCTCCTCATGGGTGGCGCTGTGGTCTAAATCACAGAACCTAGGGCTTGCCAATCAGAAGGTCGGCAGTTCGAATCCCCGCTACAGGGTGAGCTCCCGTTGCTCGGTCCCTTCTCCTGCCAACCTAGCAGTTTGAAAGCACATCAGAGTGCAAATAGATAAATAGGTACCGCTCCGGCGGGAAGGTAAACAGCGTTTCCGTGCGCTGCTCTGGTTCGCCAGAAGTGGCTTAGTCATGCTGGCCACATGACCCGGAAGCTGTACGCCGGCTCCCTGGGCCAATAAAGCGAGACGAGCGCCGCAACCCCAGAGTCGTCCACTACTGGACCTAACAGTCAGGGGTCCCTTTACCTTTACCTTTCTCCTCACCCATCCCAAAATCTGTCCCAGAGGTTCCCCCAATCCTGTCTTTTTAAAGACAATATTCTTTGAGGCATCCAGTTTTTAAGAAAGCAGTTCAATTTCCGTCCCTCATCACTTTCGTTTTCTCTTTCTCGCATAGCTGGTTAATTTTGCCATTGATTTGTGTCCCCCCATAATTTCTCAAACAAATGCACTCACTGATGGAGCTTTTCTTTGTCCCTAGCATGAGTGAATGCATTTATTTAGATCATTTTTAATAGGAGCCTATTGCACGCAGTATGTAAGATAAAGAGTGTAGCAGCACATGGCAGATTCACAGTCACGGAAAGAGGACTGACTGTCTTGCTTAAGTGTACAGATTACATATTCTTTATTATTGGTCATGGACCCACACAGAACAAAACCAACATTTGTACAGGTAGAATATCATAGCATGCAAAATACCTGAAAGTGAGTTGTAAAACATAAATGATATAAAATATCAGGAATATCTGAAACATGTTTAAAGTAAGATGTACAATATGATGACTTAAAATATAGAAGTTAAGAGTCAGTTGAAAAGCTCACCCCCCCCCAAAAAAACATGTTTGCCAAACCTGGTTCATACGGTACATTTTAAATGTACAAACCGGGTATCTGCGTATAGTTTGAGGTACCTACAGATGTTTGGAGCGATGTTGTAAAACTCCGAAATGTGTTTTTCTCCTCCAGATATTTTGCTGAATGTGATGCTGCTGCAGCTCAGCAAATCCTCTCTGACTCCCTTCAACCAAAATACAGGTAACATTTTGAAGCTGGAAATAGCAGCCACCTCGAGTAAATAAATCCTATTTGTAATAATTCAGCATCTCTTTTACTGTTAACATAAAAGATTGTCTGTGTTTCTCGAACTGTTACTTAAGATTAGAGAGATAAAATGCCTCATTTCCATGTGTTCTGCAGTCTGATTTTACTGTTAAATACATAAAATTTAATCCAAGTTTATATTGATTTTTAAGCTATTTATTTTTCCTTTCCCTTTCGCCCCCATCTTTCACAATGAAGGGAAGTCACTAAAGAGGAGCTAAGGTATTTTTTTTCCCTTTTGCCTTTTATAATCCTTTCAAATTAAGTTTTGAACCAGAAAAATATATATTCTAGGACAGCCTTTGCCAACCTGGTGCCCTCCAGATGTTTCAGACTTCCATCAGCCCAAGCATGCTGGTGTGTGGGCTATGTAGAAAAAAGCCCCCATTGATTCCAGAATATAATAATGTCTATGCAGAGCCTTAGCTGGGGAGACAAGGCAAAGTGGGAAAGGGCAAAGACTTTCTCTCTGCTTTCCACCCGAAGACTAGATCAGGCATAGGCAAACTCCGGCCCTCCAGATGTTTGGGACTACAATTCCCATCATCCCTGACCACTGGTCCTGTTAGCTGGGGATGATGGGAACTGTAGTCCCAAACATCTGGAGGGCCAGAGTTTGCCTATGCCTGGACTAGATGGATCAGGATTAAGTTACAGGAGGGTAGATCTCGTCTGAGCACTGGGGGAAACCTTTGGACATTAAGAACATTATGACAACTGAACCAATGAGGTAGGGGGTGGTGGACTTTTCCTTCCTTTGGGGTCTTCAAGTAGAGGCAAGGACAGCCACCTCTTAAGGATGTATCTGTGGAATTCCTGCATCAGGCAGAGGGTTGAACCAGTTGACCTCCTGGATCACTTCCAGCTCTACCAGCAACGAATAGGTTGTCCCCCTTCTTATAGGACCGTGATATATTTTTCACACATGGGACACTTCAAAGTACCTTTCCGACCGGCTGACCTTACTATGAAAAAGGGAGAACGCATGATCAAAGCATAATTGAATCTCTGGATGTCACTGTTGCAAAGTGCTGCAATGGTCAAGTGCTTAGATGGTTTCAAAACAGGGTAAGGTAAATTCATGGAGGATAAACCTAGCAATGGCTCTTAGTAGTCACAGTGGCCCAACAGAACCTTCAGGTTGGCCTTTCTTTTCCAGTTGCTGGTGAACATTAGCGAGAAAGGACTATAAGGGACATGCAGCAGGCTGAGGTGTGTGCATTCTGTAGCGTGTCACTGATGCAACAATAACACCTTAGTGGTGTATTTATATTGAGTCATCCACACACCGTTCTGCTTTATCAGTTGTTCTGCAGTGCTTTCCAAATGTCACAGCATTATTGCTGTCCTGCGCACTATAGCACAACAGAAGCAGGACAAAACAACAACAACCCTGGAAATACTATGACATAAAAGGTTTTATGCACTGATTGGAAACAGAGCAGGATGCCCACCCTGTAACCTTTGCAGGTCAAACAGTATTGAACGTGGAGTTGCATATTCCTAGCATGAGCATAAATAATCAAGAATGCACAGTAAAAAGGATGTATGGAGGGGCTCTCTGTATATATCACTATTTATGCCTTGCTTCTGAGCTTCCCAAAAGCATCTAGTTGGTCGCTTTTGGAAATACAGAACTGAACTAGATCAGTCTGGCCTGATTCTGCAAGGCTCTTTTTATGTTACTGTTTTCAATGCAATTGAGTAGTCTGTCTTAAAGCAACAAAACCAAATGTTGCTATCTTAAATTTGAAAGGGAAAAAAAGTTGCTTAAAAACCAACAGCAAGCACCAGGAAAAAGCACAGAAAATCGTTATATTATCTAATGCCCGATATAACCTCTGTTATTTTCTGTGGAATAGGAAATCCAAGGGCACAGTAATTATACGTGAATCCCTCACGTGCAATTTCATCATTGTTTCAATCAGCCGCACACCCAGCCAGAAGAAGCGCACATTGTCTTTGTTCCAAGAGTACCACCGAAACGTTTGAGCAGCACTATGTTCGTATCAAGGTCACAAGAATAGGCAGATGGCATAGAACCAGTTAGAATATTCTGGAGAGCTGGAGAGAATGTCGACAGCCTCCTGAAGGGCTTCTGCCTTCAAACAGACAGTGGCTGAGGGCAGTTCCAGATGTGATAATTTTCGGTGCAGTGATAATTTCTACACCGCAGCTTCTAGACATGTCTGATAGCAGCAGGAGAATTTATGACACTTAGGGTATTTCCCCCCCCCAAGGGGTTATTTGGTAACATGAATGACTGTGCAGAGGGGTTTGATCCAGGTGCCCAAAGTACAGCGCTCTGACCATTATGCCTTACTGTCTGTCGCTGTGTGGAAGATGAATAGATTACCTCTATTAACAGATGCTTAAGACAACACTGCACTCTATGAAGCTGAGTCAGTACAGAAGCATCTTTATTTTTAGAATTTTCACCTAGCAATGCCAAGCAACAACAAATACACCACAAGCTATTGGTGTCTGCAATGTGCTCTTTTTTCTTTCTTTTTTAAGTGCCATTTCTTCCAGTCTAGTTTAAACACTGTTTCCTTGAAGATTCATTAGTTTTATATAATCTGGGGGAGGAGGAGAGAGAGAGGTGAGGGTTGTATATGTTTTTCCTTGAAGAATGCAATCCTCTTTTTCACTTCTTAGTTCTTTACCTGGACTAAACTAAATAAATAAATTCAGCACAGAGGGGAAAGGAAATGGTGGCTAAAGGCGTAGGCTTTCATGACAAAATAGATTTAGAATTCAGGACTGTGTGTATTACTGTGTTTCTGCACTGTTAGATAAAACCATATTCCATTTTCTGTGTGGCAAAGTTGTGGTGCGGCAAATCCCCCTGTCGTTCTTTGTGTGCATGTCTGTGCATGCAGTTTTCCAATAAAAAGCATCTGCCAGACCCAGAAATAATTTTAGAGACAGGTATCTTCTAGAGTGCCTTTTTGTTGCTGTTGAGATGTTGTTGGTGGTAATGAAAAATATAATGTGTCGATATTTTATTAATCTGTGATGTGGGATTCGTGCTTTGGGGTGGGGTGGGGCTTTAATTATTGCTGTCAGGTGTGTTTTGTACTGTTTGGTGCTTTCTAGTGTGTCTGAAAAAAATATACACAGCCCCTGCTGTAGCAGTTGTAATAGCAAAAGCACCAAAGAAAGAGGAAAACTCCAAGGCCGTGTATTAGCCAAAATGATGGTAATGCCATTTCTATCCTTTGCAAGTGTGCTAGGTAAATAATATATACACTCATAAACCATATCTACATAGGTATTTAATTAAAATATTATGCCTGACCTTAGACTTTCTAGGAGAAGACCTATATTAAGAAGTAGCATGTGTAGTGCCTTTTGAGGAACTGATCACGCTCTTGATGAAGAACAGGAGATGGAATCAGTCTGTTGTTGCTCATAGAGTATTGGGCTTGGGTTCAAATCCTGCTCTGCCATAAAGCTCACTGGGTGGGCAAGTGAAACAGGTACAGTGGTACCTCTGGTTATGAATTTAATTCGTTCTGGAGGTCCGTTTTTAACCTGAAACCTTTCTTAATCTGAGGTACCACTTTAGCTAATGGGGCCGCCATGCCACTGGCACACGATTTCTGTTCTCATCCTGAGGTAAATTTCTTAACCAGAGGTACTAGCGGAGTCTGTAACCTGAAGTGTTTGTAACCCGAGGTGTTTGTAACCCAAGGTACCACTGTATTAGTTTCTGGTTACTCAGCAGACTCCCCAGGGATGCAGAAATGTATTTGTAAGTTAGAAGAAAGGATTAAAACAAACCTTCCATAAATAGCTTGATAAGGTCTGAGCATGTAGAGGACCCACTAGATTCAGTGGCAAATCCCTGCTTAGAATACAGTTGAAATACAATGAAAATAAAATAAACAGTTTGAAAAACCACTAAGCAGAAACCAACAGGTACCCAGATGGATGTGGCAGGGGCAGCCATGTTTCTGCCCCATTCAGACACAAACTGAGAGGGAGTGTGGAGATTCTCCCCAACCCCACAAAATTGTGAGGATGAAATGGGTTAGCCCCATCTTAAGCTACCCTGAAGGGCTTGTGGGAAATACCAAATACAAATACATTTTATATTTACACAATGTGTGTTATTTCAACCATCATTTTGGATATTAAATACACGCTTTGCAACCGTGTGCTGTGCTGAACCGTATTGACTTTTCCTGTATGGTATCTCTTGTTTGATGTAACCAAGTTTGTGGAAGCCAACATGTATGTTTAAAAATGTGTGTTTTTATCCTGGTTTTAAGTTAAAGGGAGGGGGGGAATGAGGCTAACAAAATCTCTGTTAAAGCCGGCAACAAAATTTAGAAGAAGCCTCTGTAGATCATTGCTCTCCCCGAACAAATAAATATAACAAATTTTGATCATTTTTCCAAACGTGGGGAAACTAGCTTAATGTACCACCCTGAATTTGGAAGTCTGAGAGGCTGAAATTTCCAACATGTCTTGGATCAACTAGAAACATCTGAAATACATCAGGTCACCTCGCTTTATAACTTATCAGGTTTTTCCTTCCACACCAGCACCACCTTAAAAAATAAACTACTACAGCAGAATAAAAAGCCAGCTAGACAAACACTTTCTCATTGTGCAGAAAGGCATTGGGTAACATTCAGACAACACACTTGGGTTGGGTGTGCAACCATTATCCTAGGTCTTATACATCCTGAGTCTTGTCATGTGGATTTTCAAAACCTTCATCAGCTATTTAAATATAATAATAGCAGTTTTATTTTTATATGTATCTTTATTAATTTAAAATATACATTTATGAAAAAACAGACGAACAAACAAATAAACATACAATCAAACACAAATAATAGAAGAATCAAACAAACAACCACACTATAAGATTAATATAACTATCATCATTTATACTCCTGGAACTGAAAGCAATTACAAAACTTACAGAGAAGAAAATTAAAAATGACTTCCAATTAATCTCACTGTACTTTATCCATTACCTTATACTGCACAGTTACATATTTTTTATATAGCAGCTTTAAATATCACTGAAAACATTATGGGAGTTGAAATGTGCAATAGTATAATAAGGTAACTTAAGAACGCGAGAGAAAACTTTGTTATGTAACTTGAAAGATATAATCCCCGCCCCCTTTGATCACTGACTGCCCTCTCGGAAGAGGAATGGACCTTTGAGGGCAGTTCAGGAATGCAGCGATGCTTCTGCATATCACAGGTGTGTTGAATGGTTTAAACTGAGCCTACTGAGGGCCAGCTCACATACATCCCTAACATTAGAAACACCTTAGCAGTGAAGCATAGTAGGTGGCCTCTTGATTCATGTCCACCACCAACCCAATCACTTTTCACTAAAGTAGCAGTGTTGGCTGATTACCTGGGCTAGTTTCAAATGACTTGGGTCACATCTGGCTTACTGAATTTCAAAGACTGCAGTCAGCTTTGCTCAGGGCTGAAAGGAATACAGAGATTTCCCCTGATTCTTCCCCATCCTTCAGTATCTCAGAATTGGCCCATCCTTCTATTTTATCCTTCTAAAAGCTTCACAGAGTATACATAAGCTGTCTTTGACAGAGAATATCCAAGGCATAGACCTCTTTTTAGACTGCAGTGATGAGCATGTGATTGGGGCACAAGGCAAGCAGGTTAGGTTGGCTACAGAAGTTTACAAATTCTGGAGCTTAAAAGAATACGAAAACCCGCAACACCAAGAATAAAATGATACCATGTCAATAGACCTTTTCACGATCACCATGCAGAGAGAGAAAACCGTTTCCGATTTGAACAGCAACTTCCGTTTTTTATTTTTCAGCAAATTCAGCAAGGCTGAATGGGAGAAGAAAAAGTTTGATAAGGCCATTGGGTAAGTATGTAATTCCAAGGTAGAACTATCTCTTCCCCCCCCCCCACCTTCCATAAGCCCATACCCTCCACCGCTTTGAGGCACAGTCAACCTTCATGCTCACTGGCATCGGTTATCCTTAACTATGTGGATGGACAACCTGTGCCCCTCCAGATGTCGCTGTAAAGCATCTCCCATCATCCCTGACGATGAGCAACATCTAGAGGGCCACGCTTTCCTCACCCCATGCTTATCATTGAAGTGGAGGAATAAGGGATTGGGGGTATTGCAGACAAGCAACTCTTGGTTAAGCTTAATGGGTGGGATTCACCTAACGAACCCTGCCAAGGGAAGCTCTACAGAAGAGCTTCCACTTGTGCAGCAGGGCTTCCCCCCTCCTCCTTCATGCCCCCCCCCCAATTGGTTTGGGAGAGGGCATTAGGAGAATCCCCAGAACAGCAGCAGTAGCACTGGTGGTGAATCACTTTGCTCCGTCTCTCCTCAAGAAGACTTTGTTGAGCCCAAACATCTGGAAAGTTCAAAGGGCCAAAGAGCTTTGTGGGCAGAAGGTCCCTAGTCAAACCCCCAACATCCTCAGGGCTGAGAAGAACCTATTCCTGAAACCACTGCAGGCTTTAGGGGTGGGGGAACTAGATCTGGCTGGCTGGCCAGATTCCTCAGTCCACCACCCTCCACGGGTCACATCTGATAGGTGAGCAGGGCCATCCATAACAGCGTCAGGTGACTGTAACTGCTGATCAGCCTATAGCATCAGGCATAGGGCAGGTGGGTGTGGTTTGTGAGGAGCAGCCTCACAGTCCAAGTTGGGATCATTGGGGAGGGGTTGTTTTGTTTTGTTGTTATGTTGCGTATTTTTGTGTGTTTATGCTGTAAACTGCCCTGTGACCCTCCCCCCAAAAGGATGGTACATCAATCCATCCATCAATCCATCAGCCTTCTGGTCAGAGATTCCTCACCACTAGTGTAGATATTACTGAACTAGGTGACTCTGTGTAAGGCAACTTTGTGTGTCAGTCAGGACCGCCTGTAGTTGGTATTGCCGTGCCGCCATTTTCCTGGGTGTGACTGTTTGGTTACCTCCCACATCTTTTAATCTCTGCCCCCTGTTTCTTGCAGCTACTCCTTTGCTATTGTTGGCATTAATATCACAGACCTTGCGTACAACCTGCTTGTGAGCGGTGCTCTGAAAACACACTTCTACAATGTTGCTCCAGAGGCTCCAACGTTATCCCATTTCCAACAGACATTCTGTAAGTGTGTGTGTAAGAGAGAGAGAGAGAATAATTGTGTTTGTTGTGTTGGTAGCGTCCTTCCTTAATTATTTCATGTAATCAATTATACAAAGCATCGCTGGCATTCCTTTGGTTAGATTATGTCCTTACAATAAGTTTGACATTTGTCTGGGGAATGATCCATTTTGTGGGACAACTGGTAATCTCAGACCAAAGAAACTTTTTCCATGTTTCCGTTGCAAGCTTTGACTGTGTCCTAACCAACCGCAAAGTAATTGGAAACCAAATTCCTGTCAACAAAATTACTGTACCGTGTCATAATCTGTTTCCTTTCCTTCCTGATACTGTGTCATTTATCTTGTCTTATTGATTTGTTTTCCTTTTGATGTTAGTTATTTCATTTCATTTTTTGTTTGTATACCGCCTTTCTATATTATCACGCTTGAGATCTGTGGATAAAGAGTGGTATACAAATTTAACTTCTTCTTCCTATTATTATTATTATTATTATTATTACTACGGCTGTACACAAGGCACTTTACAAGCTGAAGGAAAAACAAAATATACAACAAAGATCGCACACCTTATAACAATCTGGTCCGATACAAAAAAGTCATAATAAAAACATAACATTAAAATAAATGGCTTATCTCAAATTAAGTAATATTCAATAATCCATCAGAATATAATGGACAATAAAACTAACTCTCAAAATATCAGCAAATAATAAGGAAACTGAAATTCACTTTTAACAATTACAGTATATTTTCCCTGCTTGAATGCCGGCATAATCCCTATTCCCAAGGACTCTCTTCCACTATGAATCTCTATGTGACTTTGAGACAGAGAGAGAAAACTGTCTGGGGGCCCCAGTCCCTGAAGAGCAACATGGGTTTGGCAGAACCCTCCCTGGCAGAGATTAAAAGAGCCTGTGTTCAATTTAAAATGCAGCCCCAGATTAAAAATTATTTATTAAAGAAGCAGGACGAAAACATCCAAAGGCGCCATAGAAAACTCTTTGTTATTTATTTCAAAGTTAATGAACACATTTGTTATTTTTCAAGAACACTACAATATAAAGGCATGAAGGCGTATTTAAGATAGAGGGGGGAAATTAATGAATCCAAAATAATGTCTGCATTGTCTAATTAAAGTTTATAAAATGTAGTGTCCTTCAGATGACCTATTTATTGAGCATTCGTCTTGATTTGCTTGCACATAGCTTACATGGAGGTTAGATTATATCCAGTCTTCATTGAGCATTTGTTCTGATTTATTTGTGGGGCGGTTATATGAAAACAAGCATTCATTCTGTTTTGCCTGTCCTGTGTTTATACATCTTCCTGTTCATTCCCTACTTTTCAATGCATTTTCCTCCCAATTTCAGAAATGTTACTTCTTTATTAAAGTGGATTTGCTGTGTTGGGGCAGCGGAGTGCTTTAATCCACTTTAATTACAGCAGACCTAAATTTCCCAGGTGCTACAGTATGTGTATAAAAGCAAATAAATAAATAAATAAATGATGCTGCATTAAAAAGAAAAAAGTTGCACCCCTACAACTAGTGCTTTTTTTTCAGGGGGGACGCAGGGGTACGCAATACCCCTAAACATTTTGTGAATCTTAATATTCCTACTCAATATGAGTAGGAAAATGAGAGTACCCCTAAACATTTCTTTATAAGAAAAAAAGCACTGCCTACTATAGCCATCACAGCTGCTGCATCCCACATGCCCTTCCTTCACTGTGATTCTCGTGCTGAGCCAAGTGAGAACTTGCAGCTTGTGTTTTGGCAACAGCAGAGGTGAAAGGAGCACCAGACTTTTCCCCGAACCCCAGGTGTCCCCACCAGAAGTAGAGAGAGGAGCGCTTTCGGCACTATTGAACCTTAGAAGCCCCCTCTCCCCCAATTCCCCCCTCCCAGATTGCTGAGCGCCATTTCAGCTGGGGCAATGAAGCAATTTCAGTTCATCACAGCTTCCTCTAACAAGGAGATCAGCACCAATAGTGAAGAAATGGCATGTATGTACACCTACGGACAAGTTTTCTGTTTGTTTCTTATCGGAACGAATCCTTTCTGAGCCTTAGAGAATTCAAAACTCGTTTGTGGCATTGGAACACTTGAGTTTTGACTGGCCAGTGACACATCTCACCCACGAGGTGGTGCTGCTCTATTTGCACAGCCAATAAATGCTGTTTGATTTGAGTCTTCGTACACTGTATGTCCCCCTATTCCGTTCCTTGCTCCTTCTTGCAGTGACATGACCCTGATGCATTGCAGAGCACCTGGGCTCAGAAGGGGCAAGCAGCATAGGGGGTTCCAACATTTATTTTTTAGGGTGTTCTCAAAAATTATATCCTAGCACTACAAAGCACTTCATAGCCATGTGTGTGATATATCTTCCCAGCCATTCTCCAAATGCTTCAGAAGGCAAGTTCATTGTTAGGGTTAAAAGATACCCCAGGCAATCTCTTGAGGTTGTGAATGAGTAGGAACTTGAACCCAGGAAATAGTCTTATTGAGGCCATTGCTCAATGCAGCAATTCTGTTGCTGCTTAATGTATACTAATTATTAGTGCTGCCCATTGTGTGTTACGCTGCTGTTTCCAATTGCATAATTTGTTTTGCAACAGGATTTTTGTGTTTATTTTTTATTTTATATCTGTAAGCTACTTTCCGCAACTTCTTAGTCAAGGGGGAAAGTGGGGAATGATTTTTTAAAAATAAGCAATAAACTACCCGCTTTGCCAACCAAACGCAGGTGGCGCTGTGGTCTAAACCACTGAGCCTCTTGGGCTTGCCGATCAGAAGGTTGGCGATTCGAATTCCTGCGACAGGGTGAGCTCCTGTTGCTCCGTCCCAGCTCCTGCCAGCCTAGCAGTTCGGAAGCACACCAGTGCAAGTAGATAAATAGGTACTGCTGTGGCAGGAAAGTAAATGGCATTTCCGTGCGCTCTGGCTTCCATCACAGTGTTCTGTTGTGCCAGAAGTGACTTAGTCATGCTGGCCACATGACCTGGAAAGCTGTCTGCGGACAAACGCTTGCTCCCTCGGCCTGAAAGCAAGATGAGCGCCACAACCCCTTAGTCGCCTTTGACTGGACTTAACGATCCAGGAGTCTTTTACCTTTTTTTACCTTGGTATGTCACTAATTTAATGGATCATGCATGGCTTGGGATGCGGGGCGATTCTATTCAGGTTACATCTAAAGGCAAACAAAGCAAATCCATTCATTTATTCACAGTGTTCCTACATTACTTGAACACTGCTGTGTACTTGTTCCTCGGTTTCCACTCGCTGAGTTCAGTTGAGGAGATAAGCCACAGATTTTACATTTTTTAAAAAAAGACTTCCCCGGGCAATATGTCAGAATTGCAGTGAGCTCTTGTTTGTGTGGCAATGATAGCTGGACTCATTTGGCCTTGCAATTATTAGGTCAAATTCAGGCTGTCTTTGCCAGTGTGGTGTAGTGGTTAAGAGCGGTAGACTCCTAATCTGGGGAACCGGGTTCGCGTCTCCGCTCCTCCACATGCAGCTGCTGGGTGACCTTGGGCCAGTCACACTTCTCTCTGAAGTCTCTCAGCCCCACTCACCTCACAGAGTGTTTGTTGTGGGGGAGGAAGGGAAAGGAGAATGTTAGCCGCTTTGAGACTCCTTAAAAAGGGAGTGAAAGGCGGGATATCAAATCCAAACTCTTCTTCTTCTTCTTGCCCGTTTCCCCTTGGCTTTAATTGTGCCTGATCGTGTGGAACTCAGCCACCCTCCTCTGTACAGAAGCAGCATTTCTGACACTCCAGGCAATGTAGACAGTTGGACTGCTCTTCCCTATTTATCTGAAACTAATTGATATGCAAGGCTGGTGCACAACTCCAAAATGGAATACGTACAAGCTTTACGAGAGTCAAAAATACATAACAATTCACCAATTTCCGGAAACATCAGTTTCCTTCTTTCCTATACCTGGATATTTGTTTGCAGTTTGGGACATCGTGTTCCAGAGCCACTGGAAAATGTATTGGCAGGTTAATTGTATTTCCCTCCCCCTCAATTCATCCCTCAGACATTTTAGTTATATGGAGAATGGTAGCTGATGTAGAAGTAAAATAAGAGGCTGCAGGGCTGCACCTCCAGGTTTTGTCCCACTTTTTGAAAAGATGCTCTTCCACACTGTATTTTAAACTCCCCAAGTTCAAAAAGCACGGTGGGGATTTTGCAAGAAAAGCAGTTTAGGATACTGCTGTGGATTTTGCCAAATGGGTTTTCTTTTAAGCTTCTCTTGTGCTATTGGAGAGGGTACTGTTTGGGGACAGCTTTTGATTGCAAGCTCTATACTTGGGAATTTATTTTGAAAATCGCAAGGAAGCATATTTTGACTAAACATTGGGATCTGGTGCAAGGTAGAAGAGACCAGCCTTGAGAGTTGATGGGCTCTTCTTTCGCTGGAGGTATTTTAGCCAAGTTTGACCAAACTGTGGGAGGCAGTGGAAGACAGAAGTGCCTGGCGTGCTAAACAACAACAACAACAAATTTTAGCCAAGCTGTAAGGGATGTTGGAGCTGCATTGTGCTTTGCATGCCCCTCTCTGAGCAACGTTATTGAAGTTTCTAAATGTCTTAAATTATTGTTATTTTTTATTAGCGATAATTTTTATAGTTTTCAGCTTTTTTGTAAACCGCTCAAGCTTTGTAAACTGCGCTTGAGCGGCTTATAATTTTTTATGAAATAAATAAGGAAGCAGGTGCCAAAAGTTAAGGAAGACAGGAGAGGACCAACCATAGGCTGGCCTAGAAATTGGGACCGAGGAAGGCTTCAAAGGCAGATAGTATCAACTGATGCAGTGGGCAGAATATTAATGGGGACCTTGTGAGAAGAATGGGGCTGTGAAACTGTGGTAGGACTGTGGTAGGAGAAGCTAGGAAAAGGGAGGCTGGGTTAGCTCTGCTTTCTAACCATTTGACTCGGGTATCCTTTGCTCTCTCAGGCTATCTGATGCACGAATTCCATAAATTCTGGATTGAGGAGGACCCCCTGGACATCATGGAGTTCAACCGCGTGCGAGAGAAGTTCCACAAGCGCATTCTCAAACAGCTCCAGAATCCGAATATGGCCCTCTGCCCTCACTTCGCTGCCTCAGAAAGCCTGATCAACCTGTAGCCGTGAAACTTGGTTTGGTTTTTTGAAAACACTGCCTCATTCTTGTGTTATGCCACCATCCTAGAGATAAATCGCTAATGTATTGAATGACCATAGCGATGGTATGCATGCTTCCTGGTGCAGTATTCATCTCTCTCTCGCCAGCTCTCTCTTTTTCCAGCCAGCTCCTCATACTGCTTCTTCTGAGGGGGGTGGTTTTGTAATGGGAGAGCTCATATTGCAGCATTTTGCAGTGTTAAGACATTATGAATTGATGTCCTATATGAAGAAGTTTGGTTTTTTCCCTGGTTTTTTTAGACTTTCCCCACCACTCTCCTTGTGCCACCCCATAATTCAGCATTTAATTAAAGAACGGCATTTCTCTAGCTGTTGGGGGTGTTTTGTATATGTGGAATATTTGAGTTGAAAATTTGTATTTGTGGACTGCTTTTGTTCTATGATAGCTAAGAACGTTTTTTTTAAATTAAAAAAACACACATTATGATGCAGCTAAAGGGGGGAGTACTTTTAAAGGTCCCAGTGAAATCAGTGAGGCTGAAAAGCACTTAACTTCAGCTGAATTGTGTCCTGTTTTTGTACCATATTTAGAAGGCAGTGTATGTGACTTGCACCTCATGCCAACATAGTACATTGAAGGCGAAGACTTTTTCTCTCTCTCCCTCCAAGCAACCATGCATGTTTCATGCAGTTTTTTAAAAATAAAGTTTATGATTAAAATGTGGAAATACAGTTGGCATACGCAGGACATGGGATGAATTCTGGGAACCTGTGCGTTGAGCAAGTTTGAGAACACTGACCACATTGTGATAGCAAACACCAAATAAATAAATAAATACACCAGTTATTACATGACTATCCAAGGAGGGTTTGTTTTCTCACAAGTTTGCATTAGCCTACAGTTCAGCCTGTTCCTGTTATCTTGGCCAAATTGAAATAGCACTGCTTTGAAAACGCAGAGCTAATAACATGCATTTCTAGGTGACAGAATGTGACACAAATTGATCATGTGTGTGCTTGATTGCTTTAGGGGGGACCAAAACACACACACACACAAATCTATATTTCCTTCATTTTTGAAGTATTGAATTTTAGGCCGAGAGGAATAAATTAACAAAGGGGCATCAAAGAAAACAAAGTAACTGGCGGTTAAGCATTGGACAAAGCAACCTTTTTTTAAAAAAAGCAAACATGCACTTTCTGTACGGAACATTCTCATGTCAACCACCCTGTTGGAACGGTTAGTTAATGTACATATGTATACAACAGTGCTCATGCGCACATTTGGTTTGGGTGGGGAGGGGGGCCTGCAGAGGAGCATTCCCTGTCGGTTTGTGACCAGCACCTCTGACACCATGTGTAGCCTGTATCAAATCGTATTTACCATGGCACTTCATACCCATGGTAGCTTTTTACCTTCTGAAGTTTAGTATTCCGGGTAGTTTGTGGAGTTGCTTGCCTAGCAAGATTAAATTTGAGGTATTGCCTAATTATTTGTGGATTATATGAATAAATTATGTCACTCCAAACAGGAAGCTCTCTTGTGTATGTGGTTTATTCCTCAAGTACTTCAGTGATACGTTTTTATTGCCCAGGTGCATTCATGAAAGGTGTTGGGGGCAGGATGAAGCATAGTAATTCAGGCTATCCTTTCTCTGAAGAAGCAATAGGCATAAAGGTAAAGGGACCCCTGACCATTAGGTCCAGTTGTGGCCGACTCTTGGGTTGCGGCGCTCATCTCGCTTTATTGGCTGAGGGAGCCGGCGTACGGCTTCTGGGTCATGTGGCCAGCATGACTAAGCCGCTTCTGGCAAACCAGAGCAGCGCACGGAAACGCTGTTTACCTTCCCGCCGGAGTGGTACCTATTTATCTACTTGCACTTTGACGTGCTTTCAAACTGCTAGGTTGGCAGGAGCAGGGACCGAGCATTGGGAGCTCACCCCGTCGCGGGGATTCGAACCGCCTTCTGATTGGCAAGTCCTAGGCTCTGTGGTTTAACCCACAGTGCCACCCACGTCCAGCAACAGGTATATTTCCCCCTAATAGTGAGGTAGCATCTCGGCTTGAACCACCCATCACATCTTGGGTGACTACTTTAATTGGCTTTGCTCAAGAGCTTTTGTGAAGTCTCTGGATTCTCACTCATTCCAGGTTTTCACTGTCCACCTAAAAGTAGGGTGGGAACGTGACAAATGGTGAGGTTGAAAGCACCTGTGATTATAAAGGTGCACGTCTGAGTGTCTGAATCGACTGACGCACCTTATTGCAATAAACACAGAATCAAAATGCCAAGCTCGAAAATGTGTTGACAGTGCTTGGTTTAAGTTTTTCAGGGAGAAGGGACATCAGTGCCTCACATAGCTGTTTGGCTTTTTCTGTTCACTAGCAGAAGCATTGCAGCTGCGACATCAAATGCAGATACACTTATGGCTTACTGTGTAAACTGCCCCAGTCCCCCCTCCCACTTTTTTTTAACAAGCTGCCTTCTGACTAATCATCCCAAAATGTAATTTGGAACTAGATTTGGGTCAGAATGTTCAGTGGGAATTTGTACTAATGAGGCCCAGGGGCTATTATTCGTAATGCTTGCTGAGGCTTTTGACTATCTCTTTGCCACTTGTGCCTAATAAAATAGCATGAATTATTTAAAAACAGACGCTGTTTTGTTGGAAACAGTCCCGACGTCAATGAATTATTCATTTTCCTTTCACCCTTCTCCCAACAGGTATTTGACAGCTTAGATTTCACACAAGGTCTGCAAAATGCAGTGTTATTCCCACAATAGAATACTGTTGTATTCCACTGTTACAATAATTCTACATTGCTGCAATGTAGAATTGTAGACTTTGCTGCAGCATAGAATTGTAAGGAGGAGTTTGGAGGAGTTTGGATTTGATATCCCGCTTTATCACTACCCGAAGGAGTCTCCAAGCGGCTAACATTCTCCTTTCCCTTCTTCCCCCACAACAAACACTCTGTGAGGTGAGTGAGGCTGAGAGACTTCAGAGAAGTGTGACTAGCCCAAGGTCACCCAGCAGCTGCATATGGAGGAGCGGGGAATCGAACCCGGTTCACCAGATTACGAGTCTATCACTCTTAACCACCATGCCACACTGGTTGGAAGGGACCGCGAGGATCATTAGTCCAACCTCCTGCAATGCAGGAAACGTTTATACAATATGGGGCTCAAACCCACAGCCATGAGATTGAGTCTCATGCCCCAATGGCTATCCCAGCTGACATGATGTACCACTATCATTTAGGACTGGGAATTTCCATCTGTTCATGGGCTGAACGCAGCCTTTAGTTACCTACATGTGGTTTGAGGAACCAAACACATACGCTCATCATCCTCATCAAATCCCCATCTGTCCATGCCCTCAGGGCTGGCATAAGGCATTTTGCTACCTGAGGTAAAGGATAAGATGGTGGCCTCTTCACCATTCCATGTATACAAGCTGACCTGGGCTGCCATTTTGAGTCTTACCACAACGTCAGTGATGAGACATCATCCACCATGCTTGAAGGCAGTGTCCTAGTTTAAGGGGTGAGGGCAGACTGTGAAGAGGGCCCACCACTGCCTTCCACGCCCTATCCCGTAGCAGCCACGATCTGAGGCAGACAACCCACTTTGGCTAAAGGTAGGATCGGGCTTGCCTGTCCGCACATTCTGCTGTGAGGCAAGTGATGACGAGAGAGAGGCCATTTTGTTTCTGGCACCCTGCCCGTGGAGTGTGCTCCCCAGAAAAGTTCTATATACAGTAGATATACATGTCTCTTTGATGCTAGGCAAAAATCTTCAGGAAGGAGAAAAGCATGGGAGGGGGAAGAAGGAGAAACGGAAAAGGGAGGATGTGCTCAACAAGTGCATTGCTGCGAGAGAAGACAGGCTGTGGGTAGAAGCTTTTACTGCCTAACCTACCCTTCCTGCCAGGCCTTTCCCTTTCCCAGCACCACACAGGATCGAATCCTGCTGCTTACCAACTGGTAAGCAGAAGTTTCAGGGCTGTGTGTTTTGTACTTCACAAATTGCTTCCTTATGTGCAGGGAAGATACGAAGGATCAGCCTGCCTCTTTGGTTTTGGGGGTTGGTAAAAGGACGTGCAGTGCCTCCTTCCCCTCTGCTCTCAACCTTATGTTGAAAATAAGGTTTCAAAAATCCTTAGCCCTAATCCTCATCCAGGTGGGGCAAATCAGGAGACCTGTGCACCAACCTAGTGAATATAATCTTATTCTCTTACACTTTCCCCGCTCAATCTTTCTGCAGCTTTTTCCAATCTCGAAAATGCTGGCTGTTTCCATAATTCAGCTTGAACCGCAATGTCAACTCAAGCATCAAGGTGTCGCTTGCTCTGAGATTCTGTAATATTTGAACTGGTGTTTAAGCAGGCCATTGTCGACCAAAGGATGCTAATGTGTTTGACAGCTCTTTGCAAAAAACCAACAACTAAAAGAATGCCCCTTTACTAAGGCTGACAAGAGGCAGAATGCACAGGCCCCAATGGATCCGCTGTGGGAAAACACTTGAGGAATACGTAGCCTGAGGCAATAGCTTGGTAGACTTAAGTAAAAGTCCTTTTAAGGAAGTGTGAAATTTCCTTGCTATCTGGGTCAATCATGAGTCCTCTTGACATGCCTGAACTTTCAGGCTGTTTTTGAGTTCCCCGTTTCAAGTTCTTTTAAAATAGGCAGGACCAACAGGCATGAGAGAATGGAAAATGGGATGCTCTGTGAATTTGATCCCAGGGAATGAATATTATATACAACTTTTCAACTGATGGGTGTAGTGATTATGTTCCACTCCGAAAAGCTGCGGGTTTTTTTCCAAAAGAGGGCATGAAAGAGACTTTGGCTGAAGTGGGATGATGGATATTAATACTCAAAGTCAGTGTAGATGTAGACAAAAGTATTGTTTTACCATTCAATGCCTTGTGAGCAGCGTAGGACGACTATGGACCACAGTCCTTATTTCCTCACAAGTTTGTGAGGAAAAAGTTGAAGAGAAAAAACATGTATGCTGCCCTGAGCTTCTTAGAGGAGCATATAAATGTGACTTGTAGGGAAGAGGGAGAAATTTCATTTGGTTCACATTTAAAGGTGAATCTATCAAATCCACACTTTCTGAAACTATGAGAACTGAAGCACAAACTTTGAAATGTGTATTCATGTGTGACCTGTTCCTTTTCTTCCCATACAAGAAGTACATGTCTTTTCAACTGCCACAGCGAACATGCAGCTAAGTGGTACAGCATCTGCTTTGCATGTGGGTCTCGGGTTCAATCTCTGAAGAACTAGGAGAGACTCTTGTCTGAAAATCTTGGAGAGCCACTGCCATTTAGAGTACTGAGGTAAATGGACTAGTGGTTCATCTTAGTATAGGCAGATCCCTGTGCTTCTACGTCAGCCCAGTGAAAATGAATGCCTTTTGAATAAGCATATCCCTGCCATGCAAAATATTTGTAGTTTGGAAGTTCTAAAGATTAAAAAAAAAAGCTTGAATATTTAAGCTTCAGTATAAGAGCTGACTAGCTAGTACAACTGTGCTAAATGACTTTGGAAAGCATACAATTCCACCCCTGCCTTCTGCCCCCATTCCTACAAGCTAAACTGAAAATAAGCCCTGGGCAAAGAAGACGACCCATCTCAGCTGTAGAAGTGAGGAATGATTTAGTGAGCCTTTGAGGGCGACATTCTGAAAGTGTCAACATTTATCAGACTTCAACTCCTATTCTGTGCTACATCTGGGCGAGAACTAAGGCTTTATAAAGGTCCTTCTGACCTTTTCCTTATTTAGCATTTTAGAAAAATTCTGTGGCCTTTGGGGCAACACTAAACAAAGCTATACAGACATATTTCCCCTTGATCTCCATGTTTCTGTTAATGCTGCTTTTATTGTCCTAAGGAATGTAGATTGGCATGCTGTTGTTGATGACATGCCCTTTGTAAATGTTATTTTGTGCTTGGTCCTGAAAAGAAATCTAACTTGGTTGCTAAAAGGCCCGTCATGATGGAGGTGTGTGATATAGATAAGGCCTGAGGGAATGTCAGTCAATTAAGGCCACATCTGCATCATATATTTAAAGTACTATTAACAGCCATGGCTTCCCACAAAGCATTCTGGGAGCTGTAACTTGTGAAGGGTGCTGAGAGTTGTTAAGGTAAAGGTAAAGGGACCATTAGGTCCAGTCGTGACCGACTCTGGGGTTGCGGCGCTCTTCTCACTTTATTGGCTGAGGGAGCCGGCGTACAGCTTCCAGGTCATGTGGCCAGCATGACTAAGCCACTTCTGGCAAACCAGAGCAGCACACGGAAACGCCTTTTACCTTCCCACTGGAGCGGTACCTATTTATCTACTTGCACTTTGACGTGCTTTCAAACTGCTAGGTTGGCAGGAGCAGGGACCAAGCAACGGGAGCTCACCCTGTTGCAGGGATTCGAACCGCCGACCTTCTGATCGGCAAGTCCTAGGCTCTGTGGTTTAACCCACAGTGCCACCCGCATCCCTTACTGAGAGTTGTTAGGAGACCCTTATTCCCCTCACAGAGCAACAACTCCCAGATTTCTCTGGGAGGAGGGATTGATTGCTAAACCCCTCTGGAAACTGTCGCTCTGTGAAGGGAATAGCTGTGGAGGCTCCCAAGCAGTTCCTTGGAAACATTTTAACGCCAGGGGAAGGCTTCATAATATCAGATGAAGACACACACACACACTGATGTGAGACAGAGGCACGGCATGTGATCTGCAAGACTCTTCCATATTAAACTGCAGGGGATTCACGGCCTATGGAAACAGATGATTAGCCGTTCTCGGGAGGCGGCTGCATGATTCAGAGGCCACTGATGGCACGCAACCGAATTGTGAGAATTAGTGAAAGTGTGGGCAGCTTCTCCTGATAGGCGAGTCCAGTGCCAAGGTTATAACCTCTCACTTAGCACAGGCCAAGTTCCCTTCTGGGACAGGGTTCTTAGGTTACCTCACAACTCTACTCCTTCCAACACTGGTAGGGCAACATGAGACGCTTGGGAGCATGCAAGTGAAGTAAAGACTAACACTGTACCTTCTCTACTGAAGAGAAGGGGTAGTACCTGTATTTGGAAGAGCTGCAGGGCCAATAAGATGAGGGTATCCAACAAGGTGCCCTCCATTTGCTGCTGGGCTGCCCTTTTCACCATTCCTGACCTTTCGCCATGTTGGCTGGGGCTGATGAGAGCTGTAGCTAAACAACTTCTGGAGGTTGTAAGATTGAGGAAGCCTGTCTTAAATCTTAATTAAGCCCTATACGGCCTAGGACCCTCATACGTATGGGACCGCCTCTCCTGGTATGCCCCACAGAGAAACTTACGGTCCTCAAATAAAAACATATTGAAGGTCCCAGGCCACAGAGAAGTTAGGCTGGCCTCAACTAGAGCCAGGGCTTTTTCGGCTGTGGCTCCGATCTGGTGGAATGCTCTGTCACAAGAGACTAGGGCCCTGCGGGACTTGACATCTTTCCGCAGGGCCTGCAAGACAGAGCTGTTCCACCAGGCCTTTGGCCAGGGCACAGCCTGACTCCCTCCCTCGGCAATCTTCGTGGAGCTCTGGCACAATGATTGCCAGTGGCTTGATTTGAATCAATTTTACAATGAATGATTTTAGAGTGTTGTTTGTGCTGTACTTTTGTACTGTTTTATTGTTGTTAGCCGCCCCGAGCCCGGCTTCGGCTGGGGAGGGAGGGATATAAATAAAAATTTATTATTATTATTATTATTATTATTATTATTATTATTATTATTATTAATGCTTCAGATGAGAAGAGATTACGGATGAGGCTTGCCTAAGAAGCTGCCTTCTACCATTGGTCATTCAAACTACAAGAAATGAGATCCCAACCAAACACCAGGAAGAACTTTCTGACAGAACTGTTTGACAGTGGAACAGACTCCCATGAGAGGTGGTGGGTTCTCCTTCATGGGAGGTTTTTAAGCAGAGGTTATGTATGTTCTAGCTGAGATTCCTGCATTGCAAGAGGTTGGACCAGTAGATGACTCTTAGGATCCCTTCCAACTCTACTATTCTATGATTCTATGACAGGCAGTGGCTCTCCAGGGTTGCAGTGGGCGTCTCTCCCAACCCTACTAGGAGATGCTGGGGATTGAAACTAGGACCTTTTCCATGTAAAGCATGGGCTCAATCACTCAGCCATGACCCTTGACCTTAAAGCCCTTTCCAAATAGCTATCTGAAAAGGTATTCAGTACGGAATAAGAGAAGCGTTGTTATAAACCAAGTGCCATTCTAATTACAGGGTGGCATTGCAGAGAGGGCTATCATTGGCTAGCTCAGGTTGCAATCATAAGAACATAGGAGAGCTTAGGAGGAACATAATAAGCTGCCTTATGCCGAGTCAGACCATTGGTCCATCTGTGGATCATTGCAATGTCTACACCAACTTGCAGTGACTCTTCAGAGTTTCAGGCAGAAGTTTCCCCCAGCTTTACCTGGAGAAACCAGAGATTGAAACTATGACCTTCTGTGTACAAGACAGATGCTCTATCACTAAACTACAGTTCCCCCCCCCCCATAATTATATACCCACTCATCTGCCATTGAACTTAATGGGGCCGACAGCTATAGAATTGCGCTGTTATTGTTTAATTAAATATATATATTTAGAATGATGTGACCTGGGACTGGTGTATCTCAAGAAAAGTTCTCTCTCCTAGTGTACTTCTGGTGTCTTCAAGAAGGGCCCTTCTCTAGCTTCCATTTCCCAGATTCCACAGAGCACCTACAAAGTGTAGGAGCAGGGTCTTCTTCGGAGTGGCACCTTGTATGTTATTTTGTGACAATTTGGTCAACCTAATAAAGGTATTGCCCTAATGTGGCTTTGAATCCACCACCACCCCGCCCTTATGAGCCAACATATTTATCTTTTGAAGAAAATTAATGGGAAGAAAAAAAATGCATCCTACTTAGTTCTTTATTCAAATGACAGCAACAGAGGATGAATGAAGCTACGTGGTCACATTTCAGCTACGTAAATCTGACCACACAAACAAGAGGGAGTCAGGAAACAGACAGACACAGACTTGAAAGGTGCTCGAAAGTCACCATAATGGCTCCATGTGTTGATTGTGAAGGACAAGGATATGTCAATGCTTTCATTGCTTTGTAGCTAGCTTACACATTTGCATCATCCTAGGTCAATTTGAATTTTTGGGCAGATATAGGCAAGAGGTATTTTAGAGTATTGTTTTCTTTTTAAAAAAATTGACACACAGACAAAGAGCAAGCATAGGACTGCTCCTATATAGTAGAATTTGCATTCTTTTTCCGAACGTAGATCCCTCACTCGCTCCCAAGGGATAGGAGGGAGTCTTTCAGTCTTGGTATGACTTCACCAGAAGCCACATGAGGAGAACCGTGATCAGTACAATCATGAAGTTGAGGAAGAGCTCTTGTGTGGACCGTTCCATGGCTACGAAGAGACGAGGGGGGATCTGAGGCCGTGGGGGGGACGACGCCAAGGGCCACCTTTCGTTTCACGTTGTCCTTGAGATCAACCTTGCCTTCTCCTAAAGAACAAGGAGAAAAGCCCAACAAAACAAGACGTGTGGAAATCGGAAAGCTGCTCCAACACTATTTATACCGCTGTAAGTAAATGTTATTTCAACTGCTAACCTTTAGAGCGAGTAAGAGATTTAAAAAAATAAAAAATAGCAGGAGGTATCTCTAACAGCTTAGCGCCTTCTTCAATTTCTGCTGTGAAACGGGCTCTATTCTCCATGTCACCAAATATATATATACACAAGCGCACGCACGCAAACACACACACTGGAATCCTGAGGATCTCAGTTGGATTTGCGATCCTTTTTCTTAATAATGATAAATAACAATACCTTTATTTATGGTTTTGTAAAGGGCAACCACACTTGAAGTGGAATGTAATGATTAAAATCCTAATATGTATTATTTTTAAAAGAAAAACCATGATTTCATTCCCTTGAGGATAGCTGGGGACGGTCAGATTTTACTAGGCTCCAGTTCTTATCCTCTCCAGATAGCATGGCCAATGGTCAGGGGTGATGGGAACATCTGGCTGCCCATTCTTTTTCATCTATCTGTCATTTTTCTTAGCAAAGCAACTAACCCGCATGGAGGTTAGTTGTCTTCTAAGACCATAAGTCTTCACAATAATTGGTACACATCACAGTTCCTGTTAACTTTTCTACATCTTTGGCAATGCTTTGGTCCATACATCTTTGAAAAGTGCTATTCTTCTTCTGTACATAGTTACAAAATGCTGAATTTTGCTTAAGAGGCTGCATTACCAGTTTCCCCCAAAAAATTTATAAGCAGCAAAGATTTCCATTTAGTTAACCGCAGCTAGTCTGGGTCTTCATGTCTTTTATTTAATGTTTCAAGTTCTCTAGGTAAGTCATGGATAAAGAAATTTACCATCAATCCTGTGCTTTTTTTAGTGAAAGTAATGGTGCAAACCTATGCTTTTTTTATTCAAAGGTAAGTCCCACTGATTACATCCTTAATTCCACTGAGTAGAAGCAGACTTAATACCAACCGTGTGTGTATAGAATTGAAAACTGAAAGCAATAATACCGTCAAACATTACTTTGGTAGTGTTGGCATTATAAACTAATAATAATAATAATAATAATAATGTATACCCGGCCCATCTGGCTGAGTTTCATAAAACCTCATAGAATTATTTTTAAAATACATTAACAATAATAAACATTTAAATAGTGCATTTTTAAGAGTGCTTCATATAGATTTTCTCAGGAATTCTTACAAACACCCCTGTAAGGTATGTCACCATGCTGTTTCCTCTGTTTTGCAGATGAAAAGCTCAGGCTGAGAAATAGTGGCTTAAAGCTGCGGTTCACTGCTGAGCTGAGATTTGGTTCACACTTGCAGTCCAGTTGCAGAGCTTATTTCTCAACCATTATGTTAAAACAGCCTTGTGCAATGTCAGATCAGCATAGAATCATCAAATCAAAGAATCATAGAATTGTAGAGTTGGAAGGAACCTGAGGAATGCAAGAATCTCAGCATGTGCCACCCTGTCCAATTTGAAACCATACTTGACCTTGCCTATCTTCGTAAATGATATTGCAAATGCTACATTGCCTTCAGTTCTATCAGCCCTTAGGTCAAATCTGCCATGACTACTGAGTTCAGTCCTAATAAGCGGCTCTGATCAATTCATTTCTCATTGGTCTCAGTTCCTGGGGAGAATAGCAATTTGTCTCACAAGTGTAGAAAGAGAATAAATGAGACAAATAATATAAAGCTGTTGGTGCCGTAAAATTGTAGTCCCGCCCATAGAAAAGGAACAGGTGTACCCTGATAAAATAAATGTTAATGATTGCAGCCAGCAAGCATTATATAATATCATATTTTTTTATATAAATAAATAAAAACTAGGGAAACTTCAATGTTACGCACTGTTAGAACCAGGAAGGACTAATGAGACATTTTCTGCATAAACACAAGATGCTTTAAATGTCAGACTGTTCTCAAACTTTGGGTGTTTAAGTTTCCTATCATCTTTGAAGATAGAAGGAAGATCTATGCATATAAAACAGAACATCTCTTGGTCTACCTGAAGGGGATTGATGGAGCAGAGAGCTTCAGCCTGTGGTACCCAGGGCTTCCTCAGCTTCTCTTCATCTCCCAGTGCAGTCTGGATTCCCAGTTCCTCAGCTGGGACTAAAGTAGCCAGAGGAAGGAGACCAGCAAGGGAATTGGCAACAAAAACAATGACGTCGCCAGCTGCATATTTAAGAGAGGTTGGGCTGATGAGCGGAATTTTGCTCAGGCTATTTATGCATGGAGCGAGAGAGGAGGGGTATGTATTGATTTACATATTACCTTTGGATTCTTTCCTGAGGTTGATTGTAAGAATGCCCAGGAATACTTAACAGGGGAGGGAGCTTCTAGATTTTTTTAAAAAGGCAATTCTGCTTCAAAGCCAAAGGATCAACCACAAAGAGAGAGGGGACCACAATTGCCAGGAATGTTCTGTGTTCTTCTTGATCAAGGCAAGACTTTACTCAGCCTTTTGAGTGGATTCCAGATTCTCCTTAGTTTACTCGATAAGCGCAGCCACCTGTTGCTGTCTTAAATCCTGATTATAGCAGCCTCTTTGACTTATCGTGTTCCTATATGTTTAACCAAAGATAGAACAGTGGGAGCAAAATAGCTCTTGTGTGCCAAGTCTTAAGTAACAAAGTACTGATGTCAAATGCAGAGAAAAGAGTTCAGATTTAAAGTATTCTGAACATGTGTGTCTTGATTGCTATGTGTATTATTTAGTGTATTAGTTAATAGTGTTTTGATGCTCTCCCCCTGACCGCATGCTTGCTTGCTAGCTAGCTTGTTTATTTCTTTATATGTTTCTATAGTGTTGTTGGTGCCTAATGTTTTGAAGAGACCAAGAGGACTGGTCTCTAATGCCTGGAGCTTTTTTTTTAAAAAAATTATTTTTATTAAAGATTTTCTTGATTTACAAAAGTATGTGCAATGTCTCTCTCTTGTATTTTTTCCATGTAACATTTTTACAAATCAGTTTCATTTGTTGAGACATTAGGAAGAAAAGGGGGAAAGGAGTGGAGGGGTGTGGGGAAGATGGGTGGGGGTGGGGGTGGGTGGCGATGCTTCCATTTTACTTAATATATGTAGGGTTTGGTGTCAGCGTTGCTTGTGCAGGTTTTCTGCTGTTCACTTGTGTTCCTTTGGTGGTGAGAGAGGTTGGGGTTGGCCTAGGGTGTGGTTGTTCATTTGTAGATGGCTGTGGTGGTCTTTGTTTTCATGTGTGAGTGGGGTGGGTGGGTGTTTTGGGTCAGGTTAGCCATACTGATTTGAATCATCCTGTTGGTGGATTTTTGTCATTGTCTTGTTGGGCTGTGTATGTGAGCCATACCGGGGTGAAATGCCTGGAGCTTATGTTAGCCCATTTTATTTTGTTTCAGGGAGAAAAACCCGTTTTCATTAAATGTAGGAAATGTTTTTTCACTTCTTAAAACGGAAGGTGCTTCCATACTTAACTTCACCTTGAAACATAGAGAAGAATGCCTAGCACAGGACCAGTTAGGACACCAACATGTACATAAATGCCGGGTCACAGAATCATAGAATTTTATAATTGGAAGGGACTCCGATGATCATTTCGTCCAACTCCCGGCAATGCAGGAATATGCAGCTGTTTCATACAGGGATGGAACCTGCAACCTTGGTGTTACCAGCACCACACTCAAACCATCAGAGCTATCCGTAAAGAATGTCATGCATTGGTTAAATGGGCCAAAGTGTGACCGAGATAGGGCAATTGAAAAATCCTTAGACAATATGACCTGCCCTATGGATGGTCTCCTAGCATGTCAGCCTGACGTAGCTGAGGAGTCGTCATGCGACAAAAAGGCGGCAAGGAGATCCTAAAAGGCAGCACATTCAGATTTCTAATCTTAAACTGAAAGCCCCACACTGTGTCAAGGGAAAATTCACTCTTCCTCCCTTTGCCTCCATCTGTCAGAAGGCGGGGTGGGGGAAACCCAAGGCTACGCACATACACACACACCATCAGCTTGAAACACTGTGTGTTTGTTTCCCACCTCTCCCCTGTGCAGCGTTTCGAGTCCCACTGCTGTACAGACCGGAGAGAGGGCAAGGGTTGTCTGAAATGAGCACACCTCAGCTTAAGTGCAGCTTTTTGTTTTCAAATCGGATGGAAGCTGGTTCGAGAGAAAGTGCATCATCAGGTGTATTTCTCAAGCAGCTGCAGGATACTGATGGATTGTGGCTGGCGTCTTGTGTATTCGGCTTCAAACATCAGTGGTGGGAGTGTGCTACAGCTGGATTAAATGGTCATGTGTACACACAGCTCGAGAGGCATTCTCAGCCTGGGAGAGGGAAGGAGTTGGGGGTCATGGGAGGGAGCTGAGGGGAGTTGAAATAGCAGAGGGTGCCGGCATGCTATGGAGAGAGGAGACAAGTCGATTAAACAAGAAGGTGATTGAGGAAGTCAACAAAGTAGGCTTTGATCTCAGTCCATTTGAAATGCAATGACCACGTTCAGATTCCTCCAACGTAACCCCATGCATGTCTGCACAGAAGTGAGTTTTGCCGAGTCTCCAACATAAAATGGCAGCCTTCATGTTGGGCAGGTGCAACAGCCCATCACTGGTGCCTGTATCTGCTTTCTTTGATTCCACCTTACATACTTCTCTCGGATAAGGCTATCAATGGCGCCTAGCCATGATGGCTAGATACTACCCCCAGTTTCAGAGGCGGTACATCTCTGAGTATTAGGTGTTAGAAAGCACGAACAGGAGAAGGCTGTTGTACTCATGTCCTGCCTGTAGATTTGCCCTGGGCATCTGATTGGCCACTGTGAGAACTAGATACTGAACTAGAGGGGCCTTTGGTCTGATACTACATTATTCTACCCTTTGTGGATCTTTGCTTCCCATTTCTAAACAAATCCAAATCATTTAACCTTTAAAAAAAAATGCCCGTCCCAAGTTCCTTCTTCATCCCTTACATATTCAGACGTGAGGTCCTGGTCTATATTTAACGTCCCTGTGTTTGTGACAAATTCCTCTTCAGTAATGCACCAAGCAGCATGTAGTCCTCCTGTATAACTTTACATAACGGGACTGCAATTTCTCATAATGCTGTTCCTCAAAGGAGACTCAATCCAAGATGGCTGATTTCAAAAAGCTTAAGGAACTGCTGGGTCAGAAATACTCCCATGGTCAGAAATGCTCCAAGAGAAGGGAGTAAATCCTTCTCAAAGTTGGGAAAGCACCAACTAGGATTTGGAAAGGAGGTGTGAGGACTCTAGGACCCTGTCAGAGACTTGCACCTCCTTCAGCAAACCCCACCTTGGGTTGGACTAGATGTTCCTCAGAATCCCTTCCAATTCTACGATTCTATTGTTCTTCTTTTGTTATCTTCTTTGGTGATGCATAGTTGGAAGCGCTTTAGGATAAGAGCAAAGATGACTCCAGCAGTTAAATGCATATTCCAGGTAGCAACGAAGGACGAACAAATCTGTCTGTTTTGGTTTCTCACAGTAGTTCAACTCTCAGATTTTTATTTCAGTTCTCTACATTTCTATATCAGTTTACTTTTTAAAGAGAAAGAGAAAAATAAAGCCATCACAAAAATTCATCGGCATTTTTGTGTGCACTTCTGATGATGAAAAATTATATCCTGTCCTTTCTCCCAAAGGAGCACAAGGTGGCAATTTTGCCTAATATATCATCATCATCATCACCATCATCATCATTAAATTTATTATCCACCCTTCACCAACAAGTCCCATGGCAGGTTGCAGACATTCAGCATTTAAAAAAACAGTTAGAATAGATTGCAATCACAGGAATAGGGTGTGCCCTGAAAACACACATCTCAAATGTCAAAGGCCAGGGAAAAGAAGTGTCTTCAGCATTCATCAAAAACTACATTTTTTTATTAAAGATTTTGTTGATTTACAAAAGTGTGCAATGTCTCTCTCGTGTTTTTTTCCCCGTGTAACATTTTTGCAAATCATTTTCATTTGTTGAGACATTAGGAGGAAAGGGGGGGGAGAGGTGGAGGGGGGAAAGGTGAGTGGGGGTGGGGTCGGGTGGCAATGTTTTTATTTCACTTACTATATGTAGGGTTAGCAAAGAATTCAGAAGCACCTCTGTTGGGGAGGAAATTCCACAACTTGGCAGCATATACACATCTTTCCCAATATGCATTTTTGTATGTTATTTTCACTTACACGCGGACTTCTGTGCACACTTCCCCCTAATGCATGCATTTTGTGTACACATTTTTCCTTTGGAGATGTGCATTGCAAAATGTGGAGAAGTGCAAATTACAAAGAGCTGTGTTTCGGTTTGAATATTGGTTCAGGGACCGTTATTTAGGCAGGTCTGCGTTTTAAGCTGGATTTCTCCCCAGCCCTAGCAGCAACATCAGTGAAGTGATTCGCCTGTGAGGTGCAACCTCTGTGGTATTTTCTGGCACACTTCAGCAGACCGCTTCCTATTTAACAGGAATGGGAAAGGCATGCACACTGCTTGATCCTCGGAGAGAAGGAGCTGACTCAGCTGCCTTGAGGGAAATCAAGCTCATGGATAGCATTTACAAGGTTAAACACTGGAGGAAGCAAAGGCCTAATATTAACAGACATCTTAGTCAACAGAAACATCAGCTGGTTTTAGGAGTTGCCATGAACTTTTCTCCCATTGGGTGAGTCAGCACCCTCCCTCCTTCATAATTTATTAAGATATTTGCAGTGTAATTGACAGGGACATATGCCAGCAATTCAAATTGTGACTCAGTGCTCAGTCTTACACCACTCCCACCCCTCTTGCACTAAGTGGCCTGTTTATTTTTTTAACAAAATTATAAAGCACCCAATGTACACATATTGAATGTAACATTCACATGTTGTTGCATATATATTTTAAGGCATGAATTTTCAAACACTGCAGGAGGTGATGAGGGACTTGAAGTCGACCTGTGATGACACAAGTGCTAGCCAATCACCCCTCTGCACAACTAGCTTCTGGTGCTGACATTCCTGACATTCTGTCATTCTGGTGCTGACATTCCATGGCAACTGTAAAATTAAGAACTGTGAGGGTATGTGATTGGGGTTTTTTTTAAAATGTTTTTAGATGTTCTATGTGCTTTTGGGAGGCATTTTATTGCTTTTGCTTTTTAAATATATATATTTTTTTATTTGGTTAAATTGAACTCTTTTAACATTCTGGTGTTTGCTGCCTTCGGCTCCTTTGAGAGGTAGGATTCCATGGTGGAAGTGAGAGTTTGGCAACCCTTCCTTCCAAAGTGAGGAAAGCCTGGCAGGACAGCTTACTCTATGGTCTTAACTATAGAATTCTCAATGTGGAATATAAAGGGGTGAGACAATCTATTCTGGGATAAATCAGCATGTTGGTTATATGGGGCTGATTTATCCCAGAATAGATTGTCTCACCCCTTTATATTCCAGATCGAGAACTGCAAGAGAGGGTATTCAAGAGAGGGTCTTATACAGATACCATCTTATCAGGAGGTCTGTTCCATATGAAATAGGATTCAGGCCTTTAGCATGGGGACATCTTCACTTTGAAACTCCCTCCCATTACACATCAGACAGGCACCATCTCTCCTGATGTTCTGGCACCTGTTGAAGACCTTCCATTTTCTACAAACCTTTTAAGTGGCACAAGACATTTTGGCACCTGAGGTGAATCTCAAAATGTTAAGCCCCCCACCAGCGAAGAAGGAGTGAGTAAAAATCTACATCAGGAACAATGAGGGAATAAAGATCTACAAGGGTGGGAGGAGACCACCAGCACCTCCTATTCACCAAGAGGCCACTGTAGAGGTGGCATTGAGGGGCTGCCAAGGAGGTAGCAGATTTGGGCCATGTAGACCTACCAGAAGCATCTAGCCCTGCCTAATGCAAGGTATCTGCCACCAGAGTATTCCCAAAGGTGGCTGTGCAGCTCCTGTCTGAAGGCCTCCAGTGTAGAAGAGCCTTCCGTCCCTATAGGTCATTGGCCCCACCGTCTAAATACTCTTACTGTCATTCATTTGATAAAAAATAAATTCTATCTATAAGTACTTGTTCCTGGTAAGCCCCACAGGAAGATTCCCCAAACCTGCTTATATTTTGCCTGCTTCCCTGAATGTGTTGATTGTTCCTAAGGCTGCAACATTTAGTCAATACAGTGGTACCTCGGGTTAAGTACTTAATTCGTTCTGGAGGTCCATTGTTAACCTGAAACTGTTCTTAACCTGAGCTACCACTTTAGCTAATGGGGCCTCCCGCTGCTGCTGTGCTGTAGCTGCACAATTGCTGTTCTCATCCTGAAGCAAAGTTCTTAACCCGAGGTACTATTTCTGGGTTAGCGGAGTCTGTAACCTGAAGCATCTGTAATCTGAGGTACCACTGTATATTGGTTGGATCAATTAATTGCAGACAATGTGGTTGACTAAGAGGTCCCCTGATTCTTTGGGTATCTGGTTTTTAATTTTTGTAAAACTTCTTAATTTTATTACCTATGGGACCGCCTCTCCTGGTATGTCCCACAGGGGAATTTACGGTCTTCAAACAAAAACATCTTGAAGGTCCCAGGCCACAGAGAGGTTAGGCTAGCCTCAACTAGAGCCAGGGCTTTTTTGGCTGTGGCTCCGATCTGGTGGAACGCTCTGTCACAAGAGACTAGGGCCCTGCGGGACGTGACATCTTTCCGCAGGGCCTGCAAGACAGAGCTGTTCCACCAGGCCTTAGGCCAGGGCATAGCCTGACTCCCTCCATTGGCAATCTTCACAGAACTCTAGCCCAATGGTTGCCATCAATTTGAGTTGAATTAATTTTATAATGAAATGATTTTAGAATGTTGCACTATTTTATTGTTGTTAGCCGCCCTGAGCCCGGCTTCGGCTGGGGAGGGCGGGATATAAATAAATTTTATTATTATTATTATTATTATTATTATTATTATTATTATTATTATTATTATTTATTACAAGCAGATGCCATCTTAAAAAGAAGTATCCCTTCCTGTATGTGGGAGAAAGGGGGTTGGGGGTGGGGAAACCTGCAGGCGAGACCCTAATTATTACAGAGGCAGTGCAGCACAGATGCAATTTCTAGAAGCTTATCTTCACAAATTATTGTGCAAGCCACTTCATGAGCCTGTGCCAGAAGTGAAATGTGAGAATTAAGGGAATCCAGAGCAGATGAGAAGATGAGCTGTGAGCCTGGAAATCCTTAGCTGCAAACTCATTAGGGCTTTACATGCAACCTCCCTTCATATGTTACTTAACAAGGAAGAAGAGGAACAGGATTACATCCCTGACCCTGCCCTACAAGTTTGGTGGTTAGGCACTGGAATACTGCTGGACCCCACACACATTGAAGGGTATTCCATTAGATGATTCCGGGGCCTGGCCCTGTCCGAAGCCTGGGGAGGCTAGGGCCTAAGGCATGACCACTATCGGTGGCCCTGGGGGAGCTCCTAGTTGATGTGCCTCAGCAGTACCCCCCCCATTGGTGGTTAACCCTTTCCGGACTCCGCGCAGACGGGCTGGAGTCAGATATAGTCGGTTAGGTCCAATGCCTAAGCCAATACCACTCACAATCTGTAACCAATAAAGTTGTGGCCTTTTTTAGCCCATTAACCTAAAATACCGTTGTCAGGTTTCTTTATTCAACCTCGTGGGGGGTTGGGACTTTGCTACGCAATGCATACTTCACATATAACATGCTTTCACCTGAGAAGAGGAGCAGGATTGCACCCCTAGACTCACCCTAACATCCACCCCCTCTGGTAAGCCTGCACACAGTGTTAATTAAACAGAGCTGTTCAGGATATTGGCCTGTTTATTTTCCAGAGCATTTTAATTTGTAATAGCGTTCAGCTTTCTTCTTTCTTTCTTTTTTTGTCTCCTTGACTGCTGCTATGCTGTCTGGGCCCCACATCCCCCCCCCTCACAGAATAGTTGATAATGTTTCGGGCGTTTGGGATAGATGCACGAAGCTCCCATCTTTGTCCTCCGAGACAAGGGAGCTTGCAGTTTCAGACCAGCATCTTGACGATGCTAACGGGACAGTGATCTTGCATTACACAGTGTATACACATCTATAATCTACAGTGGACATTTTCCTAATCTGATTGACTGTTGGGCACAGGACAGGGAGATGCCAAGAGCATCTCTGCCAAATGTCGCAGCTGTGTTTCTCACTTCTCCACTACTGCGCGTCCATCGCCGGATCGTGTTGCCACAGTCAAAACGAGAGGCCTGTGAGCAGATGGCATATTTTCTTGTATACGTGAGCCATATAGTCAAGCATACCCCCAGTTGCTAGGCAACTGCAGGCCACACTGGAAATAGTGACAGCAGCAAAGTCAGAGGGTAAGAGGAGGCAAACTGAACCTCCTTATTGCAGAGAAGGAACTAAGACAGATTCGGAGCACAGCTCTGGGTGGGGTGACAGTTCCCCAGCCATTTCTTCTCTGCATCATCGTATTATTTTGTTTGAGTCTCTCGGTTGAATGGCTTCCACTCATTCACCAATGCCATGAGAGCCTGTGGGGTGTAATGGTTGGAGTGTTGGGCTACGACCTGGGAGACCAGGGTTCGAATCCTCACTGAGCCATGAAGCTCACTGGGTGACCTTGGGCCAGTCACCATCTTGCAGCCTAACCTACCTCACAGGAGATGAGGAGGAGGAGAATCCTTGAGCTCTTTGGAAGACAAAAGTGGTGGTATAAATGTAATAGATACTGCTGCTGTTGAGTTCTTCCACATATGGTATGTAAGGGCCAAACTATACATTTATCAGGAGACCCCAGCACATTTCAATTAATAGTAGAGAACAGGTAAAATGCCCCTCACTTCACTAGAGCTTGCTACAGTGATCTTCCTCTTCACAGCAACTTGTGTTTCTTGCTATTATGGATGCTCTCCTTGACTTAATGTTTTGCACCCAAAAAACTAGGGGCAGAATGCAAGCAGCTGCTACATACATCCACTGGATTCATGCATGATGTGTGGTTTTTGAGGGTTTTTAAAATGCTCTTCTTCCCCTTTTGAACAGTAGGCCCCTGTGCCATATCACAAATTGCTACTGAAAGCCCTTTCATTTTTGAAAAGTTGTTTCCATGTGGCATGGACAGCTGCTATTTTCAGAACTCAAGTCCCAAGTCTGCAGAGCTGCTGTTGCTTTTGGAACTCATGTCTAGATTAATTTTGGGGAAACCTAGCCAGATGGGCGGGGTAGAAATAATAAATTATTATTATTATTATTATTATTAGTGTAAATTAGTAGGTGCTGCCCTTGGTTCTGAAAATAAACTGCTATTCAGAAGTTGAGTATTTCTGGAGTGGAACTTAACTCTCTCTGGCTGTTTTAGTGGCAAACCTGTCAATGCAACTAAACTGTGCAGAACCAAAGCAGACTCTCCCCCCCCAATGCAAGGATACTGAACAGGAACTTGCCAATGGGACAGCAGAGCTATTTAATCCATGTGTAAGTGCTAGAGAGTCGATTCCAGATGTCTGGTTCAAAAATATAATTGCATCACAGCAGGAATGGCTTTGCTGGGCTTGCCTCTTTCCACACAGAGGAACTCAGTTACACTGAAAGCCACAGGGCTCCTCTGATGGTGAGCAATTACTGCTTTTTCACACTCCGAAAGGAAACCTTTCTATGTGCAAAAGTGACATGGTCTAGTATTCATCTGAACGTGCTTTGAACCCTCCTTCAGATCTTCCCACCCAGCGCAGGAAGGCTGGGGAGTCAAGCAGTTTGGGATGGGAACGTTTGCCAGCCGATGTTATGTTCGCACGTGTTCAGAGAATGCATGAATAGGACTTTATTTTGAGTTCTATGGAACGCTACCTAATGAAATCCAGCTAGCACCAGCTGCAATGAGTTTTAGGCACCCACTTAAGACTTGGCTATTCCCAAAAGGCTTCCTATGAAAACAGTTCCCTGTTTTAACAACCTTTTTGTCAGGTTACTCATTCTGCACTTCTGGTCCTTTAATCTAGTTTGCTCTGATTTTCATTCATGTGATGGTGATTTTAACTGGGATCTTGCACACCACAAATATATGTTTTTAAGGAGTTTGTGGTATAGAAATGAATAAAAAATAATAACAGTGGGCTTGTAGCAAGCGGGAAAATACCCCCATTTCCCGTTAAAGTGTAGACATAGCAAACCCCAGCCACCCACGCCGTTGTGTAATCAATAGTTCATATGATCAATCTCATATCTCAGTTCCCATCAGAGTGACTAGGTACAATGTAAGAGAACACTTTTACAAATTGTTCAGAACTCTTCCTCAGGCTTTACGTTAAGTACATAAAATGTAACAAAATCATAGATGCCTTGCCCTTGCTTAGACTGAAAGTCCAGACCAAGCTTGAATGCCCCTCGTTCAGCGTCAAAATAACACAAGAATAGCCTTGTTGCCCAGTGTATACAGAGGGAGGGAGGGGGAAAGAGGCAATACCCTGACGATAAGGCTGCAGAATCTCTAGGAAAGCTGACAAGATTGGTGTCAGGAGTTGGCGCTGCCAGGCCTCTGCCAAGCCTCGCACCCCTGCAGGTGTCTCACCGTTGATGTACAGAGCTTCCTGGCCCAGATGCTCTTGCTGTTCACTTGCCCTCTCCAAGCACACAGTTATTTAATGACAAACTTGAGCCGATGGAGCGCCATTTGTCCTTGCACAATCACTGGGGGTGTTTCTGTGGACTGGGACCAGAAGAAGAAGAGGAGGAAGAAGAGTTTGGATTTGATATCCTGCTTTATTACTACCCTGAGGAGTCTCAAAGTGGCTACCATTCTCCTTTCCCTTCCTCCCCCACAACAAACACTCTGTGAGGTGAGTGGGGCTGAGAGACTTCAGAGAAGTGTGACTAGCCCAAGGTCACCCAGCAGCTGCATGTGGAGGAGCGGAGATGCGAACCCGGTTCACCAGATTACGTGTCTACTGCTCTTAACCACTACACCACACTGGCTCACAGAGAGCAAACAAATCAGCTGAGGTGACGGCTGTGAGGAGGCAGGGGCATAGGAAGCGGGGGCAGGCCACTCCAGTTGCCATCATGGAAGGGGGTGACAAATTATCAAGGAACAATTACTGCCCTACTAGGGCGGTTCATAAAAAACTTTTTTTAAAAAAAAATGCCTGCTCAAAAGGTCTCATCTTACTACACTAGGGATTATATAGCTATATATGAAATTTCAGACCCCGACGTCTTGGCCCTGGTCCCACCGTCCTCTGCCAGGACTTCAACCGCCCATAAACCAGACAGTGACAATAAGTCCCACTGATCATGGTGAGAGTAGATTGCTGCTGTACAGTCCTGTTTTTTAAATAAATGTTTTCCTTTTCAGATAGTACAGAGCATGGTGAAATCACAATAAATAAAACCTCCCCTTTAGTAGTTTCAAGCACTACTACAGGTTCCACACAATATCTGTACTGCATTTACTGTGACAGCACCTTCACTTTGCTAGACTCTTTTCAGGCACCTGCTAAAAGCATTCTTCTTTAGGCAAGCATACCTAGATGCTTAGAAAGTTGAAGTAATTTTTATCTTAATATTTTAGCTTTTGTATGTTTTAAAGTAGGATTGTTAAGTTTTCTTGATTTTACTGCTGTGGTGTTTTGTTTTTTTGTTTCGGTAAACCACTTTGCAGGTTTTTTTAAAATAGATTTTATTAAATAAATAAGCAATAAATATAAATAAAATGATACAAGCCAAAACACAATCCATCCTGTAGATTTATGAATCTGTCCACTGTCGCCTACATCTTATCAGAGGCCCAGAATCCACATTCCTTTGTAAGAAAATATGAAATAACGTAAAACCATTTTTGCAGGCAAAAATAAAAATAAGAAATCAATGTGTGTGTGAGGGGGTGGCAATAAATTTTCCTCACTGGGTACCACCTGACCTTCCTACGCCTCTGTGAGGAGGTGCACTCAAGCCCAAGTGCCTACCCCCCTCCAGCAAAACTGGAGCTGACACCATATAGGCGTCAAGGCACTTTAGGGTCCCCCCAATGTTGAGAGGGTGGAGGAGGCTACATGCAGACCGGGCGTAGCACAGCTTCGGTGGCCGGCATCTCCTCCTTCTTCTGACACATGGAGGAGGGACAGGGGAAGCAGCCCCCAGTCGGTGGCGCAGGGCGAGGACGATACTGGAGCCAAGCATGGCATCGATCTGTGGTTGGTGGCTCCTCCTCTTCCTCCTCCTACTGCTGCTACCACTGGCCAAGCGTGGCTTCCCCCGTCTTCCCAGGGGGAGGGGGAAGATGGGGGCTGGCAACTGCTAAGCCTGTGCTGCCACTGCATTTGGCTCTGCCCCTGGCACCTCGCAACGTCACGCATGTGACATCAAAACAACGTGCAGCGTTGTGCTTGTGATGTCAGAACGTTGCGTCGGGCCTCCACTATCTTTCCCGGAAGTTGGTGCCTCTGGCTGACACTCTGAGCTGTGATAGTAACAGAAGAACTGAGCAACAGCATAAATCTTTATTTGCAGTGCTGGAATTGTCTGCTTTGCTTGCAGAGACATAATGTTTGTGCTGCGTTGATTGCAGACCCATAATGATCTACTACTCTTCCAATAGTGACATAGGGAGAAATTAATCCTGAGCCAGTGTCAGTAAAGCTGGGCATAGTGTAAGAAAGGACAACCAACATGATGAAGGGATCCAAGTAACTTTTCGCTGGAACAAAGGCTAATGTGTTTGGGGCTTTCTAATTTAGTAATAGAAGGCAAATAAGGGCCAAGCCATATGTTAAGTGGCAGAGCTGTGGTTGTATCTCCTGATATATTTATTATCACTTAAAAGCAGCCCTAGGGATGTGAGAGCTAATTGGGTCAGACCAGTAGCTCTGGGGGCTGTCATTGTGCTTCTCTTCAAACCCACTTTCTGATCTAAATGTCCTCACCTCCAAAGTTTCTGTTAGCCCTGCTAGAATAATCAGCATGCTGACAATTGTTTCCCCAGCATCACAAAAAGGGCATGGGTTGGATCCAGGTCAGCAGCACCATCCTAGCCATGTCTACTCAGAAACACTGTAAGTACTGTTAAATTCAATGGGGCTAACTCCCAGGTGAGTGGGATTAGGACTGCAACCTAAATTAGTTTGACTTGGTACACTTTGAAATCAATAGGACTTAAGTAATGGGACGCGGGTGGCGCTGTGGGTAAAAGCCTCAGCTCCTAGGGCTTGCCGATCGAAAGGTCGGCGGTTCGAATCCCCGCGGCGGGGTGCGCTCCCGTTGCTCGGTCCCAGCGCCTGCCAACCTAGCAGTTCGAAAGCACCCCCGGGTGCAAGTAGATAAATAGGGACCGCTTTCTAGCAGGAAGGTAAACGGCGTTTCCGTGTGCGGCTCTGGCTTGCCAAAGCAGCGATGTCACGCTGGCCATGTGACCCGGAAGTGTCTCCGGACAGCGCTGGCCCCCGGCCTATAGAGTGAGATGGGCGCACCAACCCCAGAGTCTGTCAAGACTGGCCCGTACGGGCAGGGGTACCTTTACCTTTACCTTAATGGCTGACTTATCCTGTTGATTTACTTGGGACCCAACTTCAGCTAACGTAGTCTGGATCCAGCCTCTTGGCTCGTTGATGCTACATCCACAAACATTTTCTGCTCTTTTCTATGGGCATATACGGTCATCCTCAAACCAGTTATTGGTTCAGATAACTGAGATGGTGGTATCTTGCTGAGGTTTTCATAAGTTTGAGAAATCTGCAACTCTCCAGAAAAGAACTGGGAAGTTAAAGAATTAGCCAACTGTTTGTTCCCATTTCATCACATATCCCCTCCTGAAGACACTGAGCAGCGGCCATTGCGGTTTCCTTGTATGGATCTGCAGTGTTACTTGTACTTTGCATCATCAGCACAAATCTGACAGGGGTTTAGAAAGTGACAACAAACCAAATCTGGGAAGGAAAGAATGATAAGAGGCACTTTGGTCTTAAGACAGAACAGAGACGATTCCGAACAGAGAGGCAATGTTTACAGGAACTATTTTAACTTGACCTACTTATATTTTCTCGCTCTAAGAATAGAGCATTCCAGGCTTCTTGCCATGTTCCAGGATTTCCAACAGTTTAAGAGAGCAAAATCCCATGCACTTTCCAAGGTGGAGGGGAACAGTGGTGCTATTTACAGGGATCTGCGAGTAAATCTCCCTTTCTCCTGTTTTGAGTTTCAGATCTTGGCACGGAAAAATAATTAAAAGTGGTATCTGCTGTCTAGAAACAGACTGACAAAAGCCCCAGTGTGGGAGCTACTTCACCGTCTGGTGCAATTCCCATGCAGCTGCATGCCGCATGGGAACTGCGCCGCTGCATAGGCAAGGCTCTTTTCCATCCACCATTAGACCAGGTGCTGATCCAATGGTACCAGCACAGGTTCACTCCAGCCATTCAAACGCATTGTTCACACAAGTAGCACCATAGGATCGCACCTATTAGGTGTCAGTACCATCTATACAGTGGGACGCGGGTGGCGCTGTGGGTTAAACCACAGAGCCTAGGGCTTGCCGATCAGAAGGTTCGAATCCTCGCGACGGGGGTGAGCTCCCGTTGCGCGGTCCCAGCTCCTGTCCCTCTGCAAGTAGATAAATAGGTACCGCTCTGGCGGGAAGGTAAATGGCGTTTCCGTGCGCTGCTCTGGTTTGCCAGAAGCAGCTTAGTCATGCTGGCCACATGACCCGGAAGCTGTACGCCGGCTCCCTCGGCCAATAAAACAAGATGAGCACCGCAACCCCAGAGTCAGTCACAACTGGACCTAATGGTCAGGGGTCCCTTTACTTTACCTTACCATCTATACATCATTTTCGTATAATTTTCCCTCAGGTTGTAACAGGCTGTAAACTTTATATCATTATTCCACAATCGTTCCCACACCTCTGTCTCGATATTATGACCCATATCCATTGCCAGCACAATTGTGTCTGCCACAATATGCATTTAAGCATTCCCAGTTTCAGTAAATTAAATCACTGCACTTAACAGTTTTCGCAGATGGAATGGCTATATTGCAATACCCCTTTGCATGTTTGTGCATGAAAGCTGCTGCATCACGGCTTCCTCCTGCACTACTTTGGATCACATCCGAAGACCCAGAAAGTCCTGCGCTATGGCATTTCCCCTACACCAGTGCCAGTCATTCTGGGATGGGGAGGAGCTTCTGGGTGGGCTTCTCCCACAAGGCCTGGGACTTCTTGTCAATAATTCATTCTCTCATTGCTGGGTCATGTGCTCCTTATTTACATTCCATACTGCTGGAGTGTGGGACCGGAAACTCAGACCAGAGAACTTCCGTTCAAAGTACTTTTGTTTTCCTGCTCTTTGTTCTGTGCTCTCGGCCAAAGAAGACATGTGTGAGACACTGCTCACACCAGCCATGTTTTGTTGTTTTGATTTGCTGCAGATTAATAAATGTCGTGATGCCACATGCCTACACAGCCTTACTTCCTGCATATCTCTGCTAAGCGTGCATACAGCTCCACTGGATGTATGTTGCAGTTCTCCTGCGTACAGGGCATTGTACACACACTTCTGGCAGTGCACAGGCAAGTGCAGCCACCTGGCAGATGCTCCCAACTTGAAATGGTAACATGAGAAGGAGTCCATGTTTTCCATGGCTGCTTCCCCTGACATACATATCACCTTTAGGATTATTTTGGTTCTTTGGCTTCAAATGTTCAAGTGTTGTCTTGTGACACTCAGCAGCCTTGTTCTGCCTTTCAGCAAGGAGTAAAAAGCAGACTCTGACTCTGCTAAGCATTGCTACATTCATCAACAAGAGCCTGGGGATGCCTAACAGGCGATCAGCAGCAGCTGATGCATGCCACCAGCCCATGCCACAGAGGTCAATCGCAGAGGGACAGAAGGGCTACATCGCATCCAGGCCAGGTTTGCTTTTGCCATGAGTCTGGTGGCCATGAGTTTGACTTTACAGAGGGCAATCCTCTAGTTCAGGGTGTCCCAAACTTGGGTCTCCACCTGTTTTGGGACTACAATCCCCATCATCCCTGCTAGCTAGAGATGATGGGAGTTGTAGTCCAACAACTGCTGGAGACCCAACCCAAGTTTGAGAAACCCTATTCTAGTTGAAGCTCTAGTTGGAGGTGTTTTCTATCCAAAGGTTTGTTGGGTTAGACTTGTTTAAACCATAATAAGGGGTCTTGAAGTTGCCCATCAACACTGAAAACCTGGACATCAGATTGAGTGAGGCACACAGATCACCTACCTGGTCACGCTATTCCTCACTATGGTGAGATGTCCTTGATTTCTGTTTAAATTACAGCCATTATTTCTAGGCAAATTGTATGCAGATCTCTGTCCTCCTTTACCCTCTTGAGGGTGACAGGTTTCTTCTTCTTCTTCTTCTTCTTCTTCTTCTTCTTCTTCTTCTTTTTTGCAAAGTTACCCTACATAGCTGATAACTGAGTTCTAAGAGAGTTTTAGCAGCTGAAAAAAAAAGGTAAAGGGACCCCTGACCATTAGGTCCAGTCATGACCGACTCTGGGGTTGCGGCGCTCTTCTCACTTTATTGGCCGAGGGAGCCGGCGTACAGCTTCCGGGTCATGTGGCCAGCATGACTAAGCCGCTTCTGGTGAACCAGAGCAGCACACGGAAACACCTTTTACCTTCCCACTGGAGCGGTACCTATTTATCTACTTGCACTTTGACGTGCTTTCGAAATGCTAGGTTGGCAGGAGCTGGGACTGAGCAACGGGAGCTCACCCTGTCGCAGGGATTCGAACCGCCGACCTTCTGATCGGCAAGTCCTAGGCTCTGTGGTTTAACCCACAGCGCCACCTGAGTCCCCCTAGCAGCTGAATAAGATAGGCCAATTCCCAGACTGTTGTAACGTGGAACTGGGGGGGGGGTGTAACATTTTTCAGGCTGAGGGTCACATTGACCCATAGGCAACTGTCTGGGTCACGTGTGTGTGTCAGATTGGCTGAAGTGTAAAAATTGGTGTCACCATTTTAAAAAATAGATAAATAAAGAATACCTGTGTGTGTGTGTGTGTGTGTGTGTGTGTGTGTACACACACATCTATTGGGGGACCAGAAGTGGCCAGCAGACCACAAGGCAGCCATCCCTGCCATAACCTGTCAGAGAATCAGGCAAACTTTAATTTGTCATGTTTTCTCTATAGCCTCTCCCTGTCCCCATCCAGAGCATGCAAATTCCCAAGCCAAAAAAATTAGCCTGTACCTTTAAGACTTGCTAGCCTTAGTTTATTGTAAATCTTTAGGGCTCCTTGTTGTTTTTCAGAGCTGTGTGGCAGGAATAAGTTTGGCAGATGCAATGCCTTCTATCTGAGCAATAAATAGCACCCATGAGAAGAGAATAACCCACCGAGATTTCCCCAACCATAAAGCAAGAAGATGCCTTTTTAGGCTGAGTTCTGGGAGAAGCTTTCAATATGCCTGAGTTAGAAGTGTAAATTCAAGAGGTAATGCTTTTGCCATCACTTACTTCTGTGACAGGGAAAGCTTCAGCTCCACAGTCTCTGAAGCCCCTGAGAACTCACTAGCACAGTCAATCCAGGAGGCTGCAGCTCAACCGGACATCAACCGAATCAAAGTCTGCTTTCTCTTGCCAATGCATAACTAGGAGCATATTTAAGGTACTCCTTAAACCCTTAAGCCTACAGGTCAGAGGTACACACACACACACACACTGTATTAAGAGTGGAGGAACAGTCCCGGGGAAAAGAAATTGGCAATCATACTACCACAACTACTACTAATTTATTTCTTATACCCCACCCAACTGACTGGGTTTCCCCAGCCACTCTGAGCAGCTTCATAACATACAGTACAGTGGTACCTCGGGTTAAGTACTTAATTCGTTCCAGAGGTCCGTACTTAACCTGAAACTGTTCTTAACTTGAAGCACCACTTTAGCTAATGGGGCCTCCCACTGCCGCCGCGCCGCTGAAGCATGATTTCTGTTCTCATCCTGAAGCAAAGTTCTTAACCTGAAGCACTATTTCTGGGTTAGCGGAGTGTGTAACCTGAAGCGTATGTAACCTGAAGCGTATGTAACCCGAGGTACCACTGAACTTCTAAAACTTGTTTTCACACCTGCAGGGTGTTTTCCTTTTAGCCATTTATAAAAGTTGACTCTCAAATCTGATATTTAAGCTAATGACATGTATTACACTGAGAGACTTGCACCGCAAACCCATCTATTTCCCAGCCTGAGCAAGAAAGCAACAATGCAAGTGGTTTGGTTTAGCCTGGAGTCCACAGATTAGGCAAAATTTAACTATACTCTCATGCAGCACCTGCTGGATAGGATTAAATAAAGTCCGGGAGCTTAAGATGATCTGCTTGATCTCCACAGATGATTCTGCCAGTATTGACTTGATATTAATAAAGCGATTAACTCGGAGCAATAAACCCCAGCCATCTGCAATCAAAACATGTCTTCTGTCTTTATACTCCAGTTACAGCAGTCATTCTTTGAGGCATCAAAGCAGGAAAGATTGCCCTTCAAAGCCATTTTTAAAGAAGAACTAAGTAAACTGGTTGCAATTTTCATTGGCATGTAGCTCGTCTACAGTTCGTTGTCCTATAACTTGGAGACTTTGCAGTGTGAGAGGGGGAAACTGTGAGATTGGGAAACAAAAGAACAATACAG
>JAXCMG010000012.1:299227-407817 GCA_034642415.1 Podarcis siculus
TTTAAATAAAAGGACACATTCTACTCATGTAAAAACACGCTGATTCCCGGACCGTCTGCGGGCCGGATTTAGAAGGCAATTGGGCCAGATCCGGTCCCCGGGCCTTAGTTTGCCTTCCCATGGTGTGGCTCATGACATTTCAAGAATTATTGACAGCAGTTGTTTGGGAAGTGAAATCTTGTGAGCGATCTTTGATAAGTAAAAGCTGTCCCCCGTACCAGTCCATATGAAGAAAACATCCTGGGATTTCTTGTTAAGTCTTACGTTGCGTTGAAAAGGATGCCCTTAAGCAGGGTCGTAAATAATTGAAGCGCAGCACAGTTAAATATTCATGTGGTTTGTTTATAGTTTCTGGTTTGTTTATCGTCTTCCAAAGCTCTTGACTGCGGATAATGGCTGCTCTTGGTTCAAATGTAAGCAACGCAGCAAAGATTTGAGGAGGGGAAGGGTAGGTCTAAAATTATAAGTTTCCCAAACATTTGGAAGCCCATCTTGCAACACTTGTTCAGGGGAGCCTACTCCCAGGTAGCTGTGTCCAGTGGGCTCCTTGCAACGTACACAGGGGCTATGATCCAGGAAGGTCTGTGTACAAAGGCACAGACTTTCCCCCCCCAAAAAACCCCACTTCCATGTGCTTATATTTACCTTACCAGGCTCTGGGAAGGTCACACGAGATCTCAGGCAGCCCTTTCTGACTGTTCCTCGCCCCCTCTGGCTTTCCATTCATTTATATACAGTGGTACCTCGGGTTACATACGCTTCAGGTTACATACGCTTCAGGTTACAGACTCCACTAACCCAGAAATAGTGCTTCAGGTTAAGAACTTTGCTTCAGGATAAGAACAGAAATCGTGCTCCGGCGGTGTGAGGGAAGCAGGAGGCCCCATTAGCTAAAGAGGTGCTTCAGGTTAAGAACGGACCTCCAGAACGAATTAAGTACTTAACCCGAGGTACCACTGTATTATCCCACCATCCTTCCGAAAACTGCCACCGTGTAAGTAAATCACTCATAAATTGCAGGCCTACTTTACAGGACTGCAGCCTTAGCAACGAAAGATCAAAACATACAGCATCAGCTCACAAAGACTTGGAACTCATTCCACATTTTGCTTTTAAGCCTTAAACTAGTCATTTTTACTTCTTTGCTTCACTGGAATTTAACGTGCTATATATTCTCAGCACTTGACACAGTTGCTCATGACTCGCTAATGTCCATATCCTCTTTGTCAGGTCTTCCTGATTTAGAAATAATGTTCACATAGCTTCAGGAAGCCCCTTTAAGACAGAGGGAATCTGCCAGGGTCTAGAGATTCTCTGTGTTGAAAGTACTGTCATACTGCAGCCCTGTCCACTGTCAACAGAATACAGCTGCATAGCAGTGTTGACAGTTCAGCTTTCTTTGCAGTGGGCTTGTGTATGTAGCTATATTTTTAGCAGAGCTGCGAGAGTAATTTGATAAATTTTAAAAGGTGCCCTTGGTTAATCGGGCAGAAGACTCTATCTATATATTTAATTGTTTGTAACACAGCAGCTTTCTCACACACCCACACACAGACAAGGCAGGCAGCACCATCTTGGAGCGCTGCAAAACTAGAAACATAGAGTTGAAATACTACACTTTGTTGACTCATTTTTGTCACGGGGCATGCACGCCAAGGCATAACAAAGCCAATGTCTTGCTGAATTTTACAGATACTTCTTCCATCTTTTCGCAGACACCTGAAAAGGTGGCTTTATTTGAAAGAATGGTGCAATCTCTACAGGTGTAGAACATTCTCAATGCTCCTCTCCCATCTTCCTAGGAAGTGTGGTTTCAACATGCACAGTGGTGTCTCAAGCCAGTAAAGTAAGCCTATCATTACTGTACACAGCTTCACTATAAGCTTTTGGTAGGTACCCCTTTATCACCCCATTTATTTTTAAATCAGTATTTTGTTTAGTGAGAAAAACTTTTCTGGCTTTTTTTACATTACACCATTACATTACATTTACACACACACACACACACACACACACACACACACACACACTGCTTTTTTCTGGGGGGACGCAAGGGTACACATACCCCTAAATATTTTGTGAATCTAAGTTTGGCCTCATTGAGAGCCAGTGTGGTGTAGTGGTTAAGAGCGGTAGACTCGTAATCTGGGGAACTGGGTTCGCGTCTCCGCTCCTCCACATGCAGCTGCTGGGTGACCTTGGGCTAGTCACACTTCTCTGAAGTCTCTCAGCCCCACTCACCTCACAGAGTGTTTGTTGTGGGGGAGGAAGGGAAAGGAAAATGTTAGCTGCATTGAAACTCCTTCGGGTAGTGATAAAGCGGGATATCAAATCCAAACTCTTCTTCTTCTTCTCATTGAAGGGCAGTATTTCAATATGAGTAGGAAAATGAGAGTACCCCTAAACATTTCTTTAGAAAAAAAGCACTGTATGTATATCGCATTAGTGCTTAGATGAAAAGGTGTAATCACACTAATAATTGATTATATTAAAAAGAAAAGCCTTGCCACCTTTTCAGTCACTGCCATTTGCAGCAACATGGTTGTTTTAGTGATTTAACACTTCAAATCTACACTTATGATACTTTTTTTGGTTTTCATTTCATAGGCATAATTGCATTTAATCACAGTTAAATAAATAGGTACTTTAACCCTACTTAAAAGATAAATATATTATTTTAAAAATAACTCGGGGGAGAAGATTTTTTTTTAAAAGACCGCTCAGGTGAATTGGGCCTTTTGCTCCCAAATCTACAAGAGCCATGTGACGCTCACTGGTGTAGAGTAATATAGTGAGATGAACGCATGTGCCAAGTCAACAGGCAGGGAGTAGGAGGCAGGGGTGGGGGGCGGACGATGAGAAAAAGGGTGGTGGGGTAGAGCTGTGGGGTTACATAGGAGGAGGAGGAGAGAGGAAAGGCGGAGAGAGTGAGCCACCTCAGCTGGTGGCAACCTTGTAAGACTCACTTTGGTGGCTCAGACTTATGCCCATTTCCAAAAGTGACCATCCAGAATCGTTGGGAAACTTGCAAGGAGAGACCCAGTAGTGATCCTTTCGTGTTTGTTCCTAGCATCTGTTACCTTTTTATATAAAAAAAGGCATTTCAGCCACACTGGAAATGATTGAATAAAATGACTGATATTCTGATAATATTGTAGAATGCCTAGTTTAGATTCTTAGTCTTTTTAAAAACAAAATAAAACAGTACGTACATGCATTTCTTACTGATTGTAGATCAGCAATGTAGAGTTAACCATAATAACTTTGTCAAGTGCTTTGAATTGATTGTGTTTGTATATTTGCCAGGCAGAAGAGAACATTGCGAACTCTGCCGCACGCCTGATGAGAATGGACACGCTTGTCCTGAACTTCATGCCACGTAGAACTAACATGTGTAATATGAGTAAAGGTCAGCATTAAAATAGCCATTAACTTGTTTCCTTCTTCAAATTCCAGGAGCAATGCAATCACAGAGAGATGCAATCTTTTAAATTCATTTCAGCCACATACAAGAAATTCATGTTTTAATATGTGCAGCTTTGCGTTAGAGCGAGACAAGGCACCCTGTATAATAAACCCATCTCTGAGCTGGAAAACATAAATCGGATTAATCTAAAAGGCTTGCCAAGAAACTGCCAAGGACCCCCATCCCTCAGGGCCTATCGGGTTTATCAGCATTCACTTATTTTGATGGCCTTTTATTTACACATGATATAAATCTAAGAGAGGCCGCAGATACTTTGAAGGATAATATTTGAATTTTAAATCATCTCCTACTGGAGGCAGGAGAGATGGGGAAGAGTAGATGCTAGCTCTTTTGAAGTGCATAGCAGAAGACACAATTATTTTGGTTTAGGATGATGCTGATTACTAGGGAATGTTACCTACTTCCAAGGAAGCTGAATGTTGGAAGATTCAGAACCGAAAATATAAAGTACTTCTGCACATAGCACATAGTGCCTTCTTGCGAGTGGCACCCACATTAGAAAATTTCCTCCTCAGGGAATTTTGTCAAGTCAATGACATTGTAATATTCTGAGCAGGGAAGACCCTGCTCCTTATGCCTGTCTGTTGGATGTCATATAACTTAGGGTTACCAGATGTCCCTTGTTTCCAAGAACTGTCCCCGGATTTGCAAATCTGTCCCCGGACAAATTCCGTCCCCGGAATGTCCCCAGATTTGCAAATCTGTCCCTGGGAAATGTGGCAGTGGCAGCCACAGCAGCCCAGAGCCAGCCTTTTAGTGCAATTGGCTCTGGCTGGCTTCAGGAGCTGCTCGCTGCCCTCTGCCGTGGTGCCCGCCATTTTTCCTGACTGGAAGTCCCCATATGATGTGTCTTGTGCGCAACACATCATTTGGGGACTTCTGGAGAGGAAAAATGGCGGGTGCCACGGCAGCGAGCAACTCCTGAAGCCAGCCAGAGCCAACTGTGCTACCAGGCTGGCTCCGGGCTGCTGACTGCCACTGCTGCCGCCACTGCCAAAGGGGAACCAGGGACGTCCGGCGCTACAGATCTCCTGCCCCCTGCCCCCTTCATTTTGACTGATCGGGGGAGGCTCAGGAGTCGTGGGCAGGCGGCTGTTGCCCAGTTTTTAAAAAACTCTGCGCATTTATTTTTCACAGGGTGCGAAAGAAGGGCTTTGCACCTTTATACAATATGCATGTGTGCGTGGGTCCAGGGTCTTTTGCCTCACCATCCCCACTACAGACTCCCTGTTGCTACTCAGCTTTATTATTAAAAAAAAATGTCCCCAGATACATTGAAAACAATCTGGTAACCAACTATGTATTATGTTTTCATACCAAGTATGCAGAGGGAGGGCTAAAGACAGCAGCTTTATGGAATACCTTAATAACTCCTTAATTTAGGAGTTCTGGGACTCCTCTTAACATCAGGTTTCTTAGCAGTGGCATTTAGTTTCACCCACCACTAAACCTGTTGAATATTTATAAGGGTCCTGTAGTTCCTCACTTAAAGCCCACTTACTCGGCTTCCCCTTTCTTGTGAATGTGTCCCTTTTGGAATCTGGTGCTGTCCGTCCTGTTGTTTTGGAGGTAATGTGGGTCTTCCCCACCCAGTGGGCATCTTGCTTGGGAAAAGGACCGTGATCAAACAGAAAAGAATCACAGCCATTCCCTAGCAGCATGGGATCTTTTTGGCATCCATCTGTCGAGAGAGAGAGAATGGAGTGTGCCTCCAGGTGTGAAGTCAAACCTCTGTGTTAGCAGCACCAAAGTGACCACCCTGGGGGTTGGGGACAAGCCTGGGCAGTGTGTATGGAGGTTCTGGGCTGACCAGATGACAAGACCTCCTCCTTGGCTTCGCTGATGTGGTGCAAAGGAGAGCAACACAATACGCTTGGTCCCAGCTTGGCTGCAGGAGTTGTACAAGCTGTCACCCAACCAGTTCAGATTAGTGTGATTTGTTGCTTCTTCACCTTTTCTTCACTCAAAGATAACCCGCAAGGCAATGGAAGTTTAGGGTCAGAGTTTTCCTTTTCCTAGATGGGCTACTTTCCCAGGTGGACGAGCCCCATCTACCCCTCACTTCCTTCCACAGCATGTGCAGAAACCGCCTTCTTGGCTGTTGGACCCACTATTGGTCTCATCCAATTTGCTAGAACTTGTCTTCACTTGCAGGGGAAGTCCCTAACTCAGCAAGGGTTTGGGCCTCATCAGCTACCCTCACCTGTTTAGGCAGCCAGTCAATGCTGTTCCCAGTATGTGGCTACTATTGCATGTCAATAGCTTCTGGGACCAAAGGAGGACAAACTACCCCAAGAGTACAATGTGTCCCCCACCAGAGGTACTACTACTCCCCTAACATCCCATACACCCCAGCTGGGGATCACACCACGGCGAAAAAGAATGCACACTTCTGCAGGGACAAGGTGCCTTCTTTACAAAGAATGGCAATGGACTTCAGTGAGCATAGATTTGTAATTTTTCTTTTTATTTGTAAAGGTCAGAATTAAAACAGAGTGTAAGTGAAGCATTAGCCGACACCATAAAAATATCATCTCACTAGCTCTAGAATGATTTGTCATTGTTAGGTAAAGCAGAATTGTCAGCCAGGACAGTCACAGGTCTGTGGCATGTTTATGTTGACACAATGCATCTGCGGTACTTCCGTCCCATGATTTTATCTGAGAAGATGGACTGCCAAGTCTGGTTAATTTAAGAACCTTAGTGAACTCCATTATTACAGTGGATTTTTAAATACAAGGCAGCGCAGTCCTGTACACATTTACTTAGAAACAAGTCCCACTTGGTCCGATGGTGCTTACTCCCAGGTAAGTATGCTTTACTGTGTTAGTGCCATGTTGTGAAGCTATTGCCAACAGTTTGTAATGGGGGTGGACAACAGCAAAATATTCAGAAATAATGGTCCTTCTGGATTGTGTCAAAGGTCAAGTGAGAAAAGTACATATAGTGGTGGTTATTTATTTTGTTAGCTACTGCACAGTCTTTCTCATGAAAGCTTGGACTACATATATAGATGGAATGTGAGCACAATCCCATGTATATAAATATATACAGATCTATTTTATTTTTTTAAGACTGTGAAGAACAGGCCAATTTACATTTATGAAAATTTGAAAAATGTAGAGCTTTATGCTTTTAAACATTTATGAGAAGCAAAAACTTAACAGTTTAAAAACTAGACTCCATTCATACAATACTGGAATCAATTCAGATCTGGTTCATTTGTGACATTAGAAGTGATGTAATATTTGAGTTGACTGGCCCATTCTGGGATTTATCATTTCCATTTTTAATATTTGAAACCTGCAATAAAATATTTTGAAATCGTGAGCAACTAACATGTTGACACTGTTGCTGCTGCTTTTAGCTTTATTGTTATTTTACACTCAGGACTTTTAACAAAGCTCCTAACTCAGGGGAGACCATTCCACTGGAATGTGCCCAACATCAATTAAACCCATTGCAGCTGTATTTCACGCACTAGCAATAAAAGTTCTTATGGCTTCAGAAGTGAATGCTTCTGTGTTGATGGAACTGTGAGCTACTGTACATTGCATGGTAAAGATAAAGTTCCTTTTATAAATTGATTCATAAACTGCTGAGATAGCTTTAAAATACATAATAAATTATGTTTATTACAGAATTCCATTAATAAGATTGCATGTTTGAGAATCGGAGAAGGTGCAGAGATCATGAACGGTGTGTAGTAGCAGTTGGGAACTGGCAAGACCCTTGTTTTTGCAGCATTCTGCAGGAATCCAAGCTTCAACAAAATCCATGTGTATTCAAGGTTTCTCCAGCTAGACACACCTCTGGCAAGAAGTGTCTCAATATGGACATAAGAAGAACCTGCTCAATCAGGCCAATGGCCCATCTAGTCCAGCAACCTGTTCTCACAGGAGTCAGCTGAATGCCTTTGAGATGCAGTTTCCAGGAACTGGTATTCAGATGCATACTGCCTCCAACAGAGGAGGTACAACACAGCCAGAATGGCTGCTAGCCATTCATTCTCCATGAATATGTCTAACCCCCTTCTAAAGCCTTCCAAGGTGGTGACCATCACTATCTCTGCGAAAGTACAGTGTGGGGCTGTTTAAAAGCCTTTTTGCAAACAGCCCACCCCAGCTTGTAACCTGCCCACATAGGCTTCTGACAGCTGTGAGCAGCGGCAATCTGAGGCTGTCTCAGCCCAACTTGATTAAACCCTGGTTCCACCCAAATTGGCCCAATTCGGGTGAGATGTTAAAGAAATCCTGTACTTAATGATGGTAATTGACTCATACATCATCGTGGCTTTGCTCCAAAATGATCCAGAGCAAGTCATAACGAAAAACAATGCCGGGTCCTCCAAAATAACTCAGGACACAACCAGATTCATCCAGTATTATTTACTGAAGGCAAATTAGCATAACAGTCAAAAATCCAACTCTTCCAGATTGGCATCTCCTTAAGAATCCAGTTGCAGCAAAACCTTAACTTAATAAGACTGAAATTTAGCACCTAAGCATACTATGTACAGATCACCAGACAGGAACAAAGTAGAGAGAACCAAGAAAGAAAGCAAAAAAGTGAGACCAGGCTCCTTCTGGCCTGTCATTAAAGGCAGCATGACCTTGAGAGAGAGAACTGGGCCAGAGTGAACAGCTGCAATCAGCTTCTCTGAAGAAATAACCCAAACATCAGGAACCTTCTGCTTCTTTCCAAGCAGAATGGAAACTTACTTGTCAGTCAGAAACTTCCGGCTTGTATCACAAAGAGAAAGTTCCAGAATCTTCTTGAATCGATAGATTTCTACAATTTAAACCAATACTTTCTGTACTTCAAAAATGCAAGCCAGAATAGTTTTGCTGTTTTGTTTTACTTATTTACTTGTTTTTATCCTGTATTTTAGGGATGCGAGTGGCGCTGTGGGTTAAACCACAGAGACTAGGACTTACCGATAAGAAGGTCGGCGGTTCGTTCGAAATATTTGTTTGTTGGTGTTGGTGTATGTGAAATGAAAACTTAATAAAAAGCATATTTTTTAAAAAAAACACAGAAGGTCGGCAGTTCGAATCCCCGCGACGGGGTGAGCTCCCGTTGCTCGGTCCCTGCTCCTGCCAACCTGGCAGTTCGAAAGCACGTCAAAGTGCAAGTAGATAAATAGGTACCGCTCTGGCGGGAAGGTAAACGGCGTTTCCGTGCACTGCTCTGGTTAATCAGAAGCGGCTTAGTCATGCTGGCCACATGACCCAGAAGCTGTATGCCGGCTCCCTCGGCCAATAAAGCAAGTTGAGCGCCGCAACCCCAGAGTCAGTCACGACTGGACCTAATGGTCAAGGGTCCCTTTACCTTTATCCTGTATTTTATTCTATGAACTGCCCTGAGATCATATGATGAAGGGTGGTATACAAATCACATACATACTGTGCATACATACCTTTTGTGGGAGTGTATTCCATCTGGGAAACCCAGCCAGATGGGCAGGGTATAATAAAATTATTAAAATTATTATTATAACTGTTTGCTGTGTGAAAGGTACCTCCTTCTGTCTGTCCAGAAATTTCCAACATTCAGCTTCCTTGGAAGTAATATTCCCAATCATCATCATATGCACCGTATTTTTCGCTCTATAAGACGCACCAGGCCATAAGACGCACCTTGTTTTTGGAGGAGGAAAACAATATATATATATATATTCTGAATCTCAGAAGCTAGAACAGCAAGAGGGATCGCTGCACAGTGAAAGCAGCAATCCCTCTTGCTGTTCTGGCTTCTGGGATAGCTGCGCAGCCTGCATTCGCTCCATAAGACGCACACACATTTCCCTTTACTTTTTAGGAGGGAAAAAGTGAGTCTTATAGAGCAAAAAATATGGTATATCTTGTACTGTGCTCTTCTCTGCGCTTTTGAGTTCTGCTGCTTATGAGAGCGGGATAAACACTTTTCCCTATCCGCTTTCTCCACAGCGTAATTTTATAGACCTCTGCCATGTCTCCTCTTACTCACATTTTCTCTAAAACACCCAAAATGTTGCAACCTTTCCTCATAGGGGAGCTGCCTAATTGATTGATGGGAATTTGCAGCCGCAAGTGTGTTAATGGGCCCTAAGTCAGGTGACTTTAAGAAAGGGTTGAACAAATCCAGGGCAAATCAACAACTGCCAGTTATATCTAAATGGAACCTCTAGTTCCAACATAGCCAAGACAACTTCGGGTACCAAATGCTACAGAGCAAATTTTCTGCTTGAAGGCTTCCCAGAGGCATCTGTTTGGTGGCTACAGGAAACAGGATGCTACCTTTGGTCTGATCCAGCAGCGCTCTCCTTATGTTATTTTCTTAAAGGCAGAAACATACAATCAATATAATTGCATGAAAATGCTCTTCCTGGACCGTACCACTTCAGATTACAGGAGAGATCTGCGTGTCATACTTTTTTTGTAAGCCTATATATATCCATAAAAGGGACGCGGGTGGCGCTGTGGGTTAAACCACAGAGCCTAGGACTTGCCGATCAGAAGGTCGGCGGTTCGAATCCGTGACTGGGTGAGCTCCCGTTGCTCGGTCCCTGCTCCTGCCAACCTAGCAGTTCGAAAGCACATCAAAGTGCAAGTAGATAAATAGGTACCGCTCCGGCGGGAAGGTAAACGGCATTTCCGTGCGCTGCTCTGGTTCGCCAGAAGTGGCTTAGTCATGCTGGCCACATGACCCGGAAGCTGTACGCCAGCTCCCTCGGCCAATAAAGCAAGATGAGCGCCGCAACCCCAGTCGGTCACGACTGGACCTAATGGTCAGGGGTCCCTTTACCTTTTATATATATCCATATGGCAAATAAGTTGCCATCTGTGGTCTTCTTCACTGATAAATAATAATAAAAATAATATGCTTTTATACACGCAAGGTGTTCCTTTTATTAAAAAAATTCCTACCGGAAGTCAAAGATGCAATTTCACCTCCCTGCAGTTTCAAGTGGAAGAGTCCAGCAAGAAAGAGAGACACATGATGATCCTGCTGTTCTTTATAGCTCAATTGAGAGGCTGTGGCATGTCAGAAATTGGGCAGGTTTCCCATGAAAAGTCTTTCCCTGGAATCTACCCAGCGCACACAGTTCCCAATTTCCGTTGTCAAGCGTTGCATCCAGAATGTACAGGACAACTGCACCTGAACCCAGCCTAATTATCTCAGGAAATGTCTCTACAGCAAAGCTGGACCTGCCTTGCTTCGCTACAGCTCATGTTTACCTTTCCAGCTGAGCAAACACACACCCTCTCCTGACAACCAGGCACTTTGCTAAGGGAAAATGGTTCTCTGGGTGCCATCTTGTGGCCAGAAGATACTCTTACAAAATACTGAGCACCCATCTAACGTGTACCGTATTTTTTGCTCTATAAGACTCACTTTTTCCCTCCTAAAAAGTAAGGGGAAATGTGTGTGCGTCTTATGGAGCGAATGCAGGCTGCGCAGCTATCCCAGAAGCCAGAACAGCAAGAGGGATTGCTGCTTTCACTGCGCAGCGATCCCTCTTGCTGTTCTGGCTTCTGAGATTCAGAATATTTTTTTTCTTGTTTTCATCCTCCAAAAACTAGGTGCATCTTGTGGTCTGGTGCGTCTTATAGAGCGAAAAATACGGTAATTTCTGCCTCGGCTCCACATTAAGGCACACTTTTTAGTTTCGGCAACTTTTGGAGAGCATGTTTCTGGAGGGGCAAAGGAAAGTATTCACTAGCGACACACAACATGGATGGGGCAACTCAGCCAGATGGGCGGGGTATGAATAAATAAATAAAAATATTACCATTCTTATTATAAGGAGCCTACGGCCCTCCAGATATTGTTACGACTCCAACTCCCCTCAGTACCAGCCAGCATGGCAAATGATAAGGGATTATGAGAGCTGTAGCCCAGAATTTGGAGGGCCAAAGTTTCCCCACGCATGACAGGCAAGCACAAATTCTGAATTACAAAGCTCACTGAAGAGGGGAGAAACCATAACTGATTGCTTTGTGTATTTCTGATGCACTGGTGGAGTGTATTCTTGTGAATTTGCTTGGATAACTTTTGATATATTGTAAGGCAAAGAGAGGGGCAGGAAGCTCAAAATCATCCTCTCGTGACTTATAAAGGGGGACACACCATTAAACCAATAAATGCTCTTTTGAGGAAGGGTGGAATAGAAACGTAATAAAAAGGCCAGCCAGAGATATACTGAATGTCTATTTATTTTCCATACTTTAAACAAAACTTTAATATGAATTCCACTCCCATTTTAAACATGCTGCCATGGAACTGTACAAAAAAAGGATCCAAAATCATCTCACTGTATGTTAAACAGCATAAATCTTTATATAATATATTGATACTTCGCCGGGGGGGGGGACACACCCATGTATATCAAAAGAGCAGGGTTACACTGTGGTCCTAAACAAGTTGAACCGAGAGGCTAACTGAGTTCAAATGGCACTTAATACTTAATAATGGCTAGGAGTGCGGCTCAAAAAGGAGAATAGCAGCCCTGGCACAAACTCCTCTGAATTAATAGTTTCAATGCAGCAGATTGCAGCCCTAAATATTTAGTTGATGAAATGAGCAACTCTCCTCAGATTCTAGTCAAACTGGGATAATAACCATCTCGATAAGGACCCAGCCTAAAAAGCAACTTTATCACAGTGTTGCAGGATCAGCTTCCAGTACTATTATTCAACGGCGCTGGGCTTGAACTATTGTTCAAAAGCTATTTAGAACAATAATATTATGGCACAGCTGGAGAAACGTTAGCATAGAAAACTTTCAAGGAACTGCTGCAACTGATGAGTTAAAAGAGCAGCAGGGCTCATAAGCAATGAGGTAACTAGAATTACTCTGATCCAGAAAAAGCAAGGTAACACCCAAGCAGAAGAGAGTGCTGTTGTGGAGAAGTTAAGTTGGGGAGAGCATGAACACCATATCCAGGAACTGGGAGTATCACATGTCACCAAACTCCTGCTGTCAGCTCCATTAGAGCCAATCGTTGGTGGTGATGGGGAACATGGGGACGAGACCTCTGCCCTCAGTCTTGGTACCACCTACCTCTTAACAACTGGTGTCAAGAGCTGATGATCTGATGCAGGCATGTGGCTTTCTGTTGAACAGCACTGGAGGGTGTGAAAAAGCTGCCAATATTACAGTGCTGATCCAAACCTTTAGGCACAACACGTAGACCAGTTGAATACTTTAAACAGGACCAGTAAGTTGTTCGACTGGGAAGGGAAAGCAAGAAGGCCTAAATCTCCCCGGAAGTATTCAACCTGTTTTTCCTAGAGCTGGCAGCTGGATTGGATTTGGAAACGATGGACACAGTTTTGGGCCCGTGACTCATCCAAGTAGGGATACACACATATAGATCTGTGCATCCTAATCTCTCGCTGGATAGGGGCCCAAATATTGATTATGCTTCGACAATATACATGGTTACAAAATGTGCATAGGTCATGTACAATTGGTCCTGAAAGCATATCTTATAGCTGCAGAGGTGTACACCATTAGGCAAATTGTCAGTGAATGGATTTAAATATATATATTTATGTGGCTCGATACATTATTTATTGTGGCGAAAAAGACCACCTTCACATTTCCAAAAAGCTGATTTACACACAGGGGATTTTGCATCCCTCAAACTTAAAACACACCGAGTGTTTACCTGCTGAGCTCTCTGCCACCAGAAGGTGCATGGTCTACTCTAAAGTATATCTGAGATCCAAAAGGACGAGACAATTTAATGTAGACAGAAACAGCGCCAATAGGGAGGCAGGCTCAGTGCATCCTTTAATTCAGATGGGTTCATCCCAGGTGGCTTCAATCAGTTGCCGGTGCAACCAAGTGTAATTTCCCAGTCTCCAAGTGTTAAGGTTCAATTAAATTATTGCAAAGATGATGAACAAACTCTGAATTTTAACTGTGTAGGAGTAGGAAATAGTTAACCAATTCAGTTTTTTTATATATAAAAATGTTTCTAGTCCTCATCAATTAATATTTAAAGATGGTTTCTGGCCCTCATGGTCTAGTGGTCTAAAGACAGGGATTCACAGCTCTTCACAGACACCTTTCTGTCTCTCCCTTTACAGTTTCCAGCTTCTCTTTCAGTACTGGCCATCTAACCTGTTTTGAGTCTCTCTTCCCTCTGTTTTTCCTTTTGCCAGTCTTGTTCTTGCCAAAAATATTCCACAGTCCTTCAAAGTGCAAACCTTGGACATTGGATAAATTACTCAAAATGAGCCATGAGTGCAATTTGGTTTCTTTAGTGTTGATTTCTCTCTCTCTCTCTACAGAGAGCATTGTTAGTCCTTCCCTTAGTTGTCCCTACCTTTTTATTTCCCTGTCAGCTCCAAGGACAGATCTTCAGTGAACATGACTTGGTACAGGTGGTTCGACTAAGGATCCGGCCCTCGTTATCTCGCGGTGAAATTCTAGACTTTGGCATGACCACAAACTGCACCGTAGGCACCTCTCCAGTTTAATCCAACCTAGCGCAGCAGAACATTCATTATTTCTTGTTTACTGACATTTCCAAAGTAATTCCAGCAGCTGAGAGGCTGTGCGCTTCACAAGACGGTTAGTTTTGTGTCTAGCGCCTCCTCTGTCTGACTTCCTTCCTTGCTGTGTTGTGCAGGTGAGACGATGGACACATTCAGGTGGTTCTCTTCAATTTTTAAGGCAAGATTGTCAAACCCAGTACTAGATCCCAGAGGCAAGCTGGTCGAGGCGGCCTCTGCACTGCGGGTCGGCGTTGAGCAATACATGATGAATCCCACCATTATGACAGCAAAGGACAGGATATACAGTGCTGAAAACTGATAAAATAGAAAAGAGAGGAAGAATCAGGGCGCCTGTATTGACAAATACCTTGCGGCCACAAAAATCACCTTAAAACTCATTTTATTTGCCGTGGCTTTGAACTGAGCAGCAATACAGGACTTTTATCTGCTTGACATTGTTTTCTGCTGCTTTTTACCATGTTGCCAATTGTTCTGATTTTTAAAGTATATTTATTGTACGTTTGTATTTCAGAATTGTTTCAGTGGTGCCTCTTTATATACTTTTTAAAAATTGCCTTTAGCCTGGACACTTCTTTAAATTGCCCGAGGGTGGCGGGAGGCAGAGGTGTAATAATAACACTAGTATTAATAATGATGTTATTATTTATTATTGTTTATTATTTATATGCCACCCATCTGACTGGGCTGCCCCAGCCACTCTGGGAGGCTTCCCCAAAAAATAGTAAAACACAACCATGCCACAACATTGCAACACCTTTTCACTTGCACCTTTTCCACTTAACCCAAAAGGCCTGTGAGATTCGGTGGACAGGGAGAGACGGAAAATTATTATCTCTTTATCCACAGCTACATTTACCCCCTTTGCTCCCCGGCTCAAACTTACTGCCCACCTGACTGTTCATCGCTGATGCAATGACCAGTGTCTGAGCAAGGGAAAGGGAGGGAGGGAGGTGGGGAGAGGAAAACAGGGCCTCTATTTTCAACACTTGGCCCAACCCACTGCTTCTTCTAAACAGGGCATAGCCTCCAGGAGATGAGGAACACATTTCCCATCCTAGGAGGCCCTGTATTCTGTCGATTGCAAAAGACCCTCTTGTTTGACCAGGTCTTTGGAGAAGGCTGGATGTGGCTGATGGCCGGCTGTTCCTTGTGTGTTGTGCTGTGAATTCTGTGTTTTAAATTATTTTACTGATATTAATGTTGCATATTTTCAAGGCTATAATTTGGCTCTTTTCTCTGTATGCTGCTCTGGACTCCTAAGGGTGCAAATATAATCAATTATCATCATCATAGCTCCTGGCCGTTCTTTTTAAACTAGGGGATACCCCACTGTCAATCTGCTGGTGCCAGCCTTTAGCCTTTGCAGAGAAAAGGAGCCATCCTTTGAAGCAAAACTCCACCCGACCTCCTTTTCTCTCTGACTGTAGCAGAAGCACAGCAGAAGCAGCGCCCAGTTATCTGGGACTTCTGAGATAACGGGCAAGGTCTCCATGGCATATCTGATGTTTCATTGTGTTCTTTTATATTGTGCTGGAAGCTGCACAGAGTGGCTGGGGCAACTCAGTCAGATGTGAGGAGTGTAAGTAATAAATAATAATAATAATAATAATAATAATAATAATAATAATAATAATAATAAAATGGCTGTAGTAGCTCTACTGCACCAAACCCAAAAGATGGAGGTGGCACTTTATCATCATCCCACCATGTTGTGTAGCATCCAGCTGGAACCCACCCAAATTAGGGGAGAAGCTAAGGTATCCCTTGCCAAAGTGATTGGCTAATGGATGCTGCTGGGAGTCCTGGTCTGGGGCCATAACAACTATTCTTCTTTAGAATCCCAGCCATCTATTTACACAGGAAAATGCAATGCGGGGATTGGGAGGGTGGTGCCCCCTGCAATTTTGAAGTACAGCTCACATCACGGGGCCCCCTACATCTAGGGGGGCACATTTTCTCCTGCTAAAAGTAAAAAAAATGCACTTTAGGAAACCAACACAAATTTATTCCGTGCTCCTGATGAACGCAGCCGTTTAGAATTAAGCCTGTCTCCCCATCTCCTTAGGCCTGGCTTCTGTCTCTTGGTCATGTTAGAGAGTGACAGAGTGCTGGGAAAGTGCTGAGGACTCTTGTAGATTTAGATCCCCATCGCCGCTACCAGAGGTCACAATCGCCATTTGTGCAGAAGGGCACAATGTGTAAAAACAAAATCCTTTTGCTTTTATTATGTGTTTTGACTTTGTTTCATTACGTATTTTCATTTTGCATTTTTATGCTGTGAACTGCCCTGAGATCCTTGTGGGGAAGGACGGTATTCAAAGTTAATAAACAAATGAATAAAATAATCCTGTGGGCAGCAGGATTGCTAAAGAGCTATAAGGAACACCTAATGCATATTTTACTGTGACACAGGTGGGTTCACTGCTCACTGAGGACTTGCCTGCCAGAATGAACCCATCATTCCATAAATAGAAACACTGGAAGCTGCCCTTATACCACTGGTCCATCTAGCTCAGTATTGTTGACAGTGGCCTCCTGGATGTTTCAGACTATAGTCTGTATCTGCTCCAGCCACCATGGCCATGATTAGGGAAGATGGGAGTTGTAGCCCAAAATATCTGGCGGCACCAGCTGGGAAAGGCTGGTCTGTGTTACCGGGCAGCCTGTTCTCCAGGGTTTGTGGCACGAGCCTTCCCAGCCCTCCCTGAAAATGTTGGGGTCTGAACCTGGGACCTTATGCATACGAAGCATGCGCTTGCCAGGCAGAGGCATGAAAATTCATCAGCATCATAGAATCACAGAGTTGGAAGGGACCAAGAAGGTAATTTGCTCCAACCCCCTGAAATGCAGGAAATCTTTTGCCCAGCGTGGGGCTCAAACCAACAACCCTGAGATTAAGAGTCTCATGCTCGACTGACTGAGCTATCCTGAGGGCTGAAGGGCAGGTGACTGACTGAAGCTTTAGAAGTGTGGAAAGTATGCCCTAATCCTCACAGAAACTTGTTGGGCTTAGAAGCAAAGGCTGCTACTGGCTGACTTGGCCAGGTCTGAATGTTCCGACACTAATTAACTTAATGCGTTTCCCATGGATTCGCTTATTTCAGAAGGGTTTGCCTTTGCAATTCCATCAAGCAGCTCAGTCCGTGAAGTCAGGGAGGAAAGAGCATGTTAACCATATTGCATGCAATTATTAACCTACATACGCAGCAGACCCGAGTATAATTAACTTTCATCCTGTCATAGATAATTGCATGGTGCACTTTGTCCCCAAATTCACATCTATAGCAAGACTATTAGGGCCAATTAAAGTCATGCCTGCATGTGTGTGCCACAATTCTGTAAGGGTGCTGAAGGAAAATGTCATTGTGATATTGAGCACAAAATTCTGCCCCAAAAGTACAGCTTGTGTGTGTGTGTGTGTGTGTGTGTGTGTGTGTGTGTGTGTTTTAGAAACAAGTTCCTAGACCTCATACCTGCAACGATATACTTGAAATAAGTGGGCAATGCCTATTGATATAACATACTGAGGTCCAGCACTGAGGGCCTTCTGGCGGTTCCCTCGCTGCGAGAAGCCAAGTTACAGGGAACCAGACAGAGGGCCTTCTCGGTGGTGGTGCCTGCCCTGTGGAACGCCCACCCACCAGATGTCGAAGAGAAAAATAACTACCAAATTTTTAGAAGACATCTGAAGACAGCCCTGTTTAGGGAAGCTTTTAATGTTTAATAGGTTATTGTATTTTAGTTTTTTGTTGGAAGCCGCCCAGAGTGGCTGGGGAAACCCAGCCAGATGGGTGGGGTATAAATAAATTATTATTATTATTATTATTATTATTATTATTATTATTATTATTAATAGCCAGAGGAGGCACGAGACGAGGTTTCTGTGTTCTGCAAAGATCCTAGTCACTCCCCTCAACTACCACCACCAGGCAAAACAATGCAGATGGCCAGATAAATTATGCAAAGTTAGAGAAATTATGCCAATTGATACCTGTGACAGAATTTTGCTGGGGTGGGTGCAGAATGCTAATTATTTTTAGCACAGAGTGTGGACAGCCCTAGTTTAGATGCTAAGCCACAGCAATAATTCTTGAACATAGCTTAGCCCCAAATGTTATTGATCTGAAAAACTTGCTCACCTTGTAGTCGAAGAGAAAGAGCCCAAAGAAGAGGCTGTAGAGGTCAGCGGTCAGAATGCCCAAGTTGACGGATGTAGCGCTGGTTACTTTGATCACGACTGGCATGAAGCTGTACAGTCCGAACATGCACAGTGCAAAGGCCAGGAAGAGCAGCACTGCAAGGCAAGGCAAGGGCTTAACATTTAAGGCACCAAATGCTGCTAATAGCATGAAAGAGGAGGACAGTGTATTCTCAGGAGCATTAAACCCGTGCAGCTACAGTGAGATAAGAAGATAAGAGAGGAGCTCTCCATGGTTAGACCAAAGGCTGAACTATGCCAGCATCCCATGGCCAACTAGATTCCTGCTATGGGAAGCCCCAACATAGAAATTAAGAAATTAAGTGTTGGTGCTGACCTTTAAAGCCCTAAACAGCCTCAGCCCAGTATACCTGAAGGAACGTCTCCACCCCCATCATTCAGCCCAGACACTGAGGTCCAGCTCCGAGGGCCTTCTGGCGGTTCCCTCCCTGCGAGAAGTGAGGTTACAGAGAACCAGGCAGAGGGCCTTCTTGGTTGTGGCGCCCACCATGTGGAATGCCCTCCCATCAGATTTCAAGGAAATAAACAACTATCTGACTTTTAGAAGACATCTGAAGGCAGCTCTGTTTAGGGAAGTTTTTAACGTCTGATGTTTTATTGTATTTTTAATATTTTGTTGGAAGCTGCCCAGAGTGGCTGGGGAAACCCAGCCAGATGGGTGGGGTATAAATAACAACAACAACAACAGTGGTACCTCGGGTTACAGACACTTCAGGTTACAGACTCCACTAACCCAGAAATAGTACCTCGGGTTAAGAACTTTGCTTCAGGGTGAGAACAGAAATCGTGCCCTAGTGGCATAGCAGCAGCGGGATGCCCCATTAGCTAAAGTGGTGCTTCAGGTTAAGAACAGTTTCAGGTTAAGAACAGACCTCCGGAATGAATTAAGTTCTTAACCTGAGGTACCACATTATTATTTATTATTATTATTATTAGTAGTAGTAGTAGTAGTAGTAGTAGTAATAGTTCCCTTCTACTCTTGTTATTATTCGGCAACTACTATTCAGAGAGGTACATTGGCTCTGAATCTCCAAGTTCTGGGCAGGCCATTGTGACAAATGGCCACTGATACACTTATCCTCTCTGAACCGTGCTCTCTTTAAGTCTGTTGTGTCAAACTGGCAGGGTCACTCTATGTTCTAGGATTAAGGGACAAGGAATGGGGAGGACGGAAGGTTACCTCTATCCAGTTCCTCCAAACATGATTTTATACGTGCATCATGCTTCCTTACGCCACACCCCAAGTTGCTGATTTCCTTAACCAAAAAGGCTCTTTACAAGACACCCACACTACTTTTGGAACTGAATAGGAGAACCTGGGGCCTCTTTTACTAATTACAAGTATCGCCCTATTAGGGATTGACCAGGGTCTGAGCGGCTTTCCAGGAGCAGCATGGAGTCCCACCCCCACAGCTACGTGCAAAGCAATTGCAAGGTTATTTGCTTCGGTGTTTCAGAGCACACATACCGACTTTCCAATTCCACTGAATAGAAGCAATGTCTTTATGTTCCACAATGGCTCTACAGGGAAGGTGGGAGAAGGGGGAGGAAAGAAAAACACAGGTATTAAAATATGGGGGTGTGGTTTTCATAATGATGAACAGTTAATTATAACAGGCATTTAGGTTATGGATTGATCCTATGAAGGCTTTCTTTGAAGCAAGCCCCCCTGAATTAGGGAGACTTACTCCTAAAGCAGTGGACACTGGATTACAGTCTCTGTGGACAACACACACAAGAGTAAACTTCTGGCACCTTAAATGATGAAGAGATTTATTAGGGTGCAGGTGAGCTGCAACACAAGGTTGCTCCTTGTTTGTTATTTCAGCAACTCCATTCCATTCCCCTGGGCCAAGCGTCAGAATTTCATGGCTACTGACCACACTGGACTGATTTGGGGCTTTTCCCACTTTGGGTTTTTCCCCCTAATGGTTTTTGGTACTTCAGCAAATCTCTGGGTTGCCCCAAGCCCACTGATATCTCCCTCTTGTGTATGGGTGACACCATTTGGGCTGGAACGAGAGGAAATGTGCCACCTGAAACTGTGTTGATTGAAGCCCACTTTATCGGCTATTTATTTTATTAAAATTATTATATTCCACCTTTTGTCTGCTTGATGGAGCCGCAGAAGCAGCTAATAAACTTCAGCAAAACAATCAAAAGATAGCATAATAATCCAAAAAACCCACATTAGCAATCCAAGAAAAGATGAAACTGGCTGAATCTGAAGGGCCAGTGCTGATCTCCAGGTAGTGACCAGCAGTATTAGGACCCTGCTAAGAATATCTTCAGGATTTTAATATAAACCCATAAAATAGCCCCAAGGCTGCAATCAGCGCACAGGCCTACTGCCACTTGTTTCTAGCGACTGCAGTGTTTGGCTGATCAAGAAGCAGAGTTTAATAATTGAAACATGTTTTTTCTTGTTGATCCATTAACGACTACCAGGTCATATTTGGCCTTAGTTAACTCTGTGGGATTAAAATGGTAATTGAATCACTCCCTTGGGAGAATCAATACTGCCTCATTCAAAGGCATGTTTGCATAATATTCTTCTTGGCTGGAACTAATTCATCATCCGCTGTAGATAAACACTTATTTTTTTAAAGGAGCATTTAATGCCTAGATGGTTATACAAAATGGGACCTGCAGCAAAATGTTGCAGTGTCATAGAATAGCAGAGTTGGAAAGGGCCACCAGAATCATCTAGTCCAACCGCCGCTGCAATGAAGAAATGTTTAGCCCAACATGGGGCTCAAACCCACAGTCCTGAGATTAAGGATCTCACGCTCTACCGACTGAGCTATCTCAGTGTGTGGACTTCTCCTGTTCAGTGTTCCAGTTAAAACAGTGACGCCTTCTTCCAGGAAACTCAATTTCATTCCGCTCAAATTTTCCATTCCGTTTCCACCCCCACCACTATCAGTTAGCAAACTGTACCCACTGAGCATGCTTGGTCTTCACCGGATATTTTTTGGGGGGGGAAGGCTTTCTACTCCTATGTACTTATGCAAACCTTGGTCCTTCCTAGAGCCTATAATACTGCCCTATCGCGCATGGATGGTGCATTTTCGGCCACATAAGGATCTATACTTGTAGAATGAGTTCACCATCTGCATATGGGATTACTTTAAGAAACACAATTAAGGGCCCTTTGCCAACTATCAACACCGTAGCTTCAAGTTTCACTGGAAAGATGCATTTCCAAAATAGGGTGGTCACTTTTTCTACGGACAATGGTGCCTTTCAACACTACTATAATGGGCAGAAGTCAGTCGGGTGAACCGATCTCAGCATGGAGCGATGAAGCAATGGGAAGAAGTGTTGGGTTTGTGCTCACCACTCAACTGTAAAAGATGCAAAAACTCTTGTCTCTAAAAAGATGGCAACGTGACCCAGAAAAACAAGATCCAGGCCCAGAAATGATTAATCCCAAGATTGTCTTTGATCCTACATCTAGTTCATTGAAAGTCAAGGAGATCATTTGCATGAATAATCATTTACAGGATTTGGCATTTCGAGGGACAGCATGGACAGCACGTAAGCCACCAAAAGAAAGTTAAAGACACAACCAGGTACGAGAAGAACAAATCAGGTAAAGACTTTGATGCCTAAGGGTGCAGGTCACATTTTAATACAGAAGATAGAAGAGGTAAGCAAATGAAAGAGATGGTGGAGCGAGGTGGGGAGATGAGTAAGAGAAGCGATGTCTGCCTAGTCTCCCAATTTGGAAGAAAATTTAAATGTAAAGGTCTTCTCCAGGTTGCATCCTGGCAACCCCATAAGACGCCTTTGCTCTTGAACAGGTTAATGGCAATGCTAGCAATGGATTACTAATAACACACCCACCAATTCATGGAAAGGAAGAAATCATTCTGTGATGCAGAAGGTTTTTTTGTTTTCTTAATTAGAATTAAAGTACGTATAATAGATCCTTACAGCTGCAGACCGCTGATAATAGTCCCAAACAAGCCCACCATTCCTAGAAACTCCACTCTGCTCAGATTTTTCACAATGTATTCCTCACTCACATTCGAAATGGCATATAAGGAAGCACCAAGGAGGACTAAGACATCGCCGATCACCACGTCAGTACCTGCACAGAAAATATAAAATGACACGCACAAAAGGAGGGAGGTTGCTGTAAAATCCAACTGGCAGGCATTTTTAATGGCAAAATCAGGTATAAGCACACAGATCATTTTTCCAACTGTTTATTCTTTCTTCCAAGGAGCTCAAGTTCTCCTCCTCTATTTTCTATATTCACAGCAATGCCGTGAGGTAGCTTAGGCTGAGAGTGAGCGACTGTGACCACCCTGTGAGCGTCATGGCTAAATGGGGATTTGAACCCAGGTCTCCCAGGTCCTAGTCCAATGGTCTAACTACTACACCACATTGGCAACTACTGAAGTATTTAAAAAGGTGTGTCGGGTACTTGCCACAGAATCTATTTTCTCTTTTCAGCTCAGAAGACATGACTGTGTTTGGACATCATGATAAACCATAGTTCACAAACCATAGTTTATCATGGTAAAAAAAAAAAACCTGTCACAAGGAGATCAGAAGTTTCTTTGTTTTATCCAATGCTGTCACTCTGCTTGAGCAACAGCAGACTTCTGCTTGTGCAATGAAACATCCTCCTCCTTTCTGCAGCCTCCACACACCATCAAAATTTGCTCCAATGGGGGGGGGGGGCTGGAGCAGATTTGGGATGGGGAGAAGAAGTCCCACTGCTCTGGTGGAACTCTAGGCACATAGCACTGAATACAACTCCCTACTTCCAATTAACACCCACATTTTTTAAATTATTATTATTAATTTAATTTAATTTCTACACCGCCCTATACCCAAAGGTCTCACTGTGAAGAACTCTACACTGTGGTTAATTATATATCATGGTTTGAAGTTAGCCTACTTCAAACAAGTCTTTGTCCACTGCTGACCATCAGATCTTTGGGGAAATCCGAATTCTAAACAAAACCTTCTTTTCTGAAACATGGTTTTGTGGAATGTTTAAGTACTGTATTGATCTGGATGTAGACTGGACTCCACTCACCCCACCCCAAACTTGGCTTGATAAAATCTAAGTGTAGCCTATGTTTACGCTTAATTGTGGGTCAGGATATCTTGTTTTGCTGCCTTTGAAAAAGATCTCTGTTTCGCGGTGCGGCCTACATTTGTGGGCAACTTATTTTCAGACCGATATGTACTACCTGTTAGTTGGGCACTTTAGGAAACCAAGCAAAATGTAGTTAAGGGGAAGAACAAGACCTTAAGTTCCCCCTCTTACATTAACAGCCTAATTTAGCCCTTTTGTAAAAAAAATCAATACATCGATCTCCGCAAGTTCTCAGTAAATTCCTAAATGGATGCTAAGAGTATGACAGACCCTTTTTCGGTTTGCTTTTGGAGGCCCCGGGATTTAGAACTGTTTTACTAGCTGTAACATGATCCAGTTGTGGGATCTTGCTCAATATCGAATCAATGCTAAAAAAATGCTGCTCTTATTAGAGACGCAAGCTTTTTCACCCTGGCAGGACTCCTGTTGCTTTAGCCAGCAGAATTTGATGCAAGTGAAGTTTTTCCTATTGGCATGGCTGGGTTGTGGATTTCTGACTCTCACATTGCTGTTGTGAGGCTCTGGAGATTTGCCAGGAAACTCTGGGCCTTTCTGAGCAGAATGGCTTCAAATCTAGGATCGACTCTCCAACTGGAGCAAACCTGTGGAGCCTGAATGGCAGGTGAGAAAGATCTGACAGAGATCATAGCTAGGTTGCAGGTACTGTGGTAGAGAGGAAGCCTTTGCCCAAATCCATAAAAGGAGATGCCATCATTATGAAAGCATGCTCAGTACATTTCCATTCAACAAGGAAATAGTTCTTTGAGGTATTGTCAGCACTGCATCGGATGCTCACCAGGCCAATCCCGACTCTGCATAAGGTAGCTTCAGACATTCATTTATTGAAGTAATGCATTTATAATACCTGCCTGTTCCACCACAAGGTAGGAGACAGGAAGTTCTCCCTCAGAACAGAACAGGCTTTGTTTGAAGACCCAAGATAATGGAAGTGACTCTGGGAGACTGGACCCCCAATAGATCTGAAATGTTGAGCTAAATTTCCTGCCCTATAAAATAAGAAAAAAGCTAGCAATGTCCCACCCATGGCCATACAGCAGGGGCAGCGAGAGGCGGTGGTATATCCTGCTAAATAACTGTTTTTAGGAAAGCTTGTCTTTAACATCTGCTCTTACTGGGGATTTTAAAGTATTTTATGTAAACTGCCTAGAGGTTTTGTTGATTAAGCAGAACATAAATTTTGTGTGTGTGTATGTACTGGTATATTAATTTAATTTCAGAGTCTTGGATTTTAAGATTATTACTTTCTTTAGAGATTTCTGTCCTTTGCCAAAAAATACTCACAGGGCAGTTAACAAAAACAGGGTAACATGAAACCCTAGCAAAACTGAAAGATTATACCAGTTCTCATGAACTGCATAATTAGTAATAATAAAAAAATTACTTATCCTATCAGACTCTGAAAGCCCAACAAAAAAGGTCGTGTTTTACCTGGAATCGATAAGAATATAAAGATGGGGAGAGATGTACCATAAGTTAACTCAAGAAAGTTTGTGGAAGGTTTCCTGCCGTCTCCTACTCCCGCAGCCCCCTACATTTTTCAGGAAGGCCCCCAGAGGCACTTCCCAGGGGAGAGAGACAGAAACCTTTGCCTCTGTGAACTTCCTTACCTTAGCATCCAAGCCAGAATATACATTTCAGAACCACGCAGTAGTCAGCAACACATTTTCAGGCATTCTGATTCCATGCATCTTTTTATTTTTCAGCCGGCGATACCCAAAGCCCTAGCACTTCAGAATTCAGGCTTTCTCAACTAAGCACAGAGCAGCAAAGAACACTGATAGGAATTCAACACAGTACTAAATGTTGTAGGTGTGCAAGACCCCGCCTCCTGCTGCAAACCTTTTCTGGGTCCCCCCCCCTCCCCAACCCTCCAGGAGCAGACTTAGGGGGGGTGAGGCGATTCACAGGGGGAAGGAGGAGTGCCATTGCATAAGAGGGCCTCATTCTGTGCATGCAACAGCTTAGTTGAATCCCGCCCGTATATTTCCCCATCGAAACAAGAACATGGTTATTATTTCCTTGAAGCAGAAATTCTTGACATATTCTGGAATTACTGAAAATCTGATTCAGAGGAAGGATTTGAACACTCTGAGAGGACTCTCCCATGGACACAATGTTTTTCGCATTTCACCATGACATTTTCTCCAGCCCTTACCTTCCCCATTGTGCCTCTCAGCTAACACGTCCGCACCGACCATGGTGCCTACTCCCAACAGGCAGACAGCAACCGCAATGAAATGGATCAGTTTGTATCTTGCGCGGAGGATGAACCACGATAAAGCCATCAGCACAGGAATCCCAAAGCAGTCTAGGAGCTGCCGTGTACAGAAAGGCATAAAGTCCGGTCATAAAAAGGGCACATGAAGACGAATAACTCCTCCAGGTGGCAAATATTCAATTCAACATTTTTTTTTACTGAAATTTGGAAAGAAATACAAAAGATTCATATCGGATATCTTTTCATTAAGACTAAAAAGCTAGTCTAAATAATCTAAATAATAACCCAGAGCAGTAAGAGCAGGCAAAGGCAAACTCAGCCCTCTAGATGTTTTGGGACTACAACTCCCATCATCCCTGACCACTGGCCCTGTTAGCTAGGCATGATGGGAGCTGTAGTCCCAAAGCATCTGGAGGGCCGAGTTTGCCTTGCCTGAGTAAGAGGGAGAAGAAGAAAATAAGAAAAAAAAGGAAAGATGGGGGAAGAGGGAAAGAAAAAGAAAACTTCCAGTTCTTCATCTGTCAGCTGTAATAATACAGAATTATTCAACGCATGCACTCCAACATAACACCCAACAAAACCAACATTATCTTCATTATTCAAGCCCAGATATCATAACTTCATTTTCTTTTAAATACAAAAAGTCTCTAAGAAGTTTCCAATCCATGGGAAGACACCAGCAAATTAAACAAGGTCAAAACTAGCCAAGCAATTTTAGTGTCTTTTGACGATGGGGCAGCAACACTTATTCCTGATGCATAAGGTACCTCTCATGCTTAGCATATATTTAGAACAACAGTATTGTCTGGGGTGTTGATAGTTAAACCAGCCCTGCTCTACTCCCCCCCCACACATACACTGAAATATGTCTCCTTCCTGTAGTATCACTGACCCACAGAATTACATCTGGCATTCGCTGCTTGATCCGTTCACCCTGTTCAAGGAGAGACAGCAATAGGGGTGGCATTGTAGCTATTTTTAACACAGACAGCCAGGTTGGTGGCATACAGCATTGCCTTTAAACAATCTGCTGGCGTCAGCTTGTTCCACAGGGGCCAACCCCTCTATCTAAGGCGACAGAAGTTGCAATGTTTGCATTATGTTTCTCCTACAGCCTGGCCCTACACATGTTTACTCAGAAGTAAGTCCCACTGAGTTCAATGGTGCTCACTCCCAGTGGGGCATACCAAGACTTGCTGTAGCCTTAATTACCAGGAAACAGCAGCGAGCATCTCGCCATTATCAAGCCTCAAAATCTACAAAAATACTTCCTCAAATTGAAAACAACCAGGCGAAGCAAAAAGGTATCTTTTATCCAGAGAAAGCAGCTGGAAGACTCCCATGGAGAGGATGTTTTGAGCTGGAGAGGATGTTGTCTGAGTATTTCTATTAAGAGTCATCGGCCAGTTTTCAGAAAATGCATCTGCTGCCCCATTAACTAGGGGACATCTTTTTAATCTACCAAAAGGTTTCTAACGGATGAATTGGGTAATCACTGTTGTCCTAATTTTAGACAGGACTCTGTTGGATGTTTACCCTCAAACACTGAAACAGTGCTGGAGTAGGACCTTGGCAGGCCACAGTTCAAATCCCCACTTATGCTCATTTGTGGGGGGTTTTTACATCTCTCCCGTGTAAAACAGTCCTACACAGTCTCAAGATTATGTGATGACACTGAGCCGCTTCACTGTCCACTCGTTCTATTTACACCCCTATCTTTCCTTGAAGGAGCTTCTCCCCACCTCCATTTTATCCTCACCACAACCCCATGAGGTAGGTTAGGCTGAGAGAGAACTTGACTGGCCCAAGGTCACCCAGTCAACTTCTGGGGCTGGGTGACGATTTAAAGCATCGAGTCTCCCTAGGCCTAGCCCATCACTCTGACCAATACATCACACTCGTTTATCGGTGGCTCTTGCACACACACACACACACACACACACACTCATTTTTAAAGTGTCACAAGACTCTTTGCTCTCTATTCTACCTGGACACTTGTCAGGGTGGTATACTGGTAGGCTTTGACGATGGAGTAGTTGGCTTCAACGTCAACTAATCCAAGCAAAATGTACTTCCACCATTTCCTTCGCAGAATCTGCCAGAGGTTGTCATCATCTGGAGAGAAAGCAAAACACGCATGTCAACTGTTATGTACTGAGTTGAATAGGATCCAAAATGCAGCAGTCTGATTGGTCCTAGAACAATGCAGCAGTATGATTGGTCTGCAGGAGCCATCCAATCCAGCGCCAGATAGAAGTGAATCCACAACCTGATTGGCCTACAGGAGAATTCCGGAATTAGCCAATCATGTGCAGCCCATTGTGTAAATAATGTATATAAAGCAGATACTTTGATGGGACTTTCATTCCTCCTCACCACTATGAGCTGAATAAAGAACATGAAATCCACTCTCGACTCAGAGTATATTTCATCAACATTTAGGTATGGGTCTGCTCTCTGGTCCATCTCTTCTGCAGAAGCTCCCACTGTGTCCCCCAAAAAATCCGAGTTACATTTGATAGTTTTATTATTTCCCCCAAGGAACCCACAGTGACATATGTGCTTCGCCCCCTCTCCATCTTTGGGCCTGTGAGGTAAGCTTGGCAGAGAGCTGGCGACTGGTCCAAGGTCACCGAGCGAGCTTTGTGGCCAAATGGAGATTTGAACCCTGGTCTGACACTCTAAATGCTACATCACACATGTCTCTTTTTGACCAAGGAGGCATCCTTCTCTAGGGCTGTACTATGCTCCAAAGCTCCTCAGAGAGGCCTACCTTACCCATTCTCCGACAGCTTTGCATCACCATGTGAAAACTTTCCTTTTTGACAAGCGTTTGACCAGACAAGTTTTTATATTTTCCCCGCCTAGAGTGGCTGGGAAAACCAAGTCAGACGGGTGGGGTATAAATAATAATAAAATAATAATAATAAATAATAATAATATTAAGTTTACATTTTTTTACTAGCCACCACTCATTTCTATTTGTCGTTCGTTTTTATTTTACAATACAGTGCTTTTATTGTCTAGTTTTACTAAGGGAAAAGTGGAGTACCAATATTTTCTACCGATATAAAATGATAAACAATAAAAGTTTATTTAGCAGTTACGTTTACAGTTCACCTTTCCACTGGAAAAAGAACAAACACCACCCAATCTGACTAACAGTAAAAATTGTAATAAAAAATGACCAATCCACAAATAATGTTTTGAAACATTACTTCTAAAATTTATTTTATCCATATTGTGATAACATATGTTATGTATACTTGTTTTTAAAGCCTGTTCATTTTATTGCTTTTTTCCCCTTATGAGTATTTCTCTTACACTATTTTATGTAAACTCCTTACGAGAATTTTGAAAAAATGATGTGGTGTATAAATCTTGCTATATAAATAAATAAAATCTAAACATCAGGTGGTTTTTTTTAAATGGCACCTTTAGGGAAATACCATATGGCAGGGAACTCTCCATAAAACATCTCTGTGAGGACAGAGTATGAACAGTGGGCATGGAATTCTGAGAGCAGAGGTTGAGTGAAATGGAATGCAGAATCCTCGACATGGGCTGACTGACTGGAACAAGAATGCAGTGGTGCCCTGGTTCTCAAACACCTTGGTACTCAAACAACTTGGAACCCAAACACTACAAACCGGGAAGTAAGTGTTCCGGTTTGTGAACTTTTTTCGGAAGCCAAACGTGCGCTGATTTGTGTGCCACACTTCCGTTTTGAGTGTGACGCTGAGGTCTGTCTGTTTTTGCTATTTATTTTGCGTTTTTGCGGCTCTTTTTGTTTTGTTTTTGTGACTGTGTGGAACCCAGTTCAGCTACTGATTGATTGTGTGACTGCAGTACATTGTCATTGTTCTTTCATTTTATGGATCAATGGTCTCGTTAGATAGTAAAATTCATGTTAAATTGCTGTCTTAGGGGTTGTTTTTAAAAGTCTGGAACGGATTAATCCATTTTGCATTACTTTCTGTGGGAAAGCGTGCCTTGGTTTTGGAACGCTTTGGTTTTGGAACAGAGTTCCGGAACGGATTACGTTTGAGAACCAAGGTCCCACTGTACTCCACAATTTTGTGGTGGGGCCCACTTGTACCTTTTCTGAAGGCCAGAATCATTGTGTACACGAGGAAAAGCAGGCAATAGTTGATGAAACTCTGCAGCATTGGAGTGTTGACCTGGTACTTGTCGGCCAAGTACTGGCTTGTAACCGCAGTCCCACATATGAACAGCGAAAGTATCTGACCCAGGAACAGCGTTTTCACAATATGCCTGCAAATGAGAAAAGTTTAGAGGACCATTATTCTTCTTCATGCATTATTATTATTTTTAACCACATGCCAACAATTGGGAGCTGCTTCTGTTACCTCACTTCAGCAAGTGAAGCGAAACTGTACCAAGAAAAACCATGCCTGTTACCCTCGAAATTTTGTTAGACGTTAGCGCCACCATAGCTGACCATTGAGCAAGCTGGCCACATCTGAAGGCCCACAGTTTCCCCATCCCTGCCCAACAAAATGATCTGGTTTAGCATTTTTTATGGATTTTTTTTTTTTACTGCAAATGTATTAAAGGGGGGAAATAAAGGGGGGAGACACATAAAGAATGGGAAAATACAAACCACCACAGAACTAAAACAAACCCATCAGCTCACAGTCACAATTTATTTTATTCACATTGCGTCAAGCAAAGCTAAACACTTTGAACCTGCCAAGCTTGCCTAATACTGTATTTGCACTTGGCATCCATCCACTGTTACTTTAGAAACCAAAGATTTTTCCACAGAAAATTTTTCCACATCGCGTTGCTCAGCACCTCACAGGTTCAAAAGGTGCTCCAGCAGATTCCTTATGCTTTTTATTGTGTATAGCGAACTACGGAGTCACTGCAAACCGAGCTGCGAATTCATTACTTTAAACTCAAGAGCTGCCATTTAAACTTATTTATGTAGCATACATATTTCTAATTCATTCCTAGGAAGCTGCCGGAGAAGTTTATACGGTCATTGAAACGACAGGGGTTATTTCAGTCGAAAGTTCAAAAGGCGGACCGTGACACTATAATTATGACACGTCAAAGCTTCAAAAGGTATAAAGAAACTGATAAAGAGGTAAATACATAATAAAAGACACAAACTGCAAGCCTGTGCAATATGTCCTATCAAAATGTTCTCATCCTATCAACCATGTATGGTAGCACAAGCATCTCCTTCTGCAAAAGAGAGACCGTGAGTGTCTTCAACATTCACAATTCACCAGGAGCATTTCGAACCCGGCTATTGACCAAGTGAAGATGCCCAGGTACCAGGACAGATCCTGACATCTCCACCATCTGGAGCTGCATACCTGGGGATCCTTGGATCTTGACTGTTTTCACACACTAGCAACACATCCTCTGGAATTCTATGTGTTATATTTTATCTGTACAATCAGAATGAATTTCAGGAACCAAAAAGCTGTATTGCAAAAATACAATTTTCGAGCCAGCTGGCCCCAAAATGCCAACTAGGCATTCTGTTTTGGCGACTGTAACCATGGTTTAAGGAGCCATTTGGCGCCTAGCTTATATATCTGAGTTTCTAACACTGCGTATGTCTGCTGAAGCACTCAACAGGCCCACAATTCATCCAACATTGTGCTGCTTTTTATTTGGTAGGTTGTAGGCCAGGGAATTCAGCAGTGAAATGAAAGTCACAGGGCCAAATACATTTTCTTTAACACCACATAAGCATCATCACCACATCTCTATCCCACCTTTCGGTTCTCTCCCTCTCAATGCTATCCTTCCAACAACCCTGTGAGGTAGTTAGTTAGGTAGGTTAGTTTAGAGCAGTGTTTCCCAACCTTGTGCCTCCAGCTGTTTTTGAACTACAACTCCCATCATCCCTGACTAGCAAGACCAGTGGCAAGGGATGATGGGAATTGTAGTCCAAAAACAGCTGGAGGCACAAGGTTGGGAAACACTGGTTTAGAGAACATGAACTTCATGGCTGAGTGGGGATCTCAACCCTGGCTTCCCAAGGTCCTAGTAAAATCATGATTTAATGTTAACCATAGTAAAACTTCAGCTGCCTGGTTCACAATTGCTTAAGCCTTTGTTTACTGCCTCACAGAAGGGTTAAAATCACCAGAGACAGTAGCCGAGGGTTAATCACTCGCAGTTGTGTAGCTTTGGGGGCAGCGGTGGTTTCTTAACCATAATTAAGGAGGAGGTTCAGGTTCTGCACGTATTGCTAGGCCATGTAAAAGACATTTCGCAGCACAAACCTGTCATCGCCTGCAGAAAACAATCAATAGCAAGATTAATAGATGATAAAATGACGACTATCTGAGGTGCTGGATAAATGATTAATAATGAGAACACATGTTATTAAAGGCAAATGTGTGGAATTAAATAACCTTCTATAGGGTTTTAGAAGCACGGTGCAGAACGCCGATGGCCAAAAGCTTTAGTTTTCCACATGGAAGGAACAGAAAACACACACGCGTAACCAGCATCTCCCTCTCCACTAATTCCCCTAATTGTGCTACTGGGATGCCTATTGATTACCACTGTTCTTATCTATTATTTATCAGCCTATAAATAAAAGAAAAATAACCTTCCCCTCCCAAGCACTTGGATGCATCTCTCTGGCCCGCTTTGCGAAGACAGTAAAGATTAATTGCTTTGGCTCCTTTCTGGGATGAGGTAATGGCAGTGATCTCAGGCAGACATTTAGTTCTACAACGCATGGCTTTGATTTATTCCGCCGGCCATAGACCACAAAAGCTTGTCCCGCTCATTAGTTGTCTCATGTATAGTATACTCCTGCCCAGTCAATGCATTCCTCGGGAGAGACACTGTTAGTAGTGGCTTGTGAGCCAATGGTTCGATTTATGTCCTTTCAGTGTGGCAGAACCTGCCCCTTGGAATGCCCTCCCAATGAATGTCAGGCAGGCTCCTGCAGATTTGGCACGTGGGCGTCTGCTTAAAACACATCCAGGCTTTCCCTGAGGGGTAATACATGCTGATGTATTAATCTGATCTACTGAATTGTGAGGCATTTTGTACTTGTCTTACGAATGCAATTTTACTGACAAATTTATGCTTTGTTCACTCACTGCCATGGTATTCCCCTACCCTCCTTAATGGTGGTATATAAATCTTTGCAAATAATTGCTAAATAAATGGATATGGGTTGCACCTTATTGGCTCTGCCTCAATGTCTGAATGCCCTCCTTACCAATGACACCATTGTCCATTCTGAAAATACACACTCCAGTGGCACAGGCCTCACTTCAGCACAGTTTTATTCCACACTGCTGCAGTATGTATGAAAATCAGGCAGGCTTATCAGGTGGGTCCTCCATTTCTCTCCCTTCCAACTGCTGGCCAGATGGTGAACAGGTGGGAAAGTCCAATGAAGCCTGACCTACCTGCATTTTTCAGATATTCACTCATATACTGCAGCAGCTTCGGATCACCCCAAGTAAAGCATCTCCTACAGTTTAGAGGCATCATCCACTTTCCAATGAATTGCCTGTTTATCACTCTGCTGTCACTTTGGGAAGCAATCCCAATCAGGCTCAAACTCTATGAAATTCAAGTTTTCAGGCTGCTCTTCTGGTTAAGAGAGCTTTAGTCTGCTCGATTTTGAAGAAAATTAAGAAGTAATGAGTAAGCCACAGAGACATTTCAGAAACCTTGCCAAAAAGGCAATCAGTTCACTCTTTTAGCTCACAAAGCAGCTAAGCGAGTTTATTAACTCACACCGCGAGACACGAAAGTGTGACTGCAGGTAAATGTTTTAACCGTTATGTTAATGGCAATCCAGGCAGGCGTTTATAAATTAAGAGAGCATTCAACAGTTGCGCCTGAAGCCTAAATTAACTTAAGAGTTGCTTTTATTCCAGAAGTGCCGCATGTACAAATGGCAAGAGAACTTGTGGAGTTGCAATAAGTTCAATATATTTTGGATGGAAGCTGATGACAGGCGATTTTCCCATGCACCTGCTAATATTTGCACTGGATTCTGTTGAAGAACTCCTCCTACCTGATCAAAGTGAGAGAAGATATACAGTAATTAAGCTGTTTATTACGATCAGAACTGTGATAAGTGCTAAATGGAAGTTCAACAGTCTCACATTTTTGTTGTACCCACCCTTCACCATCCGATCCCAAGGTGTGGCACAATAATTTAAAATTCAATATTAAAAACCATTCAACACAAATGACTAACAGCAACACCTTGAACGGTCTGGGAGCAAATCAGCAACCTATCTGAGCAGATGTGTTATGCGCTGACAGGCTCTCACTCCTGTTTGCAATCATGCCACAGCATTTTGCGTGAACTGCAAGGGAAGCCCCACATAGGGTGCATTGCAGTAGCCCAATCTTGAAGAAACCATTGCATAAACTAGTGTGGCCAATCCAGGAACAGCTGTAGCTGCTGCACTAATGGCACTTCTAGCCACTGAGGCTACTTGGGCCTCCAGTGACAAAGTCGGACCCAGAAGCATCCCTGGACTGCAAACCTGCTCCTCCAAAAAAGGAGAATGCAACCCTATCTAGGGCAGGCAATTGACCAGTTTCTCAGGCACTTGGCCACAGAGCCCCTGACTTGCTAGGATTCAAGCTCAGCTTGTTTTCCTCTTCTTCATCTCCTCCCTGGCACCAGTCCAAGGGACTGCATGGCCTCTCCCGATTCAGATGCTATGGAAAAATAGAGCTGAGTGTCATCAACATACTGATGGCACCTTTCCCTAAAACTCCTAATGACCACTCTCAGCAGTTTCGTATTGACATTAAATAGCATTGAATATAAGATAGTGCCCTGCAGTACCCCATTATGTAATCTCCAGGGCATTGAAAAGCACTCTCCCAATGTTATTCTCTGGTCCAGGATTGGAACATGGTCAATGGGATAAAGAGCTGATGAGACATCAAGAACAAGAACAGTGTTAGAAACTCAGATACATTAAATAGGCGCCAAATGACTCCTTAAACCAATGTTACAGTGGCCAAAATGGAACGTCTAGTTCCCATTTTGGGGTAAGGCAGGATCTAAACTCTCGTTTTTCCAATAACAGGCTGGCTTTGATTGATTCTCTGTTCAACACCTGGCTGGTTCAGATGACTACTTGGAGCTAGGTTAATAACTTTTGAGAAATTAAATAAGAAAAGTCACTTGATCCAGGAACTGTCCACATATCTACTCGCCTTCTTTTTCTTAATGGCGGACATTCATTCCACAATTAACAATGATGTTGTTCACTGCCCCTGCTCAGGCTGCACAGAAAAAGCATTTTGGTTCCTGAAATTCATTCCAATTGTGAGGATAAAATATAACCGATAGACTTCTACAGAATGTGGTTATTCGTGTATGAAAACAGTCAAGACCCAATGATCCCCAGGCAGACACCTCCAGAGATGGTGGAAATGTCAGGTACCCTCTCAGTGCCCAGGCATCTCCACTTGCTTGGGGCAAGATAAAGCAATGAACAAATTCAATTACTAATAATAATAGTAACCGCTATGGGCAGGAAAAGCTGCAGGGGTAATAGGGGAGTTGTTATTTAGAGTCACAAAATGGTGGGAAGCCCTCCTGTCATTTCTCTACTTTGAACTCCCTTTTCCCAAAGAGACTTTAGAAAGTTGCTGTGGCCCTAAGTTTTAGTGTAGGCCTTAAACTGGCCTCTGTCTTGTTCTGGTAAGGCAATTCTTATGTTGTCATAAGAAAGTGGTGGGCAGTCTTTTTTTTCTCCACAACAACAGGAGAGTGTCAGATCACTCTTGCCTGAGAAGTGAGCTGATCACTTGCAGAATGCCTTTAAAATTAGGCCAAAATTAGGTCCTAGGTACCTCCACTGTCCTAAAAGAGTGGTGCAAGAAAATTCCCTGTTCTTCACCATGCTCTTAGTCACTGTAAGGCCTAAATTATCTTCTTTTTTTGGTCACAGGGGCTGTAAGAACAATGGGGGACAATCCAGCATAATTTAAGTACTTTAAAGGACCACTAATTTAAGAAAGAAGGGGTTTAACATGGGGTTTAAATTTCCAAGCAACATTAGCTAGGATTAAAAGTACGTCCACTTTAGCCAAGGCGTTTCAGAACCTCAGTAATTTGGAATCTTCAGATTGAAGAACAGAATCTAAGCAACAACTACTCAGTTGTGGTTAATTGTTGTTCAACCTGTAGCCACTACATTCACAGGCCTCAGCCTTCAACACCAGTTGAAACTGTTGTATCATGCCCTCCCTCCCCTTACAGCAATGACATGTTGCAGTCTGAAGGCCTTTTGACGCAAGGGCCTGCCATTCTGCAAAAATATATCACTTGACCTTTCTTCCAGGAGGTAATGCAAGGTTCTTCGTTTAGAATAATACGAGAAAAAACTTGGCTGCCAGTTTAAGAAGCAGAAATTCCTTTGCAATCTGCTCTGCAACCTGGACCTTAAACCTTACAGAGCAATAATTTCCATCAAAAGGTCTCAAGCAAGCAGTTTTATCAGTCTCCTATATCGCTTGGCTCTGAAAGAGAGGAGAGGACTGCCTGAGACAATCCCCCTCCCCGTAAGATTCATTTGTTTAATCGTTTGGAATTCTATTTTAAAAAAGGAAAAAAGGATACAGAAGCGGGAGACAGGTCTGAAGTCCAATCTGGTCAAGTCCCAGTATAGGGATAAGAGCTTAACCCTTCTTCACTTCACAGAAGGGATGCAACAAATCATTAGTTTTGCACAAAGCACAGCAATATCTAGCTATGACATTGTTTATAATGAGAGGGACGGTAACAGTTCAGGTAGGCACATTAGGCCAACTTCCATTGTCATACAAGTGTACAACCAGTGCTGTTTTTCTAGAAAAAGGTGCCAGACCTCATCATGAACACCTCCCTTGTTCTCTTATAAAGGCAATGGCACCCACCTGAGAGGTGCTGGAACTGAGTTTCAGGTGGAAAAAAAGCCTTCCGTACAACTTTAACAACAAAGCAATTTCCAGTCCTAAAAGCATATTCACCAAGTTGATCCAATAAAACACACTGCCATACCAGTCTTGAGATCAACACTGCCTTGCCCTCCCCCCAATAAGCAGCAGGGACCTACCTGCCAAAAGCATAGCAGTTCTGCCCCACCCAAATAGCCACTTTTACCTCAGGTGAGCTCTGTTTGCAGGGAAGCCTCCATGATCAACTGATCGTCTAGGCCCTGCCAAGTGCTGTGCACAGACCTGCAATTATACCTTTTAAGACCAAGAGGATGCTACTGCCATCATGCTTCAACCTTCCCAGACACATTTGGCCAACAAGATGGAGCAAGCCAGTTGCTCAAGACCTTGATCTCGAAGTACCAGGCAGAGAGAGGTGTGGACTGAACCTATGTTTCCTGCACCTACATCCATTTCAACAACGACAAACAAGTAAGACGGAAAGGTAGGTGACTTGACCATAACCACAAATGGAGCACAAGGCAGGATGGGTGGGCAAAGCTAATCCACTAAATATTTCTCCTTCAATTAGTTCCCTACCCAGATGCCCCAAATCAATCCCTCAGTTTTTTGGGTTGTTTACAAAGTTCACACAGTTTTGCTGTTGTTTAGTCGTTTAGTCGTGTCCGACTCTTCGTGACCCCATGGACCAGAGCACGCCAGGCACTCCTGTCTTCTCACACAGTTCACCATCCAATTAATGCTTTAAATACTCATTCCAGCCAAGATTAATTTTCCCCAGATCCTCCAATCAATTTCACAGCAACTGGTTCCTCCCCCACCACAAAAATTGAATTTCCTACTCAGATACCCTCACAGACACACTATACCAATCAATTCCCATGGAAAAACATTAAGTTTCCCCTGTTTCTAGCAAAAGCAAATAGATGCCAACTTTTCTGCTGGGCTCTCCTTTGATTTTACAATAACAACCAATATTCCATTATTCTGTCTGCAACTTAAAGGAGCAAGGCTTACAGAGCAAAGAAAACCTGGAATTCAAAACAGTCATCCGATACTGAATCACTGAATCGCCAACCACCTAATGCATCGGCCTCCCACTACTTTGGTTGCACCACCTCTCTGGCTACTCCATCCAACAGCCACTCAGGTGTTGGGGCATGCAAGTACCGAGCTGCAAGCATTTTGTTCTTGTTCACTGGGACCAACATCTCAGCCCACACCCAGAGGCGACGTACCTATGCTCCCCTGCACCCTTGGCAAGGAGATTTTATTTTGTGGTGATTTTTGTGCCCTTAGCCTGAGGGCCAACCTAACCAATCTCTAGGTTTGCCCCTGCCCACACCCTAAAGAAACTGATCTGCCGTCATATGGGCCTCTAGAAGCCTACAGGCTGATCCTAGGTCCCTTCAGACGTTTGTAGGGTGTAGAAAGCTGACTTATGCCAGGTCAGGCTGTCATCTAATGTTAGGAACATAAACTGCTGTAGAGGGAGTCAGATGATTGACCCACTTAGCTTAGTACTGTCCACACTGACTGGCAGCAACTCTTGAAGGTTTCAAGCAGGCATGCGGAGGAGATGCTCCTCCAGTCAGCCAAGGCCCTTCCCCACTGTCTGCTTTCCAGAGCCTCTGCCAGCAGCATACACAAAATAATAATAATCAGCCGGGAACATTCTGCCTACATAGCATGTGCTTCACCGCTCCCCAAGTAAATAAATTTCTTTATTCTGTATTAGTCAGCCATAAACCACTAAGACTTAAGCGGATGCAGGAAGGCTCTTGTCGGAATACCCCGTGGCGCTCAGGAACTAACCACAAAAAAACAAAGTAAGCCTTGAGCATGTGCAGAGGGCACAGGCTCAGCCAGCCAACCCCAACCCATCCTACTCAAGAGGAAGGATTCCTCCGCCAGAAAGTGAACAAACTTGCTTCCCACGTGAACTTTGCCTTATTCCCCCCCCCCTCTACACCCACACACAAAAGCAGAAAGCGCTCCGACCGCGTGCGGCTTCAGAAAAGCACGTGCGCCACGGAAGGCGCATCCCGGAAGCGTAAAGGTAACAAAAGTCTGCTCGAAATCGGGTTGTAAACCCTCGACGGGTATTGATCGGGTGCCAGCGCCTCGCTCGCCCTTTTGTGCTCACCAAGAACAGAGCTTGTCCCGGACACGTGTCAGAAAGCTGCTGCGGAGGGATCGTGGGGAAACGGCTGCTGGTGTTGTTGGTGGTGATGATGATGGTGGTGCCGCCGCTGCTGCTGTTGCTGCAACTGCCGGCGCGGCGGGGTTCCCATTCTTCAGCTCCAAGGAGGTCGAAGGCAAGCCTTCCATCGCAAGCGGCAGCCTGAGCGCAGATCCGCTCTGGAGAGGAGGCGCGGGCGGCAGAAAGCGGCGCTCAGGAGGAAAGGGAGGGGAAGGGAGGCGGGGCCGCCGCTACTGCTGCTCGGCCGACCTCCTCGGATTTGCTGCTGGGTGATGCTGCCGCCGCCGCCACCGCTGTTCCTCGCTTGTCTCCTGCAGCAAACGATTAGCAGTCAGCAGATCGCACAAGCCCGGATCAAAGATGCACAGCGCCCGCTGCCTGGTTGCTTGGGCACCTGCGCCAAAGGGTGCCAGCCAGGGGGAGTCAAAACAACCTCCCAGGTCCTCCCGCTTTCAGTTGCTCCAGGCTTCATAGCACCTGCTGTTAAGAAGACCATAGCTGTCAGTTTTCATATTTGAAAATAAGGGACCAGCAGCCTCGAAAATAAGGGATCAGCAACATAGCTGTCAATTTTCAGATTTGAAAATAAGGGATCAGCAGCCTCACCTGTCCTGGGGACAGTCTACGGGATATCTAACAATCCGGGATAGCAGCGGGAAATGGCGCTGAAATAAGGGAATTTCCCGCAAAAAAAGGGAAGGTTGACAGCTATGTAAGAAGACGCCTGTGTGGCCTTGATGAGAGGGACTCCAGGCGGCTTACAAATAAAACCAGAGCAGCCGAATTATTATTTTTTTAAGCATTAATAGAATTAAACCCTGTCGGTCTCTAAGGGCTATTAAAAACATTGGGGAAACTGACGGCTTTTAATGCTATCCCTAAGCCTGTTGAAAAAAGGTCTTCACCTGCCAAGGGAGCCAGTCTAGCTTTTAATGTATTTTTCATCTTTGTTGGAAGCCCCCCAGAGTGGCTGGGGAAACTCAGCCAGATGGGCGGGGTACAAATAATAAATTATTATTATTATTATTATTATTATTATTATTATTATTATTATTATTGTGAGGGAGCAGTGGCATAGTGGGGAGGGGGCACAGCGACAGTTGCCCTGGGAGCAAAATTGTTAGGGGGTGCAAAATTTCAACCCCTGGTGCTGCCTCAGTACAGCTGCACACTTCTGATGCTGAGCTCTGTTGAAAATGGCCTCTCCATGCAAGTAAGGAAGTGACTTCTCCAGACAACAGAATGACTCCTCCTATCTCTGCGGCTGAGATTTCCTGGGTGACATAAATGCCCTTAGGCAGTTGAATGCGCATGTGTTCTCCCTCCCACCTTCCTGTCCGCAGAGCCCCAGGTGTTAGCAACTCACTAGAAGGGAGTTCCAGAGTCCAGGAGCAGCCACTTAGAAGACCCTCTCCTATGTGTCTACCAAGCAAGGGCACCCGGTTTATGGGAGCTGACACACTGTGGGGGGGCCCAATCTCTTTTTTTGAGGGGGGCCAGGCCCCCTCAATGTTCAGGACATTGCATCAGGGGCCCTCAATCCTTGGTAGCACCTCTGCTACCAAGTGTGTTTGTTAGGGTCAAGAGAAGACAAAATTGCCTTGTATACACATGGGATGGCAAAGCACAAGACCCTGACCCATAGGATTCTGAATGACAGTGGGTGATGAAAACAGCCTTATTCCTTGCCCTAAGCTATGCTTTGTGTTTCCTTGAGATTCGTCCTTCTCACATGTGTGGAAATGTAGTAGCAAAGTCCAGTTTGCCAGCTTGATTCTTCTCGTCTCACATCTGCATTTTAAAGTAGCAAAGCCCAGAGTGGGCGATCTTCTTCGCACCTCGCTTCCAAAGCGGAAAGAACAAATCGCAAACAAATACTGCTCAAATGTAACTGCTCTGTTCCGGCTTGACTCTGAGGTTACAGATAGTGAAACTGCAAGGCTTTATTATACAGACTTTTAAAAGAAACTAGGTAAAGGAAAGGAAACAACGGAATGAAGAGGTGTGATACATGTTTTTAAAAGAAGGCTGTCACGTGTCTGTATTTTCCTGGACATTACCAGAATTTCAAAGGTGGGGGGAATTTCCTAAAGGCAGTGCTTTGTCTAACTTTGAGGTTTGTCTGAAAAAAGCTCAACAACTTTCGGGGGGTCCTGGTTTTTACTTTTTGAAATAAATGTTTCTAACAAATATTAGCTTCCTAGGTTGCCAAATACAAAAATTAGCCCTAGTGCTTCTGCTTTATTAGGGTTGCCAAATTACTAAAACCAAAATACAAAATGCAATCTAATCGTGACAAGAGTCCCTCTTTTTTCTGGTCCCTGTTAATTATTTAAAACATTTGCACCCCAACTTTCTGAAAGAGTCAGGGAGGCTAACAACCCCCTTAAAAAACCCTATAGAGAGAGGTTAAGAATACAACAAAGAGTCAAAATACAACAAAACCCTTGCTCAGTATTCATCCAGAGAAGATGCAGCCTCAGCAAAAACAAAAAAAGCAACCCCCCCTCCCGAAAAATAGAACATAGACCAAAGTTCGTTAAAATCACTAACAAACGAAGGCCTCTGGAGAATGCCTGATGAAAATGCTGTTGTTCTGAACTGCTTAAAGATCACTTGAAAAAGTTGGGCAAGTTGTTTAGTCTGGAGAAGAGAAGATTAAAGGGGGATGTGAGAGCCTTCTTCAAACATCTGAAGGTCTGTTTGGCAGAAGCTGGAACAGACTTTTCCTGTGTTGTTCCTTGGGGCAGCACTGGGATCAATGGTTAGACTTTGCAAGGAAGCAGAATTTGGCTCAACACGAGCAGCAACACTCTTAATTGTATGAGGAGCTCAACAATGGGACAAACTGCCTCTGGGAAGTGATGATGAGTTCTCCTTCACTGAAGGTGCCTAAGCTGTAGTTGTGTCCTGTGTTGCACCCTTCACCAACCTGGTTTTGGACTACAACTCCCTAGCTGAGGCTGATGGGCGTTGTAGTCCCAAAAGTCTGGAGGGCACCAGGTTCACAAAGGTTGGACTGGGTGACCTCTGAGTTTCATGGACACAGAGGTGGAACCAGGTGGGGTACCACCGAATGAAGACAGCTCAGAGCCCAGGGACTGGTGGTGGGATGACAATGAGTGGTCAAAGGGAAAAGACTGGGAAGAGGAGATGTTGGAAGCTGAAGAGGTAACAGGACTTAGTGAGTCTGTGGTAGACAGAAATCCAGAATCAGGGCAGAAGCTGAAGCGGGGAGGAGGGCGGCGAAGAGGCCAGTGTCTCCTGCTGCTGCTGCAACAAGCTCCCCTCCGCTCCTGTCTCCCAGAACCAGAAGAGGGCTGAAATGGATGGTGCAGCGACAGGCTGCAACCAGGCACAGTCTCTGCTTGGAAAAAGCCCTAGAGAGGAAGGGACTTAGACAGCTGTTGGGAGGCAGGCAACTGATCCATGGGACAAGACCTATCAGGGAAGAGCTGCTCATTAGGCCTGATATTCCACCAAGTCTGTGCGGATTGTGTTCTTCCTACTAAAGAGTTAATTCTGACTTGCATGGTATGATTTACTGCCGGCTCACCCCCAGGTTTCAGGCAGACTCCTGCATCAGGTACCGCCGTGGCTCAGTAGTAGAGCACCTGCTTGGCATGCAGAAAGTCACAGGTTCAATCCCTGGCATCGCCAGGTAGGTAGGACCTGGGGAGCCTGGAGAACTGCTGCCAGTCAGTGTGGAGCCTCCTGGTTGTTTTACAGAGGACAGAGTTAATCAATGGCTATGTTCTTCCTCTGAATGCATGTTCAGGTATTGCTTTAGTGCTTCCCATAGGGTACCTGGTTGGCCACAGTGAGAACAAGATGCTGGACTAGATGGACCATCAGCCTGACCCAGCAGACTCTCCTCATGTTCATATATATATATATATATATATATATATATATATATATATATGTAGGTAAAGGTACCCCTGCCCGTATGGGCCAGTCTTGCCAGACTCTAGGGTTGTGCGCTCATCTCACTCTAGAGGCCGGGAGCCAGCGCTGTCCGCAGACACTTCTGGGTCACGTGGCCAGCGTGACGAAGCTGCATCTGGCGAGCCAGCGCAGCACACGGAATGCTGTTTACCTTCCCGCTGGTAAGCAGTCCCTATTTATCTACTTGCACCCGGAGGTGCTTTCGAACTGCTAGGTTGGCAGGCGCTGGGACCGAACGACGGGAGCGCACCCTGACGCGGGGATTTGAACCGCCGACCTTCCGATCGGCAAGTCCTAGGCGCTGAGGCTTTAACCCACAGCGCCACCCTCCCCGGCCAGAGCCAGGCTCAGGGCAGCTAACACTAGTAAAATTACAGTAAAAACATAATAGGGGGGGGCAAAAAAACAATTTAAAATAAGGTTAAAATGCAATTTAAAATGTAAGGTAAAGGTACCCCTGCCCATACGGGCCAGTCGTGTCTGACTCTAGGGTTGTGCGCCCATCTCACTTAAGAGGCCAGGGGCCAGCGCTGTCTGGAGACACTTCTGGGTCACGTGGCCAGCGTGATGAAGCTGCTCTGGCGAGTCAGCACCAGCGCAGCACACGGAAACGCCGTTTACCTTCCCGCTATAAAGCGGTACCTATTTATCCACTTGCACTTAGGGGTGCTTTCGAACTGCTAGGTGGGCAGGAGCTGGGACCGAAAGACAGGAGCTCACCCCGCCGCGGGGATTCGAACCGCCGACCATGCGATTGGCAAGTCCTAGGCACTGAGGTTTTACCCACAGCGCCACCCGTGTCCCTAAATGTAGCCTCATTTTAAAAGTAGCCCATAGATCAAAACCATAAGGGGAGGGAAACATAAGGGTCAGATTGAGTCCAAACCAAAGGCCAGGCAGAACAGCTCTGTCTTGCAGGCCCTGTGGAAAGATGTCAAGTCCCGCAGGACCCTAGTCTCTTGTGACAGAGCATTCCACCAAGTTGGGGCCAGTACTGAAAAGGCCCTGGCCCTAGTTGAGACCAATCTAACCACCTTGCGACTTGGGACCTCCAAAGTGTTGTTATTTGTGGACCTTAAGGTCCTCCACAGGGTATACCAGGAGAGGCGATCCTGTAGGTATGTGGGTCCTAGGCCATATAGGGCTTTAAAGGTCAAAACCAGCACCTTAAACCTGACCCTGTACTCCACCAGGAGCCAGTGCAGTTGGTAAAGCACTGGATGAATGTGATCCAGCTACCTGTCTTGAAGGAAGACAGGGAATATTTCTTTTTTTATATAAAAATAAGTAATTATTACAATCTCAGGGAGGGTATACCTTGACAGGAGCATAAATGCAAACCCACGTAGTCTGTGCACAGCTGTTGAATGTTTAACTTCTGATATCCTATCGTAGGCAATTATGTTGTTGTTGTTTTTCTAGTCTAAGTTTAACCCAAGAGCAAATACCTTCTTGGCTCTTAAGTCCTCAGAAGAGAGGCTGTTGCTGTGTAAAGAAATGATGGGCTGCACACAGTAGAGAGTTACAGTGTGTTGGTTGATTGATTGATTGATTGATTGATTAATTAAAACCAGCTAATTAAAAGGGGAAATTTGGGCTCTGGTCCTTAGTGTGAGAACAGGGAAGTTATACAAGCATGTTCTTGTTGGCATCTGCAGAATGTTGGACCAGCATCCTTGGTAAGATCCTGGACTGTATCTCCTATTTTATTTATGTATTGCTTTAACTAGGGGCCCCTGATCACTCTGCTGTCTAACCCCAGCTACCTGCCAACTCTTTTGCCACCCCCCCATGCTTTGCAGTGCATTTTCCTGTCATTTTCTTTACTCCAAAAAGATCTATTTCAAGAAGCAAGCAGGTTTTTTTGTTTTTTATTATTATTATTATATATCCCAAATTTCCTTCAAGGAACTCAAGGTAGCATATACAGTCATACCTTGGGTTACAGCTGCTTCAGGTTGCGTTTTTTCAGGTTACGCACCCGCCAAAACCCGGAAGTACCAGAATGGGTTACTTCCGGATTTCGATGGTCACACATGCGCAGAAGCGCTAAATCATGCTTTGCGCATGTGCAGAAGCATCTGCACATGCGCAGGTTGCGAATGTGCATCCCGCACGGATCATGTTCGCAACCCGAGTGTCCACTGTATATATTTCTCTTCCCTCCATTTAATCCTCACAACCTTGTAAGGTAACTTAGGCAGTGGTGGAGCTCCATGCTCCGGCATTGGGGGAAGAGAGTAGGCGGGGGTGTGACTGGCGTACGTCCCAGGGTGTGTGGTGTGCATCCCGTGGGCACGTCATGCCACCCGCAGGGGTGTGGCGTGCATCCCAGGGGCATGACGCACTGCCTGCAGGGGTGTGGCGCACATCCTGGGGCGTGGCACCCAGCGCGCGGGAGGCAGTCGCGATGGCATCTCACTGGGACCGTCGTGCTGGAGGCAGTGCGTTCCCCCCACCCCCCTTCCTCCACCAGTGAACTTAGGTGGGTTAGGCTGAGAGACTGTGGCTGGCCCAAGGTCACCCAGTGAGCTTTTCGTCAAGTGTGGACTAGAAACCTGGGTTCCCAGGTCCTACTCTGACACTTCAGCCACTATCCTACCCTGCATTGGCTCTCCTTGTTTGTTACACAAGAGCACCAAATCGTTTGCACAGCCAAAATTTGGCAGAATGTAAGCAAATCCTACCCTAACAGTCTGCAAGTGCCCTGTGTCAGGGATTATTAAGGAACACACTCAATCATCCTGATCCCATTAACCCCCATTCTTACATTATGATGATTCTTGTGACACAAAAAGGAAAAGTAGTTTTTTGCCCATAAGAAAAACTTCATCATTCATATGACAAAGCCAATGCCTTTACTAGGCCAAACAAAATTCCACAAAATAGTGTTCAAGATTTTGGGTTCAACAACAACAGTAACAACATTTTAGTTAAGATTTTATGGTAAATCAGAACAAGTGGATGAAAACACACACAAACTTAAGATCCTAAAAATAAAAAGGTTAAAACATTCCAAAATCTACATTGCATCCCATTGCAGACAGGAAAGAGGTGTACAGAGCAGAGGCAGAACACAAAGTCCTTTTGAATGAACTACATTCGTTCACCAGATGGAGCCTCAGTACAAACGCAAAACGCGAGAACATTCAGGGAACCAAACCTTACTTTGCATTTTGATGCATGTCAGCTCAGCCATATGGTTTTTTCTTATTATTGAAGGTAAGGGTGTACAGTGGGTAAAGATAGAAAAAAACTGAGACGGGTGGGGTTCCATTAAGCATCTCTGCTTTTTGGAAACATAAATTCCAGTCTCTGCAATGGCTGGATAGTCAGTTCTCATTTGCCTTATTTAAAGCTTGGATTAAGTGGGTACCAGGGCTATCCCCACTTATCCTGCTACAACACCACCCACTTTTTATGAATAAAAGCAGGACGTACTCTATAAATTCCTGCAAACCCTACAACTTGTATCGCCTATTTATTTTTATGTAAATGCTGTTTGTTGTTGTTTAGTCGTTTAGTCGTGTCCGACTCTTCGTGACCCCATGGACCAGAGCACGTCAGGCACTTCTGTCTTCCACTGCCTCCCGCAGTTTGGTCAAAACTCATGCTGGTAGCTTCGAGAACACTATCCAACCATCTTGTCCCCTGTCATCCCCTTCTCCTTGTGCCATCCATCTTGCCCAACATCAGGGTCTTTTCCAGGGAGTCTTCTCTTCTCATGAGGTAGCCAAAAAATTGGAGCCTCAGCTTCACGATCTGTCCTTCCAGTGAGCACTCAGGGCTGATTTCCTTCAGAATGGATAGGTTTGATCTTCTTGCAGTCCATGGGACTCTCAAGAGTCTCCTCCAGCACCATAATTCAAAAGCATCAATTCTTTGGCAATCAGCCTTCTTTATGGTCCAGCTCTCACTTCCATACATCACTACTGGGAAAACCATAGCTTTTACTATGCAGACCTTTGTTGGCAAGGTGATGTCTCCCATTATAACAGAATTTGGGAGACAAACCTCTCCCCTGGCTTTTAAGTTGCCAACTACATTCGTTTCTTCTTTGCCCAGCTATTTAAAAAAAGAAGCTACAAGACAATTAACCTCATTTGAATGAATTGCTGTGGGTTCCTTGGGCCCACAAAAGTTTCATCATTGCGTAAAATTTTGCTAAATGCTACTTCTGCTTCAGTCCCAAATTGTAGGTCCCAGCTGGGAAGTTCAGGTAGAAGAAGACAGGTAGAAGGTGATGGGAAGACCTCCGCCCCAAACCCTGGAATAGGATTGCCATTATCCTGCTTACAGAAGACAGTGTCTATTTCAGATGTCCTGTGTTTGAAGGGCTGGTCAGCCCAAGTTCCATTTAAAGGCAAAGAACTGCCGGAAGGGAGAGCAGGAGATTTGCAATTGCTCATCAGCAGCTGACACCTGGACAGGTAATCTGGCCACAGTCTTCCAAACCGTAGTAAGATCTATTTTATTTCTATTTAACTTATAGTAATTATTTCTAGATTTGCAGCTATATGTGTACATGGGCATAAGCAAATGCTATGCAAATCAGTGTCCTTACTCGTCCTCTTTATTTGTTGACACATTTTCTCTTTCATTCCTTTTTTGGCAATGCACAAAGGTCCACCCAACCCTGAAAAGCTTCTGCTGGAGAGAGATTATATTGGGCTAAGCAAGGTTATTGACAGCAACTTGTGCTGCAGGTATGAGGCTCTAAAAGCAAGCCATTTCATGTGCAAGAGTTGTGCCTCCAGTTTTAGTTCAGAGGTTTGGGAAACTGCTCCGAGAAGAAGGCTCAGGGCCACTGTTGTTTTCCTTACAAAAGACCATGCAGCCTTCTTGTTTTTCTGCGAAGAAATACCACTACGTGGAATGAATATATGAAGGTTTTCCCCAATGCCCCCCCCTTTTCCCCTGAGCATTAAAATGCAACACACAACATGTACTTTCTAACTTTGTTCTGTCTGATTCCAGGAAACGTGGTCCTGAATTTATATTTAAGATGCTTGATTGGTATAGAAATATATTGCAATTTCTTTTCATTAACATTTGTCACTTGGCCTTAAATATCGCTGGTAGGAAAAGCAGCTTGGAAGAGGCTGCATTTAGTCTGGGCACCAAGCCAAATTGCACTTCCAATCCCCCACACCCTGCCAGCCATTACTGGAATTAGCAATAACCCTGAAATCTTTGATGTGTGCAGTGGGTTTTCAGCAAAATCTCACTAAATTCGACTGGGCGGTTTCCCCCATCGTTTCCACTGCATGTTCTTCTTGTAGGTACTTACAGGTACTTACACCTGTTTCCCGGTCTCTTAGCTGTTTTGCACGAACAAATACAAGCATCATTATTTATTTTGTTTGCTTAAAGCACTTCTAGGCTGCATGTAATCATAATAATTGTAATTATAAATACTGAAACGTTTGTTGTAGCTTATACTGAGAAACAATTGCGGGTTCCATCTTTTGTAAGTTGCTATGGGTGACTGTAGAAATGGAACAAACCAGTAAACAATAAAGCAATAAAACAATGATTAAATGCCACATGCTTTGGAGAGATACAAAGGCTGGATAATGAAAGGATGAAAGAGCTGGTGCTTCTTTCACTTATCATAATCCGTAAGCAGGGTGCCATCACTGAAAAGGCCCTCTCTCCAGTTGCTACCCATCTCATCTCAACTTGAATTTGGGATAAGTGCATATGGGAAAAGACAGTTCCCTGTTTCCCAAGCTGTTTAGGGTTTTAAAAAAAATTAGGTCACATTGATATGAGCCCAGAAACACACAGGACACCTGTTAAGTTGTGGGTGAACATATCAGATGACACAGTGATTCTTCAAACAGCTCTTGTTTATTCGCAGGCCAGAACAGAACTGAACTGAAGGGTTCAGTCAGCCTGCTTATATAGAGCTCCACTAGAACGCAACAGTAACCATTTTCTGTAACTATCCAATCACTGAACATCACTTTCAATCCCTTATTTGCATATGTGGACCTGAGTGAAAACTATCTACAGTATCCCCCTGCTGGCCCAGGGTGAGAACTTGAGTACATAACAACACCAATGCAGACCTTTTAAAACAGGACTTAGAAAGGACCTATATGTTTAGAATGGCAAGCTCTGGATAACCACCAATGAAAGTCTCTGGACTGTCTTCAAGAGCTGCCCCATGTACAACTCATTGCAGTAATCTAACTTGGATTTTTAAAAAGCATTGATAATAGTGGCAAGTATGCATCTTTGTAGCAGTTATCCAGGAGGGCATTCTGGCAATTTGTACATTAAGAGCATAGGAGACCATTTATAACATTTATAAACTCCATCTCTCTCTCTCTCTCTCTCTCTTTATATATATATATGTGTGTGTGCTCGCTCCACAAACAAGTTTCTGAAAGTGAAATACAAATACAGTGCAAGCTAAAACAATGATTATAACCATTTAAAAACACAAATATACAAATTTGAAACAGCAGCAAAAAGAAAAGAAAGAGAAAACCCCCGGAAGTATAGCACTAGCAATACATTAAGCAGCAACAGAATCAAAAGCTTGTTTCAAAAGGAAAATGTTTCAATTGCTATGCTAGCAGAAGACATGAAAAGTGGAAGATAACCTAAATGTGGAATGCCTCGCACCACTATAGAAAAAGCTGTTTTGCAGGTCGCCACCAGCTTTGCCTCGGAAGAGAACGTCTGATTTCATATCTGTAATAAACTATAATAGATAACTATGGTAGGTAATAAATTCAAATCAAGGTGCTACCATAAAAATAACATTTGAACATTAAGGCAAGGAGCAGAGAAGAAGATATAAGGTATGATTTAATCATCAACACAAAATCCCCTGCTAATTAGTTATACCTTGCAAGTATTCATTGCTACCGCTAGAGGCCACTTGTTCACAGCAACCAGTTCAAACACAGCTGGTTTTTTCCTCAATCTAGTTTCAATGTTTGGCCTATCTTTGATAAACCAAATAAGGGCTCATCCACACTTTCGCTTATCCTGTATTTTAATCACATTGTGTGCCGATTAATTCCCCCAGGGTACAAGAGCTTTTCTCATTGTTCCGTGGATGTGCCTTGCAAAGGTCTGATCTCAACCCACTGAATCAGAGCTTACTAATACATGGGAAGCATCTTAAAAAGCAGAGACATCAGCTTGCCAACAAAGGTCCGTATCGTTAAAGCCATGGTTTTCCCTGTAGTGATGTATGGAAGTGAGAGCTGGACCATAAAGAAGGCGGATCGCCGAAGAATTGATGCTTTTGAATTATGGTGCTGGAGGAGACTCTTGAGAGTCCCATGGACTGCAAGAAGATCAAATGCATCCATTCTTAAGGAAATCAGCCCTGAGTGCTCACTGGAAGGACAGATCGTGAAGCTGAGGCTCCAATACTTTGGCCACCTCATGAGAAGAGAAGACTCCCTGGAAAAGACCCTGATGTTGGGAAAGATGGAGGGCACAAGGAGAAGGGGACGACAGAGGACGAGATGGTTGGATAGTGTTCTTGAAGCTACCAGCATGAGTTTGACCAAACTGCGGGAGGCAGTGGAAGACAGAAGTGCCTGGCGTGCTCTGGTCCATGGGGTCACCAAGAGTCGGACACGACTAAACGACTAAACAACAACAACAATGCATGGGAAATCTAAATAGAGGTTTTGCTTAACCGAGCGTCAATTCAGCAGGTGAGATTGGATTTTTGCACAACTGTGAAACTTAGAAATGTGCTCATGGTATCAGGTCATTCTATGAACTCCTGCTATCAATACTACAGTACTTGAGCCTGCAAAAGTTTCAACCTGAACTTAGGGCCCCTCCATTCATGATCATTTGTGCTCATTGTGATATCAGCACAATTGTACACAATCCCATTTTCAATAATTTTTGTGCCTGCAAATGTTTTGGGCTGGACATGCTGCTTCATTTTCAGCTGATACATGTTAATTTCCTGCTGAAATCTTGTAACTTCTCATACAGCAAATGTTCCGTGAGGGTTTGTTTTTTTTGTCCCCCCCCCCGCCATGTTTGCTACACCATAGACAAAAGTGTCCCTCCAGATGACAACAACAAACACTGGGGAAGCATTACAGAAACAACTAATAAAGTAGAACGATGTGTAGATGGTCCAGTATCAACCCGCGACTAAAGCGTTATAACTGCATCAATGATGTGTTGCGGAATACGCCTGTGGGGAATATTTTGAAAGCAGATATGAAGGAAGGGAATTCGGCTTTGAAAATACAGCTCTGTATTTAAGGAAAAGAGAGAGAAATCTACCACACTGAAGAATAAATATTGTAGGGAAGCCAAGGAATTCTAACAGCCCAACATGCTGTAGAGTCTGTTCATTTAGCTTACTCAAATTTCTGGAGTTCACCAGCATCTGTGCAAGATTTGGAGCACTGTGGCTCTCAGCGGATGGGTGGAGGGCATTCCTAGGGAGGCACAAACAGATGCCAGCAAAGGCACCTGCTCCTCACCAACTCCATTCCCAAGGGTGTCTGTGCAGAGATTTGTAGCATGAACTTATGAATGCCTACTCAAAGACATACCAATAGAATTAGTATGGCCAAAGATGAGTGATACGGGATGTGCTTTGCTGGAAGGCGGTCCCAGATTCAGGCACCAGCATCTCCTGGTAAGATTCCTCCTGTCTGAAGCCCTGGAACACACTGACACTGAGAGTAGACACTACTGAGATTAGTATAAGGCAGTTCTATGTACTCAGAAGTAAGTCACGTTATCTCAGAAATTGCGAAGGACCAAAGCTGAGTAGCAAAGCATCAGCCTTGCACACAGAAGGTCCGAATTTTTATTCCTGGCATTGCCAGGTTGAGCTAGAAATGTCCACTGTTTGAAACCCTGGAGAGTCACTGCCAGACAGAGTAGGCAATACTGAACTAGATGGACCAGATGTGTGCCTTTTTTCCCTGACTTCAGTGGGACTCATTTATAAGCGAGGGCATATATCACAGATCAGCAACCAACTGCATGCAGCCTCAGCCTCATGATGTGAAACTTTCAACACCTCTTGAAGCTGCCCTCGTCTTCCATTCTATCAGAATTCATGTTCATTTCTTCTTTATTTCCCCGGCTTTTAAATGCACCCTGTTCCTCTTTTGTTGTAGCTTCCAAGCTGAAATGAGCAGCATTTTATTTGTTGGAAACAATTTTTGTTGTTGTTGATTTAAATCTTTTCCAGGTTGCATGGCTTAGAGAAAAGAAGTTCCACCCACCTCCCAGCTGTCGGAGAACAAATTAGTAGGCTTCTACTGAGTGTGTAGCAAACTAAAGCCATAAATTACTTTGTTTTCCAGAACAGTAGCTGTACTGAACTGTTGTTGTTGTTTAAAAAATCCTCTGTACAGTTAAGATCCCAGCAAACACAGGGGGACTGACTTCTCAGGTTGGGAATTCTCATCTGAGATCGCTTTGGTGAAAACTGAAGCAAGCTGATCTTTATTCTGGATTCATTAATACAGAACACTTTTGCTCTCAGACTTTGTCCACTGCTGGAATGCAACTCATGACAGATTATCTGGAGGGGATGCAGCCTTCAAAAACATCGCCCACCCCAATGTATAGCACTGAACTGCATCCTGTTGAGATGGCGGCCTAAGGCATTAGTTGATTAATCTGTTTTAAGTTATTTATTAATTAACTTCACATCCTGCCTTTCCTCCTCCAAAGAAGCTCAGCGCAGCAGCCCAGGGCTATTGAGGGGTGTGGCCTGGAGAGAGGAAGCTCGTCTGAGGAAATCCTGAAGGCCAAAGAAAGGGGTTCCAGGATCCACATTTTATTATTGAAGCTGAAGTTCAATGTCCCACCTTGACAGCACACCTCTTGTTCCTAAAGCTACTTAGATTCTGATTCATTCCTGTAATAGGAAATGAAGACAATATTGGGAGCAAAAATGGAATATGACAAACGGTGCGTCCATCTAAGAACCAGCGGTAATTTCGTTAATGAAATTGTAAATCATTTTACACTTTCTTTGATGTCTTGAAAATCCCCTTATACCGAGATACAATCATGTGCAAATGTGAGACTAATTGATCAATCAGCTGAAGGGTAGATGATGACCAATCAACTAAAAATGCACAGTCTTCTCCAGATACATTCATTCATTCAGCTTGAATGTTCCCTACTAGTCACACATGTGTCATCAGCTGGGTTTGTGTTGGTCTCTCACATTTCTTACAGAGCAGACAACAGCAGAACTCTTACGGACAGAGCCACTCAAAGTGTGGTGCTGGCACTGGATTTCCCCTATGCCCCATTTTGCCTGCGAGTGATTTCTCCCAAGTGCATTGATTTCCCCCATACTCTCAATTTGGCACACACATTGCACTGCAGTTCCACTCTGACGTCTGCCTTCCCTTTCCGTCTGCACAAGCCAAAAAGCTATGTGCCCTATCCAGGTCCTAAGCTGTGTCCGGGATCACCACAGGCTATGTTCTCAAGTAACCTGATCCTGAGCTGCATAGGGGGCTTATATGTTAGCACCAACACTTTGGACTTGTCCCAGTAGCAGATTGGCAGCCTGTGGAAATCCAGCAAGCAGGGTGTTTTATGCCGGCAGTAGCTCATTCCCACAAGCAACCAAGCCACTGTGTTCTGCACCTGCAGACCAACCCAAAGGGTAGCTCCACATAGAGCACATTTGCAGGAATCCAGCAGTGAGGAGCATGGGCAACTGTGGTCAAGCTATCCTGATCTAGGAACAGCCATGGCTGCCTTACCAACCAAGTCAGAAAAAGGCACTCCCATTCATCAAAGACACCTATGTCTCCGGTGACAGAGCTGGAGCCAGGATCACCCCCAAACTATGCCCATGCTCCTTCAGGGAAAGTGTGACCCCATCCAGGGCAGGTAACTTACTGACATCCCAGATCCAGGAACCACTATCACACACAAGCTTCCATCTTACCAGGATTCAGCCTTGGTTTTCTAGGCTTCATCCAGCCCACAACTGTACCAGCCATTCCCAATTCAGATGCTACAGAAAAATACGAGTTAGGTATCATTGGAGTTCGGATGACACCTTGCTCCCAAACCATAAAGGTTCACTCCCAATGGGTTAGTGTAGATGTTAAATAGCATTGGAAACAATATAGTGAATAATAGAATCATGGAGTTGGAAGGGCCTTCAGGATCATCTAGTCCAACCTATGCAGCTGTCCCATATGGGGATCAAACCTGCAACCTTGGCAGCACTGTGCTCTAACCAACTTTGCTCTCCAGTGCCCTGAGATCCAATGGGAGTTGTTTTCCAAGAGCATCTGGAGGGCACCAGGTTAAACATTTGCTTTCACTTCAGTTTTCCATGAGTTTTATTTAAAGAAGGGTGTTTTGACAAGCTGGTTCCAGTTTTTAAACTATGTGTTTTGTTGCTGCTGCTGGTAATATATAGCACTCAGGTCTCTCAGTGCTCCGTTTCGAAAAGGTGCTGAACGGACAGCTCCCTTATTCTAAACCTCTGATTGCCGCAGGAGATCCTCAGTCTATTTAACAAGGAAGAGCCACTTTCAGGGTTGGGACTTGGACGCAGAGGCCCAGGGCTCCTCAGCAAGGGGGTCCCCCACACGCAGCAGTTCATCTCACATTTTGCATTCAATAGAGTAATGCATTTTTCCATCTAAAGACCAACCCACCCACATGATCATTACGTCAAGAACCTGCTGCCTTATACTGCACCACTGAGAGATCTATTCCATTTCCAACCCTCTGTGGGTGGTGGCCACCCACAGAGTGCCACCCATCAGCTAGCGCCAAGCCAAACATTATTCCACTTAGCAAAGCCCAAGAGAAAGAATGCTTGAGCCTTTGAATAGAAGCTGTCCTTGCCAATGGCCGGCCGACCAGCGCGACCCAGTGAGCTCAAAAATCTCATTCCGCAGCAACCCATCTTAAAAATATCCATAGCAATGTTTTTGTAGTGTGCATACACCTGTGTCAAAATACTACCTAACTCCTAAGACAGCAAGAGGAACCAGGCAACCATCTGTTTGATTGCCCTTGGTGTGGTGGAGGTGCATTTTAGCTTGAGAAATTTGCCTTCTCTGTAGTGTGTAGTTTTGTTCACTTGCTTAAGTCGCACAGAGCTATTTGCTTTGTTAGCATCTGCCCACGATGCACTTAGGCAACCACTGATCCTGGAGGTAATATATAGTCACTATAACAACTTGTAGCCATCAAGAGGCTTATTCTTCCAAACTTTCTTTAACCCCTTTTTTAAAGCCATCTAAGGTGGTCCCCTTCATCACTTTTGGTGGGAAAGAGTTCCATGGTTTAATAAAGTGATGGGTAAATACTTCCTTGGAGTGGGAGGTGCTGGCAGTCAGGATAGAAAGTTGTGGGTTTGATGGACCAATGTTTACTTCTTCATACATATTTTCCAGGTAATGTATTTTAAAATATGCGCGGACAAATCGGACATGCCAATGAAACAAGCAAGCGTTTTGCAAACCCGCCGGACAAGTGTACCTGTCAGTGAGCCAGGATTTGATTCTAGCTCCCTTTTAAAACATACCCTCGGTGGTATCTTCACATTGGCTTTGGTTTTTTGCCACCATGCGGTGATGTGAAACCGCCCTGAGCTGCTGAGCCTGTTTCGTGCCTCCTTCTAAAGTAGGAGCCCTGCCTGGTCGCTCCGACGTAACCAGAAGCATTGTCCTGACTTAAACCCTCCCCAAAGAGCCCAAGAACCCGTTTTCAGTGCCAGGCCTGGGAACATCAACGCGCCTCTCTGGGCACGTGCAGAGTGCTTTTCTCCCGGGGGAGCAGCGACGGACCAGGGACACGAGGCGAAAGGGGCTTGCCGGGTCCCCTCCATTTCAGAAAGGGAGCCTCGGAGCAAAAAGGGGAAACCGACGCCGAGCCCCGGCAGCCCCTCGCGCAGAAGCGGAGCCAAGCTGCCAATCCACGCCCACCCGACGGTTTAAAAGCCTCCTTCTTTTCCCATCCCAGTGGCAGCAAAGCAGTGGGCAGTCCCCGCCCTCCTCCTCCAGCACCCCCACCACTGGGGGAAAACTGGAAAAAAATAAGCCCACCCACCGCCCAATCGAAGGGAACAAAGGCGCGCCATCCGCTCGCCTGGAATCCTCTCCCTGCTCCGTCGCCCCCCGTCTGGTCTCCTCCGCTTCCCCCTCTCCGTTAGCAGGGCAGGAGGTAAGCAAAGGCAGCTCCATTTCTCCCCAGACCCGCCCGCCATCCCTTTCCCTACCCAGATCAGCCTTTCAGACGGGGAGAGCCCGGGCCCGTGGCTTCCCTCTCCTTCCCGCGCTGCTCGTCGAGTCCCCGCGCTCGGACCAGAGGCGCCTCCGTCCCGCCTTCCTCCGCGCTTCCCTTCCTCCGCGCGTCCCTCCCTTCCTGCTGCGCCAATGCCTGGGATAGGGGCCGTGGGAGCTCGGTGCAGGCACCGCCCGAGGAGGCGCCCCAACAAGGCCGAGGACGGCGGCGGCGGCGGAGGAGCCCACCCGGCCGCCTGCTCCTCCTCCGGGGAGAGCGCCATGGACGCAGCCATCTGGATCTACCAGTTCCGCCTGATCGTGCTGGGCGACTCGACGGTGGGCAAGTCGTGCCTTTTGCACCGCTTCACCGAAGGCCGCTTCCCGGGGCCCATGCACTCGGATCCCACCGTCGGGGTGGATTTCTTCTCCCGCCTGGTGGAGATCGAGCCGGGCAAGAGGATCAAGCTGCAGCTCTGGGACACGGCGGGCCAGGAGAGATTCAGGTATAGCAGGCGCCCCTTCCCGCCCCCCGAGTAATATGCATGCTGTTTAACCAAGGGGTCTCTCCGGAATCTCTCCCCCCCCCCCCGCTGACAAGAGGCTGCTGAGTATATGCAGAGTGCCTCCTCTTCGCAGCAGATCAGCAGCTCCGTGGATCAACCCCACCCGCCTTTCCCGCTCAGGGCGTGTTCGTGCGTGTTAACCCCTAGTTAACTTTTTGCATTCATCCTTAGCCAACCTGCTGTCTTCCCAGTTTGTGGACTACAACTTCCATCAGCCGCGACCAGTGTGGGCATTGGTCAGGGATGTTGGGAGTTGTAGTCAGGAAAAAACCTGGAAGGCATCATGTTGACAAAAGCTGCTTTGAATGTGCTGATTCAGAGCTCTAGCAACACCAGTGTAATTAGGTTTGCAGAAGAGTAGAGTCCCCAAGGCTGGCCCTAACATTAGGCACAGTGAGACAGTCACCTCAGGCGGCAGATTTGGGGGATCATTTGAAGGCAGTAATTAACTTAGGATGGCCGTGTTTCTACCCCTAGGGAAAGAGGCTTGTGGGGTTTTCTGCCTCAGGTGCTTAAATAACTTGGTCACCTACAGGCTCTATGCAGTTTGTCTGGGAAGTGGACACCACTTGATGTTCTGCCTCAGGCTGCAAAATACTTGTGCTTTGTGGCACCTAAACAGGTTGAGTGTGGCATCAGCTTTGGCGGACCAGTGTTGACTTCATCATCGGGTGCATGAAATGTGGTTCCCGGTGGGGATATATATAAGACACACATGGACATACACGCTAGAGAGGAAGAAATGTCAACAATGGGGCCTCTCACATTTCAGGGCATTTGGGCCTCATTTGTTTTCCACATCCCATGAAGCAGGTTCTAAACCACAAAAGCTTTTGCCACCCCCCAAAATCAGCTTGTCTCCAAGGAAGTCTTCTATATTTGTTCCAACAGGCTAATGGGGCAGCCCCCTATGAAATTATTCACTATTGTATTCTGACAACTATTCCTGTGCCCACAACCACCGAGTGCCTCCGTCATCCAAGGCCTCTTTCTACCCAAGGCTTATTTTCAGTGAGGCTTTGTTTGTTTCATTCTCTTTCTCACAATAAGAACCATCAAATTTGGCTTCAGGGAGGACCAAATAAAGTACATAGTTAACTTGGGGAACTCAGTGCCACTGCACAGCTTTAAAGGGAGAATAGACAAATTCATGGTGGATAAGGGCTATTAATGGCTGTTTACTAACTCTGGGATCAGAGTCAGAAAGCCTCTCTGGGCAACAACAGAAGGAAAGGAATATTGTCCTCATTAAGAGCATAAGAAGAGCCTACTGGCAGTAACAACAACAACAACAACAACAAAACAACAACAACAACATTATTATTAAGCCCACAAGCAGGACCTGCATGCAACAGTTTTCTCCCTATTTGTGATTCCCAGCAATGTGTATTCAGAGACATGCTGCCACCAACAGTGATGGTAAAACTTAGCCATTGCATGAATCACCTATGAATCTGTCCAATCCTCTTTTAAAGCCATTTAAGTTGGTGGCCAATCACTATCCCTTGCAGAAGGGAATTCCATGGATTAACTCAGGTCCTCCATGTGGGCTTCCCCGGGCATCTAAGTAGGCGCCTCTAGGAAACAGGAAGCTGGACTCGATAGACATTTGGTCTGATTCATGTACAGTACAGTGGTATCTCGGGTTAAGAACTTAATTCGTTCTGGAGGTCCATTCTTAACCTGAAACTGTTCTTAACCTGAAGCACCACTTTAGCTAATGGGGCCTCCTGCTGCTGCTGCGCCTCCGCTGCACAATTTCTGTTCTCATCCTGAAGCAAAGTTCTTAACCTGAGGTAATATTTCTGGGTTAGCAGAGTCTGTAACCTGAAGCGTATGTAACCTGAAGCGTATGTAACCCGAGGTACCATTGTATTTTGGATTGGTTCCCCAGGCCCGCACTTTAAGTGTTGCTGCTCTCGGGACAGCTAACAAAGAATAAAAGTGATGTGAAACTACTAAAATCAAGCAAGAAAATAACAGCAGCAGAGCAGCAGGACAATAATGCAAGCATAAAAACGCAGCAGCAGAATAATATTCAGACTGAAGCTAAGTTTGAAAAAGGCCTAGGTTTTGTTGTTGTTGTTTTTTAAAGGCCTCATGAGAGTCATGCCTATAAACATGTCCCAGCTCTTGGATATGTGAAGCAATAAGAATAGGAGTAGAGGATATTTTCTTCACCACTCAAGGGCAACCATCCCCCAGGCAGGTGGATGGGTAAGAAATCCCAGTCGGAGGATGTGCCTTTCCCTTGCTTCCCAAACTCTTTGTTAAAATGAACTGCTGATTCCAGCTCCTAAATTTCCGTGTGCTTCCTTTGCAGAATTGCTTCTGCGGGGCCAGTTTGACTCCACTTTTCCCCATCTTCTGTGTGAATAATCGGGCAGTTTGAGTAGAGAGCCAGTGTGGTGTAGTGGTTAAGAGCGATAGACTCGTAATCTGGTGAACCGGGTTCGCGTCTCCGCTCCTCCACATGCAGCTGCTGGGTGACCTTGGGCCAGACACACTTCTCTGAAGTCTCTCAGCCCCACTCACCTCACAGAGTGTTTGTTGTGGGGGAGGAAGGGAAAGGAGAATGGTAGCCACTTTGAGACTCCTTTGGGTAGTGATAAAGCAGGATATCAAATCCAAACTCTTCTTCTTCTTTTGTTTGCCAAGGCAAACCTTGGTTTTCTGTTCCACTAGGTGTGTTAGTTAACATAGCAAAGTTGGGATGGTTGTGTTATCAACAACCATTGCTATTATGAACACCCACTTTGCTTATCTTAATCTTTACATTCAATGGGCACAGACTGTACTTTTTGTACTTCATTGCCATTTGGCTTCATTTCTCCTCTGCCAATTGCCAACAACACTTCATGCATCTGATGAAGTGGATTCTAGACCGTGAAGGCTCATGTCACAATAAATCTGTTGGCCTACAAGCCCCCGCCAGCCTATTGGTAAGTGTGGTTAGGATTGCAGCCTACGTCTGTATCCAAGTCAAAGTAAATAAAATGAGAGACCAGGATAGACTTCATATAGGATTGTAAGCTAGTAATTTAACATAGCAATGCTCAAGGTCGATCTATATTGAAATGAGCCATATAGATGTGTTGTTTGCTTTCTAACTTACCAGTCAGAGAGTCATGTTGGAAGAAATATGGCTCCAAACTGTTTTTGCTTCATTAACTAGCATTTGGCAGTTGGTTTATGACAAATTTAGTCTTATTGAAATTATCACGTAGACCATTATTAAAATTATTGTGTATAACATTCAACATCTGCTAAGGAAAATTATATGCATACTTGATCAGTCAAACAGTACATTGGAAGTTTGCACATTCAAATACTCTCAGCTACTTGCAGCTGATCTACATGTGAAAATAAATCAAACAGGACAATGCCTAGGATTATACCAATTGAGACTGCAGATAGCGGGTTGTTTTTCAGCGTTTCCTCCAGATAAAAACAAACCATTATTCACTCTTGTTTGCTTGTTTACCCATTTGATAGCTTGTGCTGCAATGAACTTTGGGTTAAACAGTGAGACTTGACTCCTCTCATGCAGAAAGCTAGCAGCTGAGGCAGAACATTAGACTAGAACCTTCTACCCAATGTTAGTTTTCTATGGCAAGGACATTACATTCAGACATGCAGTTCCCCATCTGAACTATAAAATGGTACAGTCCCAGGCAGTGGTTTGGTGGTAAATTTAGAAGTTCAGGAGCTCCTCACCACAGCCACTACAGCCACATTTTAAAGGAAAGTAAAAAAAATATTCAGGCACCCATTTTGAGACATCATTTTATATGCACACACTGAAGAGCAGCAGTACATAGCATAATACCCACTTTATTAGAATCTACATAACTGCAGCAATCCTATACATAGTTTCTAGGGTGTAACGTCTATTGAAATCAGTGGTGCTTAACTTCTGACTGCATAGGTTCAATATGTAAAACTCACTGAACATTAACGAAATACCTTCAGTTGGCTGAACTGCAACCTTTGCCTTTTAATTACAAAAGCAAGCAGTCTTGCAATGAAGAGTTTGCCATTTAAATTGCTAGCTTGACATGGGAATCCCATCAAAGAGGCCCCCATCCTCTGTTTGATTATTATTATCACCATCCTCTGACTTCTATGCTAATCTGTTGCAAAGAAACTTGAAAGCCTCATTATCACCTCATTCACTTGCCACAGCAAGGCGATTTGTTAGTTACCATGATGCTCCTCCAGATAACACCATCTCTCCTGCTCTGAGCTGCAGTCTGCTGCATTTGCTCTCCACTATACCATAGGTTCGAAAGCACATCAAAGTGCAAGTAGATAAATAGGTACCACTCTGGCGGGAAGGTAAACGGTGTTTCCGTGTGCTGCTCTGGTTCGTCAGAAGCAGGCCACATGACCCGGAAGCTGTACGCCGGCTCCCTCAGCCAATAAAGTGAGACGAGCACCACAACCCCAGAGTCGGCCACGACTGGACCTAATGGTCAGGGGTCCCTTTACCTTTTTATAACATAGGTCTTAGGAACTCTGTAACATCTGCCTGCTTGGACATGCAAACACAGAAGTTCATTTCAGCATCCTACAAACCCTCACAATCCCATTAAAAAACAAGAAGATAATTCCTAGTTCTGCAAGTAGGCCATGGTCAAGCAAACTATGCCAAAGAATGCTCTTGGCACCCCACCCCCAGAGTGACTTTGGATACTTGCTTTTCTCAAACATCAGCACCTCAGTCCTGCATGGGAATTGCTTTGGAACCTTGGAGGAAATTCAGAAATGGTATGTGATACAGCACAGGAAATCTTCTGCATAAAAATGCTGCTGGATGCCTAAAGTGGCCTTCTGGATTTCATCCAAAAGCTTGAAAATCTATGTCAGTACCTGAGGAATCCTCAGCACAGCAGAAGTTAGTCGATTAGGGCAAATGAGGCACAGCTTATGTTTCAAGCATATCCTTAGCCACATCTCACACATCATAAAGAAACATTGCAGGGAACATCAGCAGAGTCTTGTGGCACCTTAAAGGCTAACAAATTTATTATAGCATAAACTTTTGTGGACCGTAGCTCCTTTTATCAGGTGTTTTCCTGTCAGCTAAGAAGTACCAAATTGCTTGAAACAAAACGCAGTGTAGTCCTACGCACAACCGCTCAGAAACACATCCTATCGCAGGGCTAGATAGGACTTACTCCTAAGTAAGAGTACATGGGATTGCAATTCTAATCAATGATTCTCTCTGACAGGGTGCCCTACTTAGAATATACTCAAGAAAACCATCAGATATAAATGCACTCTTAGGACCTGATCATACAGCTCAATTCTTCTGCATGATCATGTATGAGGGTACATTTTACTGGACACCTGCAAATTCTGATATGAATACAGTCATAACTTGGTTCTTGAACGGCTTAGTTGCCGAACAAATCAGCTCCCGAACGCCGCAAACCCGGAAGTAAGTGTTCTGGTTTGTGAATGTTTTTCGGAAGCCCAACGTCCACCACGGCTTCCACTTGAGTGCAGGAAGCTCCCAATCTAAGCTGCACCTTGGTTTTCGAACAGTTTTGGAAGTCGAACGGACTCCCGGAACGTATTCAGTTCAAGAACCAAGGTACCACTGTAATAAAGTTGTTTTAAAAAAATATATAAGCTAATTATATTCTTTCCACTTTCTGAGCAGTGTGCAGTATTTTAGCAGGACATAGCAATTTACAATCAAAGTTCATATTAAGCAAGAAAATACTGGACAGGCACATTTGTTTTAGTGAATAGCTCCCAATCAATGGACCAAGCTTCACTGGGAGGTTGCGCTTTCTGCCTTCCAGGAAGAGCATCGTGGTAAAAGAGAGACCAGCTTGGCCACATCCATTGGCCAGAGGAACAGCAGATGCTGGGGGGCTTGCTCCCTACCTCCCTGCCCGAAACAACACTTGGTTTCACCTGCAGGTTGTTATGGAAGTTCAGGGAAATGGACTTTGGTCCCTTCCATCAGCCAGGTGACTAAGACTGGTGGATTATATGGATTTGGGGTTTGTGTGTGTGTGTGATCACAGTCTCTTAACAAGCGACCTTGAGGACCATTCAGATGCAGTAGTAGCCAGTGTGGTGGGCAGACCTGTGGAGCCAACCTCCCTATGCTGGCAACTTTGATGGGACCAGGGGTAGGGCAACTGTAAGGTCATACAATGGTGGGAGTCCCAGAGTGGCTCTGTCTACCAGTTCACCTACCCAGCCCCGGTCAAACCACTGCCCTGCTCAGCCCCAACCAAGTGCTGGTGGGAAGAGGGGCAGCTCCACAACTTTGTCCCACGACACTGTCTGAAAGGTGGAAAAGAAACCTTATCTAAATACATAAAGGTAAAGGACCCCTGGACGGTTAAGTCCAGTCAAAGGCGACTATGGGGTTGCGGCGCTCATCTCGCTTTCAGGCCGAGGGACCGGCGTTTGTCCACAGGCTGCTTTCCGGGTCATGTGGCCAGCATGACTAAACTGCTTCTAATGCAGCGGAACACAGTGACGGAAACCAGAGTGCGCGGAAATACTGTTTACCTTCCCGCCACAGCGGTACCTATTTATCTACTTGCACTGGCGTGCTTTCGAACTGCTAGGTTGGCAGGAGCTACAACAGAGCAACGGGAACTCACTCCATCGTGGGGATTCGAACAGCCCACCTTCTGATCGGCAAGCCCAAGAGGCTCAGGGGTTTAGGCCACAGCGCCATCCATATCTCGTACAGTGAGCTGGCTTGGCCATTACAGAGAATTAGGCTTGCAATCCTGCTTCTGTTGCATCCTTTGGTCACATTCACAGCATACATTTAAAGCGCATGACGTCCCCCCCAATAGTCTTGGGAACCATAATTTGTTGGGAATTGTAGTGTGTGGGTGTTCTAGCTTAAAAAATATTGGTGATTGCTGGGGAGGAGGGTAAGGGAAAGTTAGATATACACCATAGCTCACATCAGATGACTCTCTATTTTCTCTTCACATACCGTATTTTTTGCTCTATAAGACTCACTTTTTCCCTCCTAAAAAGTAAGGGGAAATGTGTGTACATGTTATGGAGCGAATGCAGGCTGCGCAGCTATCACAGAAGCCAGAACAGCAAGAGGGATTGCTGCTTTCACTGCGCAGTGATCCCTCTTGCTGTTCTGGCTTCTGAGATTCAGAATTTTTTTTTCTTGTTTTCCTCCTACAAAAACTAGGTGCGTCTTGTGGTCTGGTGCATCTTATAGAGCGAAAAATATGGTAATTTGTAAAATAATTGCAAAAAAAGACTGACCACCGCTACCGAATTAGAGCCATTCTTCTAATTTGTCTTTTTTAAAATGCCAGGATTTCATATTGTTCTAAGATCTTCTCTAGCTCACAAGGATACTCAAGGATACGCAGACAAGCTGGAACGTTCTTTCTTGTTGAGCATGTTTCTCCCCTTTTATTTTGCAGGTCAATCACGCGTTCTTATTACCGAAATTCGGTAGGAGGCTTGCTGGTGTTTGACATCACTAACCGCTCTTCTTTTGAGCATGTGTACGATTGGCTTCAGGAAGCTAAGATGCATGTGCACCCTTTCCAGATTGTGTTTATCCTGGTGGGACACAAATGCGACTTGGAGACGCAGCGCCAGGTCGCGAGAGAGGAAGCTGAGGAACTGGCATCCGCCTGTGGCATGAAGTACATAGAAACATCAGCCAAAGACGCCACGAATGTTGAAGAATCCTTCACCGTTCTCACTAAAGACATATACGAACTTGTGAAAAAAGGAGACATTTCAATGCAAGAGGGGTGGGAAGGGGTAAAAAGTGGCTTTGTTCCAAATGTTGTACATTCCTCAGAGGAGGCTACCTCACTCGGAGACCAGTGCCCTTGCTAAATCGCTTGCATGCCAAAGAAGCGTAGTATATCAGGTGTCTGGAGAACAAGGCCCGGTTATACAAAATATTATATATGAAGATGCATTAGATCAGGGGTAAGCAATATCCACTGAGTTGCTTACAGCCCCTACAGTACTTATGTGTGGCCTGCACGCTCCTATAAAGATCCTGAGACTCACAGCTTTTGATTAAAAAGCAAAGTACATTTCTGGTAATTAAATATGGGGTGGCAAAGACAATGAAAACAAAGAGGCAGGTTGGGGAAAAAAAGTCTGGATGATTTGTTTTCTACTTGTGGTTTTTCGAAGTATATCTCAAAGATTTTTTTTTAAAAAAAAGCAGTCTCAGGTTTCTTCAGCCTTTGTTGCTAGTTGTGTTTCAGAATGTTGAAACAATGGGTTTTTGTCACGAGAAGTGCGGCATATCCGCCACCCTGTAGTTTGGCGACCACTCTGTGCATGAAAATGATATGCAAATTACATGAATTATCTGCAGCAAAAGTCGTGCAGTTCTGCAACAATCCCCTGGTTCCTCGTGTATTTTTTCTACGAGGTCCTTGATGCTTTGATCACGTTGCATAAGCCTACATGGGATCATCAACTCTGTTTGAGATCGTAGTGGCCTATCCAAATCACAGAACGGACGTTACCGGTAAATGTTTTGCTTATTTGTACCGTCATATAATAGGGAGCTTTATATTTCACAGTGAATCAATTTGCCTGGGCTGGACGTGATACGATTTCCAAAAAATTGTGCAGTGTATTCTCACCCCCCAAGAGGTTTGTACTGCTGTCCAACCCTCAAGGAGGGGGGCGGGTAATTGCAAAACTGGGGAAGGGATAATGGGCAACCCCCATACATATCCACAAGATTCTTCCCCTGCTGTAATATATGCAACAATGCTCCCAGCAACAAAGCTGAGTATTTCATAACTATAAAGCAGAGGCAGCGAGACTCCAGGAGGTGGGAGAGGCATCCCTCTTAATTTCCTTCCTCCAGGAGATATTTATATATTATATTTATTTGGCACTTTTCTCACTTTAAGTTGCCAGGGACACATTTATTCTGCATCCAGTGTGCTCCCACCGCTGGCTTTCGAAACCTCAGCCACAATGCATATCTACCCTGCCATTTCTTGAGCGATACTGCTGTTTGGTGTGTTTTCCCTCAAACTGGATTTGATCCGAATGGAAAACTGAAACCACATTCACTTTGCTGTGTACATTTGAGTCTGCCACTGCACACGCACGGATGACGGATGATATAGGAGTTTGGAATTGGTGGGGAAGCCAAACATTTAACGTGCATCAGATAAAGACATCCCTGCCTCCTTTCTGATGTGCATGACAGCTGCAAATGTAAATAAAATTCAGTAGGGAAAACAAGCTCTCTTGTGTTTTCAGCCACTAATGTGTGCATAGGCTTAAACAAGTCTATTCCCTATCTTCCTTTGCCCTCTTTCCACCCTTTTATTTGCTTTTCAGCCGACCCGTGACTGTCTCAAACTGCTCTCAGCCATAGATTTGACTGGAAGACAGTCTGATCAACTGGTTTCTTTACACTCTTCCCCACTGCCAGCTGACGTCAACATCTTGTAACGTCATGGATACCTGCCAGGATGTTATTAGGTTTTTTTATGTCTTTTTTTTAAAAAAAAACAAACCTGTGCATTTTTGCATGCCTAGGGAATCCCCAGACTTCACAGAAGCCATTTGCTTATTTTTGAGTGGCCTCCCCTTTCACTTGAAAACCACTGCTTTCATTATGACTTGAGGGAACAATATATATATTTATCTATCACAGGAAAAAAAAAGCTTAGCAGCAAAGTGTTTTCTACAATGCTCTTATTACTGTTTTTATTACTTACAAGCTTTTAAGACATCACATTTTGAAAAGAGGTTAAAATAAAACTATGGACTGTACTGTATGCCTGATGAATCCCAGATTTGATTCACTTGGCCTTATTTCTGGGAAACGGCCTGTTGAAGAGTGTTGCCTTGTTCTGTCATCTCTGCTGCGACTTTGCTGCAAACATCGAGTTTTCCTTCCCACCAGGGCCTCTCCATAGACTGAAATGGTGGGGAAGCTCCATGCATGTATGGGAAAGCTTATACACACAGGTAAGCCCTGTGCAAATCGTAGCACATATGGGCTTTGCATCAGTGCCATGTACTCTTCTATTGCATTCCTTTGCTCATGTAATAAATGTATAGGAAGTAAACAGAATACAGTTGCGCCATCACTTTTGATATTCCTGTAGCAATGGAAAAAATGTTATAAACATCAATATATTTCTGAATCTTTAAAAGTGCATGGAAAAAACACTGTTTACAACAACATATTTTCTCTCAACGATCTGTGTAACTACTGGTGGCTTAGATACAAAATAGTTTTCTCTGTTGCCAACTGTGTAAATAAACCACTTAATTTGCCTAATGGGTAAATACATAATTCCAAGTATAAGAAGTTCCTTTCAGCTGGCCTTGCAAATAAGCCCATAAAAGGATCAGGACCAAAGAACTAATTAGTCATACATTCCTCTTGTGTGAACCGGTGGTATCCAAAGTACGAGAAAGTTATCCAGCCACGATGGAAATCGTGACCAATCCCTTCACTAATTAAATACAGAGGATCAACTCCTGCAACAAAACTGGAGACTTTTGATTTAAATTTGTATTCACGTTGCTGTGCTTTCATTGTATAATTTCACCTTTGAACAACCTTATGTTGATCAGCCTGTCATCTTGGCATGCAAGTACTGTATATCCCAGAGATTTGATTTCTAGTGCAATACACAACTGACATGTGCGTTATGGAAAGGTTTGCAGGCACAGACAAGAAAGCATGGTCACTGCAACCATTGCCATAGGAGCAGTAAAGAAGTACGAGTAGTCAGCCTTGCTCTTAGGAAACACTGATATTTTCCTCCTGCTCTGTCTCAGCCACATTTGGAAAGAGCACTAAGCACAGCAGGAAAAACTGGTCAAGCTAGAGGGACCAGAAGCCAGTCTAAAGGAAAAACTATGACCATCTGTCTACTGGCAGAAAAAGTGTTGTAGTTATACCTTTGTAGTTTCTAAGAGCATGCCTTGTGAATCACAGTTGGATCAGAGGAACTCAGCAGTCAGTAGTGCCATACTTAGGGGAAAGACTACAGCTTTTGCATTAGGCCTGCCCTAAGTTCAGTCTGTAGTTACATGTTCTTTCAGAGCTAGCTTGGAAAATATTTCCACACGCACCCCCGAGATGCTGCAGTCAAAAGTAACTGGCACTGGACTAAATGGACCAATGATCTTGCACGGGCAGTCCCCAAAATGCTTGGAAGAGATGTCTCGTTTTGCCTTGCGTGCTTCCTATCACCTACCTCATCCAGCTTTCCCAGGAATGCTCATGCACACACATATATCCATGTGCAGGAGTATTGATTTATTTCCACATTGAAGATTTTGGTGTAAGTTGCCTTGTGTGGCATTCTTTGCGTGGCATCTCCTGTCAATTGTATGCGAGTGGAATTAGGTAAATATATTCAAGATATGGGGACACGGGTGGCGCTGTGGGTTAAACCACAGAGCCTAGGACTTGCCAATCAGAAGGTTGGCGGTTTGAATCCCCGCAACGCTCTCGTTGCTCAGTCCCTGCTCCTGCCAACCTAGCAAAAGCACATCAAAGTGCAAGTAGATAAATAGGTACTGCTCCGGCGGGAAGGTAAACAGCATTTCCATGCGCTGCTCTGGTTCGCCAGAAGCGGCTTAGTCATGCTTGCCTCATGACCCAGAAGCTGTATGCCGGCTCCCTCGGCCAGTAAAGCGAGATGAGCGGCGCAACCCCAGAGTCGGTCACGACGACCTAATGGTCAGGGGTCCCTTTACCTTTTATTCAAGAGATACTTCTGTGTTTCAGGTTTAAACACCAGAAGAACTCATACCATCACCAATAATTTTCAAGGGGGTGGGGAAGAAAGATGCAGTTTGCATTGTTATAGAATGCTATGGCTCAAAAGACTGGGATGCATTTACAATTCTCAATACGAAGTTCAGACACTGCACAGGTGATGGGGATGTTAAACACTGTAGAGCAATTTATGCAGCATGGTCTCTCAAACATAATTTACTAGTTTTTATTTCTGAAGTTGCACTGAAGCATTCAGCTGGGAATCGTAAGACAGCGCTCACACTTCCTGCTGTATTTATCCAGCATAATTTCTGATGGTATAGTCTACTCCGTAAATCCTGCTGTGTTTGTTTATTTATTACATTTATAGTTCCCCCAAGCAGCTCAAGTTGTCATATATAATTCCCTTCTCATTTAATCCCCACAACAATTGTGTGAAGTAGATTAGGCTGAGAGTAAGTGACTGGCCCCCAGGGTCACCCAGTGAACTTCCAGGCTAAATGGGGATTCAAACTCTGGTTTTCCAAGTCCTTGACCAATGCTCTAACCACTACTCCACACTAGCTCTCCATCTAACTGGTGTTCACTGGGGCTTACTCCTAGGAAAGTATACTTGGGATATTATCAGAAAAGTACTGACTGCAATGGCGTAGGCTGTGTAATAAACAAAAATCTTCCCTTATGGGGAACACAAGAGCCCTTATAGAGTCCTTTGTAGGTTCTCCATCAGTCAGAGAAAATAACAGGCCAATCAGAGAATATTGAGAAGCAAAGCAGCTAGTAAACCTGATCTTTATTGAACTGTTGCAACAGGGTGCTCCCCTCACACACAGGAAAGGAGGAGGACCCAGAACCAAGGTGTGCCTGCCCTTATATGGACATTTTAAATTCCCTGCCCTGGAGCTCAAGACCACCCCTCCATACATCATACATATATCACAGAAGGGGTGTAACCCAAGACCACCCTGCACAAACATCATACCTACATCACAGAAAAGGTGGTCTACAACAGAAATTTGAATGTTGTTGTTTTTCCTGTCTGCCAGGTTATCTGATAATGCCTTATCTGATTGCCTTTCCTGGTAGTCTGGCTATTCCTTTGAGATGGTGATTTCTTAATCCCTGCCCCCCCCCGCCCCACCCTCCTTGCAGAGCAAACATTTGGTCAGTTTGGAGTCAAAATGGTTTCAGGGTGGTCTTCCTGTGCTGCTCCAGACATGTGGTCCCCATATCTATGTACATGCTAGATTGGTAAGTTTATGAATATTTATTATATATATAAGACCCTAAATTTTTTATTTCACCTGCAATCCTATACCCACTTGCCTGGGAGTAAGACCAACTGAATGCAGTGGAATTTACTTCTGAGTAGACATGTATACAATTGCCACTGTTAGCTGCAACTTCTGTTCAAAATTAGCACTCTGATGCCCTACTGAGTGTCAAGACGTCTGCTCATATATTGATCCAGAGCAGATTCCAACATACAGTTAGCAGAGTAAAAAAAAAAAATTGCATGTTGCAGGATTCCCCCCCAAATAGACCAGAGGCAATTAATAGTTCATCCAGCAGAGCTGAAGGCAAATGAGCATAATGGCCACAAATCCATACATTTTCAGTGTTGGCGTTGTCCATAATAATAATAATAATAATAATAATAATAATAATAATTTATATCCCGCCCTCCCCAGCCGAAGCTGGGCTCAGGGCGGCTAACAATCAAAATAATCCGACATTCTAAAAACATTCATTATAAAATTAATTAAATCAAATTAAAATCAAATTAATGGCAACCATCAAGCAAATTCTGTGTAGATTGCCGATTGCCAGAGGAGGGGGGTCAGGCTGCGCCCTGACCAAAGGCCTGGTGGAACAGCTCTGTCTTGCAGGCCCTGCGGAAGGATGTCAGGTCCTGCAGGGCCCTAGTCTCTTGTGACAGAGCGTTCTACCAGATTGGAGCCACGGCCGAGAAGGCCCTGGCTCTGGTTGAGGCCAGCCTAACCTCTCTGTGGCCTGGGATCTTTAGGATGTTTTTATTTGCAGACCGTAAATTTCTCTGTGGGACATACCAGGAGAGGCGGTCCCGTAGGTACGAGGGTCCTAGACCGTATAGGGCTTTAAAGGTTAGAACCAGCACCTTAAACCTGATCCTGTACTCCACCGGGAGCCAGTGCAGCTGGTAAAATACCGGATGGATATGATCTTGCAGCGAAGACCCCGTAAGGAGTCTCGCCGCGGCATTCTGCACCCGCTGGAGTTTCTGGGTCAGTCTCAAGGGCAGCCCCACGTAGAGCGAGTTACAATAATCCAGTCTGGAGGTGACCGTCGTGTGGATCACAGTAGCTAGGTCAGGGCGAGAGAGATAAGGAGACAACTGCTTAGCTTGGCGGAGATGGAAAAATGCCGCCTTTGTTATAGCTGTAATCTGCGCCTCCATAGAGAGGGAGTTATCGAAGATTACACCCAAACTCTTAACGGACGATGTTGGCACTAATTGCACCCCCGCAAGAGATGGGAGTTGCCCCCTCAATCCCATATCGCTCCGTCCCAGCCAGAGGACCTCTGTCTTAGAAGGATTTAACTTCAACCGGCTCCCACGTAACCATCCAGCCACAGCTTCCAGACATCTGGTCAGTGTATCTGGGGCCGAGTCAGGATGGCCGTCCATCAACAGATAGAGTTGGGTGTCATCGGCATACTGATGGCAACCCAGCCCAAAACTCCGGACAAGCTGGGCGAGGGGGCGCATAAAGATGTTAAAAAGCATCAGGGAGAGAATCACACCCTGAGGCACTCCACACACCAAGGAGTGGCGCGATGACAATTCCCCCCCAAGCGCCACCCTCTGTCCCCGACCAGAGAGAAACGAGCGCAGCCATTGAAGGACTGTGCCCTGGATTCCCACGTCGGCAAGGCGGTGGTCCAGGAGTTCATGATCGACCATGTCGAAGGCTGCTGACATGTCCAGAAGAATCAGCAGCCCCGACCCGCCTCGATCCAGCTGCCTGCGGAGATCATCTGTTAGGGCGACCAGAGCCGTCTCGGTCCCATGACCAGTGCGGAAGCCGGACTGGAATGGATCGGGAGCCGATGTTTCATCCAGAAACCTACCAAGCTGTTCAGCAACCGCTCTCTCAATCACCTTACCCAGGAATGGAAGATTCGAAACCGGGCGGTAATTGGATAGATCTAAAGGGTCTAATGATGTTTTCTTTAAGAGCGGACGCACCACTGCCTCCTTCAGTTCCCCTGGGAATATCCCGGTGCCAAGGGACAAATTGATGATATCCCCCAGGGGGGCCCGCACCTCGTCTGGACACGCTCTAATCAGCCAAGACGGGCACAGGTCAAGGGGACAGGTGGTGGGCTTTCCAGCTTGGAGGAGTCTGTCCACATCGGCTGGGGATATCCAGTCAAAGTGGTCCAATACTAGACCCGAGGACAGTCGAGGGCCTCCAGTTCCTTTATTGTATCCAAATTGGCAGGGAGGTCATGGTGGAGCAACAGGACCTTCTCCGCAAAAAAGCTCGCAAATGCCTCACAGCTGTGTGTCGAATTGTTATTTAAATTTGGCTGTCCTTCAAGGGACGTTAAAGACCTAATTATACTAAATAATTGCGCCGGGCGAGAGCTAGCGGAGGCAATGGAGGCCGAGAAGTAGGACTTCTTAGCGGCCTTCACTGCCATCTCGTAGGTTTTCATAAAAACCCTATAAGATGTTCTTGAGGCTCCGTCATGGGCACCCCGCCATACTCGCTCTAGCCGTCTGAGGTCCCGCTTCATTTTCCGAAGCTCCTCGGTAAACCAGGGAGCCCGGTTTCTGCGGGGTCGCAGAGGGCGCTTAGGTGCGATTTCATCGATGGCTGCCAGGAGCTGGATATTCCAGCTCTCAACAAGCTCAGTCAATGAGTCGCCAGGGGGAGCAAGGTCCCGCAAGGCCTGACGGAATCTATCAGGGTCCATCAGCCTCTGCGGGCGAGCCCAAATTGGCTCACCACCTAAGCAGGGTGGGGGTGGAAAATCATAAGAAATTCAGCTGCAGCAGACTTAGCTTTAACTTACAATAAGACTAAAACCTTAACACTAAATACAGAACACCACACCAGAAGGAAAGAGAAAGTGAAACCCTGGCTCCTTCTGACCTTATTATTATAGTCAGCATTAACATTGACAGAAGGAGATAAGAGAATCAGTTTAAACTAGCTGTACTCAGCTTCTCTGAAGGAATAATCCAAACACCAGGAATCTTCAGCTTGTTTTTAGGCAGAATAGAAACTTCCTTGTCAGCTAGGAAACTTCCAGCTTGCACCAGCTTGCACCACACAGAGAAGCTTCCAGAACCCTCTTGAATCAATTAGAATAAGAAAGATCTCTACACTTTAAACCAATACTTTCTGTACCAAGAAACGCAAGCTGACAATGAGTTCCAGAGCATGGTCTAAGAAGGACACGTGCTGTGACCACCTTCCTGAAGCTAAGCCAGCCTGCGTCAGGCCAGGGTATGGATGGCAGACCCCTGTAAACAGTGTTGATTTCCGTGACGAGATATGCAATATAAATATAACATAGTAACACAACGGCTTACTATATATGCCATGTGCCCACTTATGAGAACAGGAAGCTGGACTAGGTGGGCCACTGGCCTGATCCAGAAGGTCTCTGAACCAGGCCCAGGAGCAGCCCCACAGAGAGCTCACTGCAGCAATCCAGCCTCAAAGGCTCCAACACATGGACTGCAATGGTCAGGCTCCCCCTCTCCAGGAACGGCCATAGCTGGAGAACCAGATGATGCTTCGTAAAAGGCACTCCTAGCCAGAGGGCACTTGGGCCACCACTAGTGGCAATTACCCCAGCTCAAGTTGGTGATGTAGGTACCACCGAACATTAATTATTTTGCTTAATGTCAAACTAGGTTTCTATCCAGTTCCCAGCGTATAAAGACCAGTTACACCCAGTTACACAATGTTGTTGTTGTTGGCATCTGTCTGTCTCAGGACACAATGGAGGAGCGTGCCTTTGGAGGTGAAGCCAAAATGTTCGGAGGTTGCAGCACCCGCTGTAGAGACCAATACCGGAAAGACATGTTTGGATGCAGCTGGGGCAGAGGAAGGCACATATAAACATCTACCTGTCATTAAAATACACAACAAAACCATCAGATTAAAGTATACATTGTGGCAGTGAATCCTGGAAGACCGGCTTGCTGCCTTACTGGCCTTTTCCTATCTGGCCTGGGACTGACTCCAGCTACAAAAGCGGAGGCTGCGGAACAGTATTGCTTAGGAGTTTTATTGTTGCGGCTACAAAATAAAAAAATTCCTTCCAGTAGAGGAATTAGAGACCAACTAAGTTTGTTATTGGTATGAGCTTTCATGTGCATGCACACTTCTTCAGATACCATTGTTGCTGCTGTTATATACATTAACCTTTCGTATTTTTATTTTCTAGATCTGATGATAAGTGGAAATTGTTCTGATTTGGCCATGTGCTTTTTGAGGCGTTATATTTATCGCTTATAACTGACTATACTCTTGGGGTCCCTTCCAACTCTAAGATTCTATGGTTTTATTTAGCTGAGATTCCTGCATTGCAAGGGGTTGGACACTTGGTAGATGACGCTTGGGGTCCCTTCCAGCTCTATGACTACCCCTTTTTTTTTTTTTTTGCTACATTCACAGTTGTGGGCAAATCTATTATTATTATTATATGTGTAATGTTTTATTTTGCTTTTATGTATGTTGGAAGCTGGCCAGAATGGCTGGGGGTAACACGGTCAGATGGGCAGGGGTACATATAAATAAGATTATGACTACAGTGGTACATTGGTTCTCAAACACCTTGGTACTCAAACAACTTGGAACCCAAATACTGCAAACCCGAAAGTAAGTGTTCCAGTTTGCAAACTTTTTTTGGAAGCCAAACATGCTCCATTTTGAGTGTTATGTTTCCGATTTGAGTGCCACACTTCCATTTTGAGTGTTACACTGAGGTCTGTCTGTTTTTGCGATTTATTTTGGATTTTTGTGGCTCTTTTTGTTTTTGTGACTGTGTGCAACCCAGTTCAGCTACTGATTAATTGATTGCGTGACTGCACTACATTGTTTATTGCTTTCATTTTATGGATAAGTGGTCTCGTTAGATAGTAAAATTCATGTTAAATTGCTGTTTTAGGGGTTGTTTTTAAAAGTCTGGAACGGATCAATCCATTTTGCATTACAGTGCTTCCTATGGGGAAACGCGCCTTGGTTTTCGAACGCTTTGGTTTTGGCACGGGCTTAGGGAACGGATTTAAGTTTGAGAACCAAGGTACCACTGAACTATGACGATGCTGGCAAGTCGCCTCGGAGCATGGAAAGGCGGTGTGCGAATAAAAACGATGCTGCCACAGCAACACACACACACGGGCAGCTGGCAACCTTCGCCACACCATGAGGGAACATGAGAGCGTGAGGCGAGAGCGTGAGGCGAGGCAGGCGCGGCCTCCGCCCTGCAGGGGCCGCTGTGGGCCGGAGCCGCTCTCCCCTCTCGGCGGCGGGCCATCCGGCTCCTCGGCGCCGCATCATGTGGGCTCGCCCAGCCCCTCGCGAGGAGCCGGGCCGCTGCCGCCGCCTCCTCCTTCTCCTCCAGTGCCCGGAGTCTCCCGCTGTCTGGGCTGGTTCCGCCATGAGGCGCTGAGACCCGAGGCAGGGGAGCCGCCAGGAGCCCGTCGCCCAGCGGCTGAGGGGGCCGAGCGGCCGGGTGGACGCCGAGCCGAGGCTCCCCACACGGTTCCGTCCCGCGCGGGGCGGCCGAGACCATGTAAAGCGGCCCCAGCCCGAAGAACCAGCCCCGGACGACGGGGGAGCAGCTGACGCCGCCGCCGCCGGCTTGTGAAGGCCCCGCAAGGGCGCCTGTTTCTCTCTCTGTGTTGTGTGTTTTGTGGGGAACATGGCGACGTCTAATCTGTTAAAGGTGAGAGAGAGGCAACCCCCGGCCTGGTTGGGCGGCTTGCCTGCCTGAGGGAACCTCCGGCCTTTGGGGGCTGGGTGATATGTGGGGAGGAGCTGCCTGGCTGATAAGGAGAGGGAGGGATATATATATATATATAGCACAGCATATATATATATATATATATGTGTGTGTGTGTGTGTGTGTGTGTGTGTAGATGTAATGTGCTGTGCTGTATGTATGCATGTGTGTGTGTGTGTGTGTGTGTGTGTGTGTGTGTGTATATATATATATAGCTGTGTGTGTGGTGTTTTTTTTAAAAGCATAAAAGCATATATATATATATATTGCTGTGCTGTGTTGTGTTGTGTTGTTTTTTTTCAAAGCACCGAGGAGCACTTCCGACAAGTTTGCTCTGGATCTCGGGAGGATGCAGTTAAACACCCCTGTTGGCTTATTGCAGCGCCGCTGTAACAAAGCAGAGCTATCATAGGCAAAACATATCGGCTTCTGGGTGCCTGCCTAAAGAGAGCCGACTGCCAGGGTTAGGGTTACATGGTAGGAAGGCGGAGAGCCACGAGCCTAAAGGTTGGAAACCTGCACTGAAAGGTTGGAAGTGAACGAAAATGCAACGGACTCGTGTTTCGGGCTATGTCTCATTTTTCTAAACTAGGGTGGAGCACATCCGACTTAACCTGTGTGCACATCTTATAAGATGTGTGCGCATCTTATAAGGTGAAGGGAGCGTTGCATTCCCTTCACAAGGTTTTTCTGGATTTCAGCCCCTGTGTATTGCAGGGCGAAGGCAGGGGAAGAAACAGCATTTGAGGAAAATGACAAGTGCTCTAAGACATGGTGGTCCTAAATGTATTCTCCACACCCCAGCCTCTACCCTCCTCCAACCATCAAGGGTTTTCAGTGGGGCATATGCAGGACAGCTTCCCACTGGATTTTGCCCCCCCAAATCAGATTTGTTGTCAGCCGCTTTGTTCCCCTTAATCATATCCAAAATTTTCTGCTGGAGGTGCCTACCTGCCTTTGCGCATTTATTATGATTATTTATTTATTTGATTTATACACTGCCCTTCATCAAAAGATCTCAGGGCAATTAACATCTGCTTCCCAGTTGCTATCTTTTGCCCTTTCCCCTTGAACTCCATGTATCCTACAAGAAGTGCCAGCCTTTTGCTTCTGAACACTAGTTTGTTCTGATGTAAATGAATCCCATCTTCAACTGGAAGCATGGACTGAGAAGGGTGATGAAATACTACAAACTTTAATGTGCTCTTACACTCCACGTTTGGGATCCTTTCATCCCTTTCATTAATTAAACTGAAAGCAGAGGATGGGTAAGCTGTAGAAGGCAGGTAAAACTCAGGCTAGGAACAGAAGGACTGGAGCTAGGAAACAGATTAGATAACAAATCAGGAGCATAGGCAGTGAGTGGGTGAGTGTGTTTGGGGACAGAAAAGAAAAACAAGTGCTCAGTATTGTAATTGAGTTGAGGATTGGAGATGCTGAAAAAAAGAAAATCTCAAAAGGAGTAAAGCTGTCAAAGGAAAATAGTGCAGGAAGGGTGGTAGTGGGAGTGAGTATGTGGGGGGAGAGTATTCTTAAAACGCACAGATGTAGCAGCTTGTGTGTGTGCAAGATTGTGTGTGTTTCTAAATAGCAGAGGGTAGCCAATGTGGGAGCCTCTGGAAATTGTGAACTCTCAACAGCCACAGCAGGCATGGTCAGTGGCCTGGAGTGGTGGGAGTTCTAGTCCAACAACATCTGGAGGATACAGCCTTAGCCCTTCCTGGTATATAGCAAAGTGGCAGTAATTGAGGGTAGGGCTGGAGAAATCTCCAATACAGATTTTTCCCTCCCCCAATCTTATGTGTGGCTGACCCATTAAATTTGACTTTTGTCCCCAAACTCTGAGACTGAAATAAAGAAATTTAGAATGTTTTCCATTCCTGATAGGTATTGTAACAAATTGTCATTTAATCACTAGGCTTGGGTGTTATGCATTAAGCAGGTTGGCACTAACTTTTTTGAAAATTGTTGTCTGGTGAACTTGTTTTAAGCTAAACACTGCTGTAAGAGATTGTAGAACATATAGGTATATTTTACTATTTGCTTATTAAATGTTTATGCTGCTAATATAACTTAAAGCTCTAGTTTAAAACAAAAATACAGCAAAAAATTCCTAAATATGAGATAAAACATGTGAGAACGTTATAAGCTATTTTGCTATAGCAAAATAAAAATACAATAGCCAAAACTTATTTGCTTTATGCAAAATGTACAAGCCCAAACCTTGAAAAAGTGTTATTGTATTAAGTGACTTATTTGATAACTTGTCCCCTGATCATGTTGCTGTCAAATGATAGGTTGAGAGAGGACAACAGACTTACTTTTCTACCTCTTGTTGATAAATAGATTTGTAAAATTATAGTAACAACTTTCAGGAGAAAGTATACTCTTGTGAAAGTTAACCTATGCCTTTTTCCTGTACACATCAAGATTTTCATAACTGGAGAAATGAATGCCATTTATCCAGCAGATAATTCAGATACTTCGAAGTTAAAATATAATCAGAATAGGTTGTTTCGTGAAGGTGAAATTTCAGTTTTCACTGTTTTCTGAAAATTATGAAAGAGGTTTAAGTTTTGCCCTTGTCCGAAATTGTAGGTATGTATAACCAAGAGAAGGGATGTAAAATAGTGCCCATGTAGACGTATAGTGCTTTCTTCTTGAAACAATACTCTAAAAACATCTCCAACATTAAAATTAAGTACATGCAAACCTAAGATCAAGCAGGTTGAAATATTTATGCTTTTGATCTTACTTTTGATAGGACTGGGATTATGAAGTGAAATATGAGGCTGCTTTTAGAAAGAGGCACTTACCTCAGAAATCTTCCAAGAAATATATAGTGATACCAAATTGAAATGTCGAGGCATTGATGGCTGTAATCCATCTGTCAAACTCCCTTTTCTAGAGCATGTTGCAAACCAGTGGCCTATGGGCCTCATCTTCCCCTGGAGGTATCTTTGGCCACCTGATGACTCTTCTCTAACCCCATGAGGGGATATTTCAGGAAACACACATTAGTTTATCTGTAGTACCAGTGATGATGAAGACACCCCATCTGAGTGTATGTACTGGGGGATGTCAACTTAGTAATAGAGCCAGACCATGTATGGTAGGCTTTAATGGCACTGGCTCTTTAAAGTCTGAAGAACTTTAATTGCCCCAAAGAGTACAGAAGTTTGCCATCCGTGCAAAATAGCATTCTTGGCAAATAAAACCCAACCTCTGAACTTCTTCCCATTTACCTGTAAATGTTACCATGTGGCTTTGGAATAGGCTGAGCTATTAAACTAGGTATGGTAAATACACTTTCTCCCTACACGTCACCATCTAGTTGGAGTTCTCCCGTTCTTTCTACTAGCAGACAGGCACTTCTCGCTCTCTTTCTAGAGCCATTTTTTCTTCTTGTATTCCTATTGAACGCAGGCAGGTTCTTGGCTTAGTCTGCAGGAGCCAGGTCAGATCAGTTCGTTCTTTTGCTCTGGCCAGGGCAGGAGAACCGAGGAGTTAAGTAAATAACCATTGGCTGTTTTTCTAATTTAGTCCCCTTTTCTTCACCTTATTACAGATAACATGTAGCTAGCCTCACAAGTGCAGATCAGCCCTTCCTCCCTACTCAGAAGCTAAAAGTATACAAAAGGGACAAATATGCCCAGTCATGAACTTCGCTTTTGGCTTTCTGTCCTTTTGCCTCCCTCATTCCCTGCCTTACCACTGGTCTTTGCCTCCCTCTCCATCTGGTGGTGAAATCCATCTCCTTTCCTTGTTTAGACCTGAGGCAGGTATTTGAGATTGGCTACCAAGTGCTGGGTCTGGGGTTTGTTAAGATGCCCAGGCCTAAGTGAATGCATTATGGACAGTGTTCATATGGCTAACAGCTATAGGCTGAATTGGTTTTCATTTACATAGGAGTATGTCTCATTGACAACAGTGCAGTGACGTCTGAATAAGCCACAATACAAATATATTGTGGCTTCTTTCTCTCTCCTAGGGTCCTCACTCTGGTGCAGTCTGTAGCAGCCATCATCACTTATCCCAGCCTCTCTATAACCCCTGATTTCCTATGTCGCCCAGTCATTGCTTCTTGACTCCATCTCCTAGCCCAAGTCGGTCTTGCAAATTAGGCAGTTGTCACTTTCCTATCTACCGCCTGCTAAACTCCCTAAGTTTTGACTTTGGCAATAAAATGCAGCAATAAAACAGATGCTAATGTGTTGTAACAGTAGGACCAGAATTCCACTGATTTGCAATGAAGCCATATTAAAGCAGTCTTTGTACTTATTTTTCATGTTTCAGGCATCTATAATGTTGGCTCCTAGAACAAATACAGTGATAAAAAAGCCATGTGAACCCTAGTAGTCAATGGAGCATATATGATTCCAATAACATCAGTAAATTCTTAGTATTTAGTATACAAGGCTCCCATGAATAACCACAGCATATGATGCTGTCATGGGTATATAAAATGGGTAGATAAAATGTTTTCTTAGTATCAGAGTAGCTTCTGGCATCTCCTCAACATCTGAGTAACAGTTCCACTTAAATTCTCTGCCAATATACATAGTGAATTTGTTCATCCCAGCAATATGTATGTGTATGAAAATGTTAACTAGTAGCTGATATTAATCAGTGTTGCTCAGAAATTCTATGAAACAAAGAATTACTGAGTTTTATAAATAGGTAATTTGTTTTTAGGTGAGTGCACACACTCTCATTGGCCTGATCTGAGACACTCAAACCTGAGCGACACCCAAACTGGACCTGAGCCCCAATCATTTTGGCTACAGGACTAATGCTTATTTAGGGTTTTAAAAATTCCTATACAGTCAGGAGTGGGGCAGGGCATGGCGACATTGTACCTTCCCCCCCACTCCACAGACACTGCAGAGAGCAAGAGAATTAAAGCCTAGTGGGTGGGTGCTGCTTCACCAGCGTGTTCCTTGCAGGGAACCCACTGGTGAATCAAACCTCTGCAGCCAGCAGACTTGTACCCTTGATGGGTGGCTCCTGCACTGCTGCTGTATGTACTTGACTGTTGTGCCAGGCATGCCTGCCTACCCCTCACCGATATCATTTCCCCCCAGGGTGTCCCAGTTCATTGCCTTGCAGGGTCATGGCATCTCCACTTCCACTGACAATAGCACCTCCTCCCACTCCCACTATCTTCAAATGTGTCCAAACTGGTGCAGGTTGGAATGGTTCTGGCTACCATTTTGATTCAAAATGGCCTTGCAGCCGTTTCCAAACATAAACGAAAACTCTCCTCCATCTTGGGATCCATCAAATTTGGTGATGATATCTCACTCAAGCGGCATCTGACGCATTGAGACAAACCACGTTCTAAAATATAATAATAATGATAATATAGAATAATATATATAGAGAGAGTGTAGATGTGCCTTATGTGCTAGTGTCTCTCTTCCTAGAAAAGACTGCAAATCAACTTGCCTGGGGTTGGGTGGAGGGCTGCTGTTCTCAGCTACCTATGAGGAAGACTGGAGTGGATGGGGACAAAATGATGTTTGCAGAAGGTATTCAGAGTCTGAGGTTCTGCAACATGTCACAATAGGCCACCTGCAGTTGCTTAAGGTAAAAAGCTAAAATTTTGCCTGCCATGCTGTGCTAGAAGACTGGCTAGAATTCTTCCCTTTTGTCCCTTTGTATTATTGCTGTGTGGAATGAGGCAATGGCAACTTGTTATATAGGCATAATTGTGCCAGTACAGTTAAGGTGGATAGGTAATGAAACTTTATACCATTGTAAATGCAGAACATTCTTTGTGTTATTAAAATCCAGGCAATTTGTTCAAATTGTCTGAAATTTAGCATGGGCTTTCTCATGTTGATACATTAAATGCAACTAGCTTTCTCCATAAGCTAGCTATATTTGAAGAAAACTGTTGAGGAACAGTCAAGTTGCACCAGTTCCATTTCCCTTCATTTGTGGCCATTTTTTGCTCTCCTATAAGATGCCATAGAATCATATAATTGTTGAGTTGGAAGGGACCATGTGAAAGGGACCCCTTGCAATGCTGAAATCTTTTACCCAACATGGGCTCAAACCCATGACCCTGAGATGAAGCGCCTGCTTTTTCTCACTCATTTAAATTCACCAAGAATAGTAAAGGAAGTTATATTACAAGTGTCTGGCATTTCAATTTTGTGAAAATTCATTATCCTCATAAAGATAACTATCTTTTAAAGTCTCTGTGTAAGTAACCAGTCAAAGGCAAGTCATGAAACACATCCTTAGTGAAAAGATCAAAGGAAAGTTTCGGCAAATAGTCTAAGTTGTAAGTGAGCACAATATGTTTGAATGCACAATGTGTTTGCTTCTTGCATGGTGCAGAAATTGGATGAATGCCGTACAATTTCCTGTTCCTCTCCCGTCTAAATATGGAAAAGTTGTGAATGTCTTAACCCTTCTCTTAAACTGGACACCAGTCTCTGGAGAACAACAGCGGGAGAGAGCAATTGCCCTTGTGGGCTTCCCATGAGCATCTGGTGATGGCCACTGTGGGAAACAAGCCTTCACTCCCATCCAGCAGAGATCTTTGAATTTCCGAGGCTCATGATATTTCGTTGCATTCAATTTTTCAGTGCTTAAAAATCCAAACTCCTAGTATGGCAACACATCACAACAATCATTATTAGTCAACTTGAATACCTAGTCCTTTTGCTTTGATTGAATGAATGTCTGGGTTAGTGCAGTGTGTCATTTGGATCTGCACACAGTGTTTTCTCACATGGATTTGTGTCCCTCTCAGTTTGCATGCACTGCCTCCATTGTAATAGGCTTTGCCTGATCACAGGGTAGATGTGGTCTTTCCACTGTAGCTCTATCATTGGTTTGAAGGAGAATAATTTGTGTGTGTGTTTCTTTATCAGCTTTGATGTTGATTTATGAAGCAAGAACATGAGAATTTGTGAAAAGGGTTCAGTGCAGGCACATTTTAAGTGTCAAGTATATTTGCATGTATTTTTCCTCCTACCGTACCTTTTTGCAACAAAACAGCAATATTGACACACTGAATATGCTGGACTGAGAGCAATAGAGCACTGTGTTCAGTTGTGTTTAAATGGACCCAAACCTTCTTTTGTTGGATATCAGTTGGATTACAGAGTGCACATACCTCACCTGGATGTATCTGAAGAATTTTGTACTTCAGAATCTGCTTCCAAGTTTAAAATGTGCTGCATGAGGTGGTCCCTAGTGCTATAAGGTTACAGTGGTGTTTGAAAACCTCCAGCACAATGCAGATAAATAAAACAATGAAAATGCATTTTGTCAGTTTTTCATTGTCTCCCCTTTTTGTGGCTCATGACTTAAAAAGTTTCTTTCTTGCTTAAGTTCTGGACTATTACTTAAATGTACCTGCTGGAGTATCATATACAACTTAGGGGGATAGGAGATGAATCTCTCATTGGGACATTTTTAAAAGGTGGCTAGTTCAATATGTTTGAAGTCTGAACCTGGGAAAACCAATGTGTGCTGTGATTTCTACTAAGTTTGTTCCCCTGAGGATTGCAGATAACACGGTGTGATCATGAAACTTCACAGGGTAAGATGCAATGAGTTATTTAAAGAAGTGGTTGTCTAGTTGATCTATTTGACTACAGGTGGACTCAAGTGCACATGTAATTGGAAGCCCCAATGAGCAAAATGGACTGGATTCAGAATAAACATATATAGGATTGGGCTGCAAGATTAATTCTTATTTGACCTGTATTTAAAGTATGCTGTCTTCTTTCTTGAAGAATAAAGGTTCACTTCAGTTTGAAGACAAATGGGATTTCATGCGCCCCATTGTTCTGAAGCTTTTGCGCCAGGAATCTGTCACGAAACAGCAGTGGTTTGATCTATTTTCGTAAGTAGTGTGTATCATTTGTAATTCTTGGGTAATAGAACAATGGTAATGGCTTGTAATATCTTGTTGAAACAGTTGTTTAAGGAAAGACCCTGTAATAGACTTCTTACTTAGGATACTCATTTGTTTTCAAGATAGCTAGCAATTGACTTTGAAAATTAGAATGGTAATGAAGTGATTTATTTGGGATTATCATTTACTTAAACTGTTATGTATTGATGTACTGTGCTCATAGGTTCCACATTCAAGTAATTTTTCTCTGATAAAATGATTGGACAGTTATTTTTATATAGCACAATCTATTGCTATTCTGTCAACAGAAGTCTAAATTCTAATCAGTGCTTTACTCAGAGCTGAAAATATGCTGAATAGAGCAATTTCCGAAGCTAATAGCAGCTTTTAGCAGTGCTGCATTTACAAAATATGCACACACACAAATGGATTTCAGGAGGTATTTCTGGAACACACATACCCTTTTTTAAAGAACATTGGTTCCATTTTTTGTTGACAGGGTTTTTCCTTCTAAAGACTAGCAGTAGAAGGGGCTTGCTTCCTGGGCTGTAATGGTCACTTGAACTAGCAAGCCCCTGGCTATCAGGGCTCACTCCAGTAACCTATGAATTCCCCCTCAAGTTGCTCTTGCCAAAAAAGGGAGTTGCTGTTAAGCCTTTTCCTGACATTCTCTCCCCCACCCCACCCCTCCGGCCGATGTTCCTTGAGCTGAGAGATGAAGATTGGGAGGTTGGAGGATGGAGACACATGCATGGGCAATCATATGTTCATAGGAGAGATGGTACCCATGCCTTGTATGCAAGTGAGCTTACTTGAGTGTGTAACACACCATACTTGCTGACCAGAGGGCCTCGCTGCTCTTAGGTAAGCTTGTGGGCTTGCCCTAACATGATTTCTCTCTCTTGATGTGTGCTTAGAATGAGCGGATGAAGGTGACCCTTTCCTAAGTGGAATTAAAATAGTGTGGCAAACTTGAGAGGGAAGGGGCAAGCAATCGGGGGCAAGAAGTCTTGAGAATTTCATGACCAGCTCTTGCAAAGGTGAAACATCATATGAGACATCTTTGCAGGACAGATTGCCATAAAGTGACTCCATGGAGGATTTGGCAGTCACATGGGTGGCAGATTAAGTTGAAGTAGATGATGTCCTACTCTGAGTACACACATTGAAATTAATGGATATGTCTAACTTATGTTCATTAATTTCAGCAGGTTTACTCTGAGTAAACCTTAGTTGGATACAACTCATAGGTTTGCTAAGCTCCAGATCTGATAATTTCAAATAAGGACATAAAGAGCTTCTATATATATGGAGACATACTAATGGTTTATATAGCATCTATGTAAATGGTTGTTGGCTGGTTTTATCAGTGGGGTAATCTTAAAGGTGGGTGAGTGGCCAAACCCTCTCCCTCTCCCCAAAGGGACATGTTAGAAAATCCAGTTTTTTCTGATACTTGAAGTGAGGGAAGAGACACACTGGAGTGCCTAAGTGAGAGCAGAGACAAATATTGTCCATTTTTTAGCCATTTTGCAGGGAAACCAGATTGATAATCTGGCTCTGTGAGTGAGAGAAGGGCTTTTCCTCTTTATTTGCTTCCCTATGCCTTCATCTCACTACCTCATATTGCTGGAAGTCCAGAAGGAAGAAGGTGATGAGCACCTGGGGTATGTGAGATTGTCAGGAGAGCAGCTTTTGCTAAAAAAACGCTGGTTGTCAACCTAATTATGACCAGTAGCAGCTCTTCAGGGTCTCAGTCAGGGCTGTCTTAGACTTATTACCAAAACACCGTCAACTGGGGAAGCCAGGCACTGAACTTGGGACGTTTACAAAAGTATGTGATCTAGCACTAAGCTGCAGCCCTTTCTTTATGTGTGCCTCATTAAAACGGTTCCATTTTTTTCCGGGGAGATGGTGTTTCTCCACCTGGAAATAGTTCTGTTTCCCAGGACGGCAACTTTGGTTAGGCATACTCTGCAACAGTGGACTTTGTAAATGAATGATGAAGTGCCAGATTCTTTTTTCTACTGTGAATTATTTGACTTCAGACATTAATATTGCATGTACAGATTTGTATATGCTGATATGTCTATTTAAAACAGCCCAATGGACAAAGTAATGCATGGTCCCACTTTTCCCAGCTGTGGGTAGGCACTATATTGTTGACATTTAACTGGGGTTGCTTGAGGACTGGGGTTGCTTGAGGACATTATTATCTAGTGGCCACTTAAACTGAAATTTCAGCTATACAGTTTAGTATTATCTTGACCTGACTGAATGTATATATTTTCTAGGGACGTGCATGGCGTTTGCTTGTGGGATGATAAAGGCCCAGCAAAAATACACCAGGCTTTGAAAGAAGATATCCTTGATTTTATTAAACAAGCACAAGCAGTAAGTTTTCAACTTGTCCACAAGTAGATTCTTTTCTCCTGATATCTCAAAAGTGTATTTTCTCAAAGGCAGCTCAACTTTGCATACAGAACTGAGAATAACCACAAACATGATGGGTCACCTAATCCAAATCTCCCTGGATAGGGTGGTGTGTACTGTGCAAATGTTGGGCGATTGTCATCTTGTAGCTTTTTTACAAGTTTGCATTTGTAACATCAGAGTTCTCTGTGTATGGCATAATATTTTTTTTAAAAAAAAGATTCAATAGCTGCATTGGTGGTAGACATTAGAAATACTCGTGTGTGTTTTTATACTGTATCTGTTTTTATACTATACCTGTGATCTTCAGATGAAGTGTGGTAGGGAAACTTAATAAATAAATATGATAATATTTTGAGCCATCTCTTCTTTCAGAGAGTGCTGAGCCACCAAGATGATACCGCATTACTGAAAGCCTATATTGTAGAGTGGCGTAAATTCTTCACGCAGTGTGATATCTTACCCAAGCCATTTTGTCAGTTAGAGATTACTCTCATGGGCAAACAAGGCAGCAATAAGAAGTCCAATGTAGAAGACAGTATTGTACGAAAGGTAAGTGCTTTGCTGTAAATATACACAATCACAAAGAGAGTTTGTTGTAGCACGAATACATGGCATAGCATAGTGAAATCTTGCATCGTCCATAGTTATACTGAAGCATCACTTTAAAGTGGGGGTCAGAACTGATGATTTACTGAACTGCTTCTCTTTCCACTGCCAGACACAATTCCATAATGCAGTGCTATTCATCCAATGTAGTGGTAGCTTTGCATATTCCTGCTGCTTTTTTCTTAAACAAATTTGTAGGTAGGTGATGAATATGTTCTTCCTTTGAAAGTGTGAAAAAGAGTGTGGCCAAAAAAAGCAGTTGGTTTATGTTTTCCTGAGTTTTAAAGATAAGACGTAGTGAGTGCATAATTAGCTGGAGTTATTTAAAACACACTTTCTACTCAATTAACAATGCTCACTATAAAGTGACCATATACCTCATTGGAGACCTTTTTTTGTTTTTGTTAGTCCTTGGTAAAGAGAGTGGCAATTGTAACAGAACGTTTGTTTTTTTGAATAGCTCTCGTGTGGACAAGCTGTACTGTTTGAGAAATAAGTTTAAATCTGAAACTGAACTTTTGCCAGGCCCTTCAAGGGCCAGTTTTTAATGGGTTGCCTTTTGAGAATTTGTACATACCGTTTAATGTTATTTCTTCTTCTTTCTGTCTTTGCAGCTCATGTTAGACACTTGGAATGAATCCATATTTTCAAATATAAAGACTCGCCTTCAAGACAGTGCAATGAAGCTGGTCCATGCTGAAAGGCTAGGGGAAGCATTTGACTCTCAACTTGTCATTGGTGTTAGAGAATCGTATGGTATGTGTTGTTTTATAGGACATGTCTTCAGAACCCCATTAATATACAAACCATCATAGTTTGCCTCCAGCTACAATTTGCATTGACAAAAGGATTGATGACAAGTGTACAGAAAAGACCAGTAATCTCTGTAGTCCAGCAGCAGGAGCAGTTTCCAAAGGTGTTTGAACTATAAGGTTTTTTTCCTTGATGCTTGAAACTTGTCCCTTATCTTGATTAGTAAATAAGGAACTTCTTCAGACATTTCAATCAGTGATGATCTTAAGATTCATGTTACTGCTGCTTTTGCACAGGCAAATGTCCTGGGAATTATTAATTTTTTTTGGGGGGGGGAGGAATCTGAAATCTCATGGGTTGGTGGAAGTTAAATTCGATATTTTTTAAACACTACCCTTTTTGGTGCTGTAAGGTCCAGAGTCAGACCTCCCGGCCCAGCCCTTGCGACTCTCCTAGAATGCCCATTTTTCAGGTCTTATGCTGGAAAGATCTTTCAGTAATGACTCAGGTGACTGAGCCAACAGGTTGAGGGAGTTAAGACTGGCATATATTTGCCTAAATTGGTATATGGGGCTTACGCCAGCATAGCCCAGCAGCACCAGGAATCGGCTGACTAAGCGAGAGATCCTGTGGGTCTTTATTCGCTCATCCTGAGACAAGTCTTGGGTTTTGATTGCTCTCTTACCTGCTAATTTACAATCTAAAATTGTCCTAAAAAGCACACTTTTATTCCTCTAAGTTGTCATAGTCTTATGTCCAGATGATCAGGAATTGTTTTAAAAAATGAAAGCTAGACTATGTTTTTCTGCCTCTTGTTATATTCATTGTCATTAATGGGAGAAGTAAGTGTGTTTCATCATATAGAAGCCCAGGAAGAATGCTTTAACTTTATATTCCTCATTTCAGTTAATCTGTGTTCTAATCCTGAAGACAAACTCCAGATTTATCGGGATAATTTTGAAAAAGCATACCTTGATTCAACAGAGAGATTTTATAGAACTCAAGCCCCTTCGTATTTGCAACAAAATGGTGTTCAGAATTACATGAAATATGTAAGTTCAAAGGTGTTGGTATGAAGTTGTTGGTCCTGTTAATGTTAATATTCTAAGTAATTGTTGTTCTGCTCTCTACAGGCAGATGCTAAATTAAAGGAAGAAGAAAAAAGAGCACTACGGTATTTAGAAACCAGGCGGGAATGTAACTCTGTAGAAGCGGTATGTGTTAGTTTTAGCTATATAGCAGATATAATTATATACCATTGTATACCCATTTACGTGGGTGCAAACATCAACAAGCTCTATGGGACTTGTGTATGGGATTGCCCTGTAGAATGTGTACATGCTTCTGTTTTTTATCCCTATGTTTTAGAACCCTTGTTCCCTTGATTGTAATCTTTATTAACTGTTTTTAATATTGTAATTCAAAATTGTTGTAACCCACCCTGAACTTCATGGTGAAGAGTGGAGGATGATGATGATGATGATGAAGAATAAATAATACTCACATTAGTCAAAATGTGTATAAACGTAATTTTATCTACTATAGGGGGTGTCCTAAATTTGCTTCATACTGGGGAGTTCTGTATTTTGCAAAACCGGAGACTAGCTGATTTCAGATGATCCTCCAAGCCAGAGCTTCCTAAACTGTGTGTCACATGAATACTCCCCATGCTCCTCCTGGGGCTGGAAAGGGGTTATTAGTTTAACCACCAGTTTGCTAGTAAAACTGAATTGCCGTGTCACAAAATGATGCATGTCTAAAAAGTGTGTCACCAACATAAAAAGTTTGGAAACCTCTCCTCCAAACCATAGTTTGAGCACGTCCTCCAAACCAGAATTGCAAAGCACAAAATGATCCTGGTGTGCTGTCCTAATTTGAAGGGTTCAATCTCCCCCAAACACTTCACCCAAAATGTCTTCCATATCACTAAAAAAAAAAAAAAAAAAAAAAAAAAAATCCCCTCCCATTCCTCAGTCTCACAATCAGAGAAGTCTCCACACCAAAGGAAAATGGATTGGGAGGGAGGAATAAATAAATAAATAAGCAAACTCAGGTGTAAGTTCTTAGTTACCAATTCTTTGAATGATAAACTGGATTGGAAAGAGTTCAAGGAGTTCATGAGTTGTTGGTGTATCAGCTGCACAGATGAAGTGGCCCCACATCTGTTCTGTCTTCTGTGTAGCCTAATGTAATGGCTGCTATCAGGTGACAATTCATGGAGGGAGGAGCTTGACTGTATTCCTTCTGTTTCCTCCACTATTATTGCCTAGTGTAATGGCTGCTGCAAATTGTGGCTTGATTGAAAGAGGAAGTGATTGATTGAGGCATGAATGAGGGAGGGAGAGAGGGGTGTGTGGAATGTTCCTCATTCTCCAAAACATGATTGCAAGATCATCTCAATTCCGCTGATGCATTTCTACATCCTAAGTACACTAATGGTTGCATTGTTACCTTTCAGCTTATGGAGTGCTGTGTGAATGCTCTGGTGACATCTTTTAAGGAGACAATTTTAGCTGAATGCCAAGGCATGATCAAACGAAATGAAACGGAAAGTAAGTGAAGTTTAGCATAAATCTGTGTCATTAGATTGGTATGGACAGAGTAAAATATATAACTGATTTATATTACTGCTTTTGTAAAGAGTAGCACACAAGAAATACAATTCGATGTAGAACCAGTTCAAAGTTGCTTGCTGCCCTGCATGGCTATGTGTAAATATATTTTATCACATGTTTCTTTGTTGCACTTTTATCCTACCCTTTCTCCAAGGAGCTCAGGGTCTGTGTACAAAGTTATTCTCCCCATCTTAATCCTCAAAACAACCCTGTTAATTCTGTGAGTCTGAGGAATAGTGGCTGGTCTAAGGTTAACTTCACGGCTGAGTGGGAGCTGAAATCTGTTCTACCTGCATAGTCTAATAGTTGAACCACTATATCACACATCAGGATGTTTATATTCATTCATTGCAGTTTCAGTGCGTTTCATGTAACTGAATGAAGGTTAATCCAGTGGTAGCTGAAAGCACACTTGGCCCCACCATATTGCATTACAACTGCTGCTGCATGCTTTTAGCTGTATTTCAACAGCCTTGTCCGTCTTTTAGGTCTACTTAGTTTTTATCATTTAGGTGAACAGGCATATCTTTAAGCCCTAGGAATGCTATTAGTTTATGGGCCTTTTTGGCAAAGGTTTATGTTGATGACAAGTGATGTCATGCTGAGTTGCTTTTCAATACCTTATTATCCATGGGTGGAAATCAGAAGAAAGAGACTGCATAAACAAACAACCCTGCACACTATAGCCTTTTGTTTAATTTACTCCACTACATGGTATATGTTATTCGTGGTTTTTTTAAAAAATAGCAATTAGTTCAAAATGGAGGATTCCACCTTTCATGGTATAAACATTTGCAGTTAGGCCTGGGAATTCAAAAGGCACCTGACCTTTAAAAAATATGCTTGGCTTCTCATCCTGACAGCACTTCTTTGGCACTAGTCCAGAGCTGAATATAGCAAGGTAGCAAACGTCGTACAAGTATAACTTTCATTCCTCAAGGGGAATGAGACTTTATGGGAACTTGCAACTATTGAGAAATTGATTAGTGAACTTGGGCTATTGCAGTGAATTCCTGGAGAAGACTGGCCCATAAAACCACTTCTTCCCCCACAGTTTTGCTTTCCTCTGCATCCTTCCCTGAATGAATCAGTGATTTATTTGTTTTACATACTTAATTTGAATTATATACTGCTTATTCTTAAAAACCTCTGAGTGGTTTACATAAAATGTAATGCTGACCCTGGCTGACTGTAGGCAGCAAATCAGGAGTCCTCTTTGAGGATGCATTCTTTCTCCTGCCTTCTCTTCCTTTTATTTATTTTATTCCTTCCTTCGTTCCTTCATTCATTCCCCGCCCTTCCCCCTGATGGCACTCAAGGTAGTTTCTCTTCTCTTCCCTTCCAAGGGTTAACTATAGTTCTCTTTCATGGTCCCAGTGCAGTCCCATTTATCGGTATTGTGGCTGTGCAGAGCCTTATTTTGGAGCCTTCTAGAGCTAGGCTAATGTTTCCTGCAGGCAGCTCACCACCATCTTAGCACACACGCTCAAAAGGGCCATGACTACTACTGTTCTGTAAGTTCCTTCATCCACGTCAGTGGTAGCATAATGAGAGACTTCCTACTTGCTTGTTCTGTCAGAGGTTGAGCTTGGCTATTTAAAATCAGCACTATATTCCTTTTCATTCTTTCTTTACTATAGTGTATTTTATTAATACAGTACATACAGATTGTTTAAAAATATTTCACATCTGTTTTGATTGCTGTGAGCCTCAGGGTGCTTCTGTCTTCTCCCAACAAGCCTATTTTACTTTATTTTCACAACATTTATATACTGCTTATATACACATATTCCATAATTCAAAGCCTAGATTACAAGGATCCTGGTATTAATTAACCATGGTTTGTATGTTATGGAAGACTATGGTTAATGCTAGAAAGGAAAGGGGGAAATTGGTTCATGGAGGATAAAGTGTGCATTCTCAAGGCTGGCTTCCAATTTGCACAGAGCCCAGGTTAAGCCTGAACAGACCCACTGGATAATCTCAAGTCGTTTTGCAATTAAGAGAGCATGAATCAAACATCTTGCAATATGTAGAAATTATTATTGTTATTTAAGTTTATATACTGCCCTATACCTGGAGGTCTCAGGGCGGTTCACAGAATAAAGCTTCTCTGGAATAAAGCTTCCAGATGCCTTGCTACAGATCAATTGACTTGTGACTTCTTCAACTTTTTTTGTCTTCAGAGTTGCATCTAATGTTTTCATTGATGGATAAAGTTCCTAATGGAATAGAGCCTATGTTAAAAGATTTGGAAGAGCATATCGTTAGTGCTGGATTAGCAGATATGGTAGCAGCCGCTGAAACTATTACTACTGTAAGTAGGTGTTTCTTGACTTTATCCCTTACCCTTAGAAAGCTTTCCCTATATATCAGGAATATTTTGCAAAACTAATTCTCAGTTTGGTGTGAAGTAGGTATCCAAAGTGTTGGTTGCCTTTTTCTACTGCCCAAGAAATCATGCAGCCAAATGTTTGCAGCTATGTCCAGTAAGATATGCTCCTTCCCACTTCATTCCCTGCCTTACCCAGAAACACAGTCTCTACTAAATCTTGAAATGGATGTGGGAAATTGAATTGAAAACCAGGCTGTTTACTAGATACAGTAGGGAAATATTGCTACTTCCTTAAAATCATTGGGGTTTTTAAATCTCATGAAATAAAACTGCAAGCTTTTAATTTTATTGGCGTTATTAAGCAATTAAAGATTTCTATTACAAATTGAAACTTTGCTTCAAAGCAAACAGCACAATTAAGAGCAACCCAAATCCTTGGAACGTGGGGATCTTAAAAGAACTGCCACCACGCTGGCAAGATAAATTCCCTGCACCAGATTTAATGGTAGAGAAATGAACCATGGCTCTGCCTTCCAATTTGCATTTAGAGTTAGCACATAGCATGCCAATGAGGGACTGCCCAGTTGTGATATGAATGAGCAGTCAGAAGCCTCAGATTTGTACATTCGTTCTCTCCAACTTCTGTGTGGAACAATTCCCTACCTCCAATTCTCGTTTGAGGCCAATCTTAGTAAGCAGGTTTTGTCCAAACCATGGTTAGTGTCAAACCAGGATTGGGGTTAGTGTCAAACCAGGTGAATTGCCATGCATACTAGGCACACCAAGCCCCAAACCTTTAGCTGGTGGTTCACGTAATGCCAGTCTTTGGTTTAGCATAATGTCTGAATCACTTCTTGGGGTGAAATTATATTTTTTGTAATAGGAAAAGTAGCTGAAATTGATGGTGGCCTGTAAAGTCACCTCTACCTTCTAAAGAACTGGGACATCTTCCTCAAATGAAGCAGTTTTATTGGAAGCACCTGGTGTACTTTTCCAGTCTATAAAAAGGGATGGATCAAAAAGCTGACAGTAACCAGATATCTGTCAGATTGTTTGCTAACACTCAACAATTTCCATTTTTAATATATTTTGAATAGTTCTTGTTCCTTTGTTCTAACAGCTTGTACTTAGTTAAAATTTCTGTAGAACATAGGTTCTTCCAAGAAATGTGTTTTAGGAATATAATTCAGAAAACTTTTTATAAATTGTGTGAACTTAAAATTGGTAATGTGCTTCATAAAATCTAGCAAAAGTACCGTATTTTTCGCTCTATAAGACGCACCTAGTTTTTGGAGGAGGAAAACAAGGGGAAAAAATTCTGAATCTCAGAAGCCAGAACAGCAAGAGGGATCATCCGCTGCACAGTGAAAGCAGCAATCCCTCTTGCTGTTCTGGCTTCTGGGATAGCTGCGCAGCCTGCATTCGCTCCACACACATTTCCCTTTACTTTTTAGGAGGGAAAATGTGAGTCTTATAGAGCAAAAAATACGGTAATTACTTTTGAGCTCAATGCCCTCCATGAAAATAAGTAATTCACAGAAAATTGGTTTAGTTTACCAGTGCCACTGATTAATAATAATGTGCTATTTTTTCTCACAGATTTGGCTTTTTATTTTTTGTTGCTTTGCTTCTTCAATTTTTAGGATTCTGAAAAGTATGTAGAACAATTGCTCACATTATTTAATCGATTTAGCAAGCTGGTTAAAGAAGCTTTTCAAGATGACCCAAGATTTCTTACTGCCAGAGATAAGGTATGATTGTTATTAATTCAGTTGGCCATTTGCTTCAGTTTTTAATACTGTGTGTTTTAAAACACAATGACATACTTCATGTTTCAAGTCTTCAATTTGTTATTGATGCTTATGGGACTTGCGTGATGTAAATGGAAAATATAATAACTAGGCATCTGACTGTCATCTTAAGAATTCTTTATATAGAAGTAATTGCAAGATTTCAATCATATACTTATACAATTACATTTGATACTGTCACAGCTATACATGCCTAATTAATCATGATATGTCAATATTGCCCAAGTAAGTCAGGGATTTCTTAAGATGTTTATAGAAATAGTAGTGAATTGAAAGTCCTGATACTATAAACTGTATATAAAATGTTGGAGAATACCATCACAAGGTATGATGATATAATAATACTAGGTGTACTGCTGATATAATGGTAGGTTTTAAAATGCAGGCAACAAAACTGTTACGTTTCTATGAATAGTTTAGCTAGTTTAACCATCATATTTGGCTGATTTAATAATTGGGTTTACCCTGCATGTGTCAGGAGTGAACCAGCAGTAAGTTACCCAGAGTAAGTGAACTCTCCATTAGAAAAAAGCAGGGTCTGCACAGGGTTGGCAGGCCTAAGTGAGCACATCAACTCTTCTTCAGTAGGTCTTGCCTCAGGAGACAGTTGCAGAGACTGAAGGTCCACAGCTGCCTAAGTCACTTCTCCAGGGTTTTCCTCAAGCAATCTGAGACATGGCCTGTTCTTTTGCTCCTCCTGCTTATGCCTCTCCTAGTTTTGGGAGACCAGCGGAAGTGGAGCTTGTCACAGCAGGAGAGGGAGACACCTGTGCTTTTTCACCAGGCTGACTCACCTCTGCCTCTTGGCCTCTCTCACCCCCCTCTCCTGCTGCAGCTTCTGGCTCTGATTCTGGACTTCTCTCTTCCACAGACATCCCCCACTCACTAAGCCCTATTACCTCTTCAGCTTCTGACACCTACTCCTTTCAGTCTTTTCTCTGATCACCCATCGGCAACCCACCTCCAGTACCCAGGCTTTGAGCCTTCTTCCCTTGGGGAAGCTGGTTCCTCCTACCATTCTTCTGTGTCCAACCTTTCCATGACAGCATGTTTGCACACACCTAACCTCCACCCACCTATGTGCGTTTCCCCTTCTCTTTCCTGGTTAGCGAAGCATAGGTGCCAGCTCCCACTAATGCTCTTTAGCTTTCAAACTTAATACTGCAATGAAAGTAGGGAGCGCACGAACCTTCAGGGAGTTCTTAGTGGCCAAACCATAGCTTTGCAATCAGCCCTGTGTGATGTCTGAAATGAAAGATGAAGATTTTGAATGGTCGGTTTTGGAATGTGTTCCTGTGTTGAGAATTGATTGGGTGTTTTCATTTTATTTTAGGCATATAAAGCTGTTGTTAACGATGCCACAATATTTAAACTTGAATTACCATTGAAACAGAAGGGGTAAGTTGTTCGAATATTGGCTTCAATCTAATTGCCTGCTGTTTCACGTTAATTAGGGAAGTTCCTTATATAAAGTTGGTTTTCCAGGCCACCTTGGGCTTACATCCCTCTTTCCCATGCTCGACATTGTATATTCAGTCCATTACCATAAACAGATAATTGTAAGCATCAAATTACTAGACGTTGCAATGCCACATTGTATTTAAATACTTGAAACACTTGAAATTTCTGAATCCTTCCACCATAATTGACACTGTTCTAATCTAGAAGCTCAAAGAAGCCACCTTCAGAGGAGTCCCATGAAAGTGCCTGCCTTGTGGTGCTTTTGTACTGTATATTCTCCCTATTGTAATTTCTGATTGTTCATTTAATAGTAGGCCCAGAGTTTAAGTCACACACAGCCTGTGGTGATGTTAGGAGGAGCTGTTTGTTTTGATAATTCTTTCGAACTTGGAATCTTCTCTCATACATTCTGCACTGGCTTTCTGAGTACAGTCCCTTCTGCTAACTCATTTACACAAATTACTATTCTCCGTTTTAATTACATCTGTGAAATAACATATGGACCCTTGGAAGGAAAAGAAGCAAATAGAATTTAAGAAAAGTGTGTAAACGTTTGCCCTTTTTATTGAAGTGTCCTTCCCTTTTTAATTATTAGCAAAGCCTGACTTGGTATAATGGTGTGCAACTTCAAATTGAGGGCTGCTCAGTATAATTTTGTGATAACTACTTCTCATGTTCGTTTAGTGTTGGACTGAAAACACAGCCAGAGTCCAAGTGCCCGGAGCTGCTTGCGAATTATTGTGATATGTTGTTGAGAAAAACACCGTTAAGCAAAAAACTAACCTCCGAAGAAATTGAAGCAAAGCTTAAAGAAGTGGTATGTGCAGATTCTAATTTTTATCGGAGGAAAAAAAAGAGACAATTGTGACCCCCCACAAAATTTATTTTGATCACTCCAAAAAACAGCAGGATTAACAGGGAGGGAGACAGTAATTGGAGTTCAATGCCACAATAGTTCAGTTCTTAATCTAGTTGCTGTCTGGGTGCATAGAGTAGCATCTTACTTTTATGCACAATTAAGTATTCCTTAATCGGTCTGACAGTTGCATGATACTGCTGTGATCAAAAGGGAGAAATGCAGAACGTTTCAATTAAAAGTGAAACTATGTGTTGTTAAACCACATTTGTTCCTCAGTGATAGCTTGAGAAGGAACATAATTATATCTGTAGTCATTTCATAGAGCATGACTGCCAAAAGATCAGTTTGGGGGTATGAGCTTGCCACCTCCTGGCTCGGCTATGCAGTAACAATAGATGTTAGTAGCAACCACTGAAACTAGTCTAATGCTTTTTTTAAAACAGCTATTGGTGCTCAAGTATGTGCAGAACAAAGATGTTTTCATGAGATACCACAAAGCTCATTTAACAAGACGTCTTATATTGGATATATCAGCAGATAGTGAAATAGAAGAGAATATGGTAGAATGGCTGAGAGTAAGTATCTCAAATCCTAATGTTTTTATTATTCCTCTAAGTTTGTTGATTAAAAAGGGCAAATATTAATGTTTTAAATATAAATTATTGAGGGTCTACCTCAGGGGTCAGCAAGCTTTTCAGCAGGGTCCACTGTCCCTCAGACCTTGTTGGGGGCCGGACTATATTTTGAAGGGGAAAAAATGAATGAATTCCTATGCCCCACAAATAACCCAGAGATGCATTTTAAATAAAAGCACACATTCTACTCATGTAAAAACATGCTGATTCCCGGACCGTCCGCGGGCCACATTTAGAAGGCGATTGGGCTGGATCTGGCCCCTGGGCCTTAGTTTGCCTACCCGTGGTCTACCTATGAGTGTCTTTTCAGCACTGCAAATTGGATGTGTGCTATTGAATTCCCATCTTAGAATAGGCCTTTATGTTTAAAATTAAGTATTTTAAAAAATTAAAATATTGAAAATTAGTAGTAGCTCTGTTTCATAAGATTTAGGCTTATAGTATTTTCTATAAAACAAAATCACTGAGAAAAAGCCACAGAACTCATAATTTAATTAGATTAAGTTCCTTATGATGATATAAGTTCTTTATGATGATATAACAACTATTTATATACACGATGGCCAAGTGGTGGCCCTTACATTAGCTCCAGCCACTGCCAGTCCTCTCCATGGAACTCTGTGAGCATTGCACAGCTCTCTTTTCTAGGCAGGTGCATCTCATATGAGAGTTTGTTTCCCCCTCCCTCAAGAAGTTAGTAGGCACCCCTTCCTTCAGTAAGTGAGTTAACACCCTGGAAGACTTTTGACTGATGCAGGAACTTTGGGGGCAATCTCCCTGGAGGCTTGCAGAGTTACTCATTTCCTGAAAGAAATAATGTCTGCCTATATAATGGGACTGGGGGCTAAACCCTTGCTTCTGGCCAAGTCATTTGTAGGTAAACAAATTGCATCATGATGGTATCCAACCCCAAGAAACTTGGTGGAGGGGAAATAGAGCCCTAACTGTTTTTCATATAGCTATGCAACTCACATAACAAACATTTTCAGACTTGCTGTGTTAGATGTGCAGAGCTGATCATTGGACATTGCCAAATGTAGTAGTTACTAAGGTCATACTAGCTGGTGTTTTCCATTTATTTACATTTATCAACATGCTGCTTCATCCCACTTGAGACCGTCTGGTTTTCCATTATCTGATAGGCCCATGTAGCTGTCAAGCACCTGGGGGGGGTATGTGTATATTGTCTATGCGGGTTACACCTTTTGAATTAACTACATTTGAAAAATAGAATGCTACTGTGCAGTACGACCCCTGCCTTTTAAAGATCCTATTGTGCCTGCATTTAATTTGCCATCTCTTTATGCAGGAAGTAGGTATGCCAGCAGATTATGTAAATAAGCTGGCGAGAATGTTCCAGGATATCAAAGTATCTGAAGATTTGAACCAGGCTTTCAAGGAAATGCACAAAAATAATAAACTGGCCCTACCAGGTACTCTTATTTTCCTGTGTTACATAGAATGACACTGCTTGACTCCAGCATGAAGAGAGTCAGTTTCTTTATTGTGCTAACCTGTCAGAGATGTTTTTGCTGTTAGCTATGTGTGACTTACATTCTGATTTGGAATTCATCTGGGTGTTTGTTCGTACAGCGGATTCTGTGAATATCAAAATTTTGAATGCTGGGGCCTGGTCCAGAAGTTCTGAAAAGGTTTTTGTATCGCTGCCCACGGAATTAGAAGATCTCATCCCTGAGGTGGAAGAGTTCTACAAAAAGAACCACAGCGGCAGGAAACTTCACTGGCATCACCTTATGTCCAATGGAATTGTATGTATGCATGTGCCAGTCACTTCTGTTCTGTATTTATGTAAATATGTACTTGGTCTTGCTGAGCTGGAGACAAGTCTATACTTAAGTACAGTTCATGGATAATTTTTGCTCCCTTTAACAGATAACTTTTAAGAATGAAGTTGGCCAGTATGACTTGGAGGTAACAACGTTTCAGCTGGCTGTGCTTTTTGCCTGGAACCAAAGACCCCGTGAGAAGATCAGCTTTGAAAACCTTAAACTGGCAACAGAACTCCCTGATGCTGAGCTCAGGAGAACTTTGTGGGTATGTGCCCAGATTTTTAAACTTGATTTTATTTATAGGACAAGGGTGTGAGTCTTGGGTGGATAATTTTGAAACAAAGCTCAATTTGCTATGCTTTTTAAGTAAAATCAAGTCACCTAAAAGTAAACCATCATAATATTGAGAGGGTGATAATTGCGCATAATTCCTGAATGATCTTTTCTGGGAAATTGGTTTGGTAGTCTTAATGTTAAGTCAAGTCCTATTTATTGTTATTTATGTTCCACTATTCTCCTGCCAACCTAGCAGTTTGAAAGCACGTCAAAGTGCAAGTAGATAAATAGGTACCGCTCTGATGGGAAGGTAAACGGCGTTTCTGTGCGCTGCTCTGGTTCGCCAGAAGCAGCTTAGTCATGCTGGCCACATGACCCGGAAGCTGCACACCGGCTCCCTCGGCCAATAAAGCGAGATGAGCGCCGCAACCCCAGAGTTGATCACGACTGGACCTAATGGTCAGGGGTTCCTTTACCTTTACCTATGTTCCACTATTAAGGATACATACCCTTCCAAGGTAAAAACAAAATACATTAATAAAATCATAATAAAACAAGTAACAGAACTGTGCAGTTGGTGTCAGCAGGCCCTGTGGCAGGACAGAGCACAGAGCAGCTGATTCCCTCCCTCCCTCTTCTGTTTCCAGGACAGTTTGTTTGTTTGTTTATGTCATAAAATTTATCGCTAAAATATTTACAACCATAACTTAAAACACCCAGAAAGTTAAAACCACAATAGAATAGACAAAAACAAATAAAAACTTGTACGAAATTTGTAAGTTAGTTGGGCAACGGTTAATGAAGAGGCAAGAGAGAATACTGTAGCTATGAATGTTGTTGAACTTTAAGAGTTTTCATACTTCCTGTCTTATTTTTATACTGCCTTTCTATGGTTAGAATTATTGATGATGATTCATATGTTTTTGATCAAAACAGCTTGTTCTCAGTGTAAGGGGGAAGGGAAGCTATATCTCACAGTTCCAACATAGTGATGAAAAAGTGGTCAGGTGTGCATTTCATCTGCTGGGAGTTAAACATGATTACAACTTGCCAAGTAATATTGGCTCTGTGCAGCAGTTGGAGATGGACTTTTCTTCAGGGCTTTTTTGTATGGTTGGGGGTGGGCAGTCTATTATGGTTGCTTATGCAATCACTGCTCCAGAAAAAGTTGTGCAGACATGCAGACATCACCTTCTTTTTACATCCACTCTGACTCTAATTCTTTTTTCTGTGAATAAATTTATTCCCTCTACATTTCAGTGACAGAACCAAGCCTTAACCAAAGTCTTGCCATCAGCTAAATAACAAGGCTGGATACAACCCATAAGTTTTTAATAACTCAGTTTGGTGCAAGAGCGACTTTTATACTTTCCTTTTGCTAAGTGTTTTGTCAAAGAGTTAGGGACAGCTTTATTCAAAGTATTTGTTTGTTATTTAGCTTTCATCGTTCCATTGTTCACAGTTGCTTTGCCTGCTATGAGAATGTGTATAAGAATAGTTCCGTTTTAGCAGCTTGATAAAATAAAGCAGGATTTCTCTGCTGTTTGTATCTAGCAAACAGATAGCATGACAAAATACTGCGGATTTGCCAAAATTTCACCTGAAAGCTTATTTTCATGGTGCGTGTATCTCTCACTCACTCACTCACTCTCACCTTTCTTCTCAACAGTCGCTTGTAGCATTTCCAAAGTTGAAACGTCAGGTTTTGTCATATGAACCTCAAGTCAACTCACCCAAAGACTTTACTGAAGGAACCCTCTTCTCAGTGAACCAGGAGTTCAGCTTAATGTAAGATGTAGAATTGGTTTATTCATTAAGTGCTTTGTAGAAGATGAAGGACAATTTTTGGTCCAACAATACTTAGATTTCATTTTGGAGATGGATCATATCAGAGCAAAACTTAAAATGGTTGACATTTTTGCAGTTAATTGAGACAATGTTTTGGCATTGGCCTATCAGGTTTGAAATGTTCTTATATCTTATATCCTACTTATAGGCAGAAATTCAAATGTTTTCATTCTTGATGTTTTTCATGATGTACTTGGCAAACATGTTTAAACAAGTCCTTTTTGTAGAAGTCAGAATTTTGTAATAAATATTCTTCATTTTTGCAAGTTACAATTAATCTTGCTGATATGTATACGCACGGGTTGAACACCTGCAAGTGGGGAGATACCTGTATTTATAGCAGTAGAATACAACATTTTGATTGAGTCCCCAGTGCCCCCAATTAAATGCACCTTTTCACCCTTGTTTTTGACACTTGAGGTGCACCTTTTTAGGACCCACCATATTTTTGTAAGTTTTAAATTTGTTTTGAATTGTTCTTAGCATTGTGTAATGATTGTGTTTTAATATTTGTGTTGTGGTTTAATTGTGGTGAAGGGCAGGTAATTGTAATTATGATAATCCTAATCATAATAAAGGTTGTTGAGTATTAGCACTCAGAAATAGCTTTGCCTGAAATCTTGGAGAGTCTCTTTGGATTAGGACTAAGCAGTGAAAGCATCTTGCATATCCTATATATTTTGCTTCATCTCATTCTTAATTATTTCAGAAAAAATGCAAAAGTTCAAAAGAGAGGTAAGATAAACCTAATTGGTAGACTTCAATTAACTACAGAGAGAATGCGAGAAGAGGAAAATGAAGGGATAGTCCAGTTAAGAATATTACGGACGCAGGTACGTTAATCCTATATAACCTTCTGGCTTTGATTCAGTTTGCTAACTGTTCAACTCTGTGTTGTTGTTTTTTACACTACTACAAGTATGATCTCTGTGTATGCTCTTGAAGTCTGAAGTGCTTCAGTACCTGACAGCTTGTTTTTGCCTTCCTTTACAGTGTATCTAATTAAATGAAGAGTAGATCTCTCACTGTAGGATGTGGAAATTCATGTTTAACTATCTGACTTTGTGATCAAAAGGGCTCCACAATGCAGGCAGGTGAAAATCTGTTTTGCACCAAGCTACACAGGTGCAAAGCCGCAAAGGGCAACATGAACAGAAGCAAATTTTCTTATTCACAACATAGGAACAGGGACTGAGTTGCAAAATTGCTGTGGGTCCATCATGACTAGGACTGTGTGCTTTATGCGTTTCCATTGGCACACAAATGGTGATATGGGATGCAGAATTCAGCTACTTCCGTTTTAATAGAAATAAAAAGGAAACAGTCTTGTCATTCCAAGATATGCTTAGAAGAGTGTCATCCATGCTTTCCGAAATTTCAAAGTCAGTATTCATACCTAAATGTGTCATCAAAACTATGTAACCTTGGTAGTGCCACACTGACACAACAGGTTGATTTGTAGAGTCACCATAGCAGAAATCTAAGTGTGGTGTGTTCCAGGGCCTTGGGAATGTGCACCCACTCCTGCCCAGTGGCAATGTGTGTGCTTTGTTTAATTAATTTCTGTCCTGTTTGACCATACGTTGGTAGTTTCAAACCCCTGGCTCACATGCAGTAGCATTCATGAGATGCTGATCCCCATGCCCTACAACTTCTAAGAACTTAGCTTTCAGGGTGAATGTCTGAGCCTGCTTAATCATGACAAACTTAGTCCCAAATCTTTTAGCTGAAAATTCATAACTTACACGATCCTCTCCAGTATGCATATATGTAATATGTTAGCTTACAGAGGCTAAGTGTTATTCTCACAAACTGCCCTCTGCCATTACTCATACTCCTGCAGTTTTCGAAAGCAATAGGCTTTTATGATATTAAAATAAAATGGTAGAACCCTGTTTGACCTTCACTTTACCAGCATAGTTGCAACTTTGTCTTGTGTTAGTACAAAATGTTTTCCTCTCTTGGTTGCTGTGACTATGTGTCTAGCAACTCTGAAGGCAATATCTGAAGATCTCTGTTACATTGTTTTGTTGTTTTTATCGTTTATGTATATTTGTATGCTGCTTAAGAGATTTTTAAATATTTGCTTAACATTAGGAATGCTTTTAAATATAAACAGATAAAGGTAAACAAATAAATAATTGCTAACTATGTTGCTAAAGGAGTCCATGTGAATGCAACTAAGCTGGTAAGTACAGATCTAAAATGAGGCGTGTGTGTCAAGCTAAGTTGGCTGTTCTTTTCAGTTAGTATAATAGGTAGCCCTAGTCTTCAAAATCCAGTGATTTACGAAGTGATACTTGTGAAATTGGCTGTCTTCTCTGCCAACCAGTTAAATAGATTTGGTTTGTTAGCCTTGTACAACACACACCCAAAGTGCTTTTTCTTTCCTTTTTTCCTTGCTTAGGAGGCTATCATCCAAATAATGAAAATGAGGAAGAAAATTACTAATGCTCAGCTTCAGACTGAACTAGTAGAGATATTAAAGAACATGTTCTTGCCACAGAAGAAAATGATAAAAGAGCAGATTGAATGGCTTATAGAACACAAATATATCAGAAGAGATGAATCAGATATCAACACTTTTATATACATGGCATAGCTTGAAGACTCTCTTACTGGAAGATGCCAAGGAAATGTGCATTGGAGATGGCTTGAGCAGACAACTACAAGAAAATGAACTGTGCTGAGAAAGGACTTGTTTGACTTGCATTACATATTCAAATCCCTGCCTTACCTTACCAGAGGACTTTGTTTTGCCAACCTTTTTTTTCAGCTAGCATGATGGCGTTCCCTTCATGTTGCACAGGTTTTTAACAGCATGCTGTTTTTGTGGGGAAACTTTGCATTCATTGAGAGCCCGTTGTGATATTTTTTTAGATTTCCATTGTACCCACCTGGAAGAGAACAGATTTGGGGTTTCTAGATGAACAGTACCTTGCACAAGGAAAATATCTTCAAAACCCATGCACTGAGGGTTGTCACATTTTTAAGAAAGCAGCGAGTAGGACTAGATGTAGCAGTTCACACTTTGTGTTTTGGATCAACAGCCTCCTTTTGATCCGTTTTTATGTACAATATTTGAGCAAGACACAAATAGCATCACAGCTGAAGATACATATTTATCTTTGGGCTCAAGCAAAGTGCTTCAGTATAACTGAATTTGGATACTGAGACACAAGTGATGTTAAGCAGGATATATCCTGTTTGTCACTTTTCTTTACAAAACTTGGGTAAACATTTGTTTCTTGGACAGATGACTTCATTCCCCTCCTTTTTAAAATAAGAGGTGTTGCTTTCCCTTGATTATGGCTTCACCCTTAAGAACTGTGTTTCATGGATGGATCTGTTTATGGCAAAACAAAATGAAATATTAAGTGTATCTCTTTGTACATTTAATATAGTATGCTTGCGTAAATCTGAATGCATTAAAAATAGCCAGTGCACAACTTATCCAAAATAGGAATTAACATTTTGACAATCCCTATATATTTCCTCCTTGATTATTTATTTGAAAATCTCTAAATGTTACATTTTTTTAAAAAATACAGTTCTACTCTGGCGGGGGGTGGGGGGATCAACTGTGTGGAATAAGATAATTCTTTGACCTCCTAGACCAGCTCCACGTATATATGCTGACAGATTGTCATAAATCTGACTGTTCTACAAAAAAGAAAAAAATGCTGCCACCCGGCTTCCATTTGTTTCGGTGAGTAGGAGCCCCCACTGATGGAATGTGCTCATTCCTCCCCCCTCTTCCCTTGATAAAAATCTTCCAGAGACTTAAAGCAATGCACATTAAGGCTTAGGGCTAAAGAGTGCTTTACTGAGGGCAAGAGAACTGCCACACCACAGCAGATGCTAGTCATTTTCAGAGTTAACTGCCAAGTCTCCAGCTGCTTTAAAATGTCCATGAAGAGTCGAGCTTCCTGCCTCAGCATTACTAGCGGGGGGGGGGGGGGAATTACCTAACGCCAGTTCAGCTTTTACCATACCCTATTCCTAAACGTTATGCCTGGGGAAAGCAATGCTGCAAAACGGCCTTTAAACTTTTAGCAGTCTAGAGCAATTGTCTTTCCTTCTTAAAGTTAGTGATTATGCTTACAGGTTGGAAAGTGAAATAGTAACAGATAGTTGTGTGGGCAGAGTGAAATTGGAAATGGTTGCTGTATTTTACCTATAATGGGGCTCCAAAGGTAGTCTACCCATCCACAGACACAGGTTGGTACTGGCGCCCTTAAGTGATCATAAATAACATACCAGTGTGGGTGGGGAACTGTATGTGCTTTGGGATGGCAGAGACTGACAGACGTGCATGGAAATGCAAAAGTGGCAGATGAAAACAGGCAGTGATTAAAAAACCTCACTTTCTGCGCTTAATGTGCACATTTTTATTGTGGATCAGAGGATAATATTTTTAAAAAATTAACATAGAGTTGACATAAAGTTAACTTCCAAGTTAACATGGAATGGTTGAATTTCAGCATCAAAATTTTATGGGCAAGAATTTTAAAAAAAGTTTTACATACTTGTCAAGCACTCCTTGTTAAAGGGAAAGACAACTAAAATTGATCCCCCAGAAGTCTACATGCTACAGGGTTTCTAAAACTGCATTTGGTTTGGAAGTTGGTTTGGAAATGGGTAGAAAAGGGCAAGTAATTTTTTAAAATATTTGTACATATTTCTTGAATACTTTGATGAGAGTGCTTTTGAATTGTATGCTTCCCATTAATTTGTATTGGAGGCAGTAGGCATGACACATTAAATATAAAACCAGCTTTAAACTTCATATTTAATTTCTTGGTATTGTTCAGACACTAGCAGCCTGATTGTCAAAAAATACTCCTTTCCCTATTTTTATTCCTAGCAGTGCAAATACTTTAGAACTTTGGAATTAGGATGTAAATGACCACCATGGACTTCATTTGTGACTATTCATAAAGCCCTCCCATCAGCCCCTTGTTCTCCCTAAAAAGAGTGCAGTTCAGTGGCCTGTACTTCAAAAGGAAAATTGCCAAAAAGAAAAAGAAAAGAAAAAAACCTCAGAAAGCCCATCCACATGCAGAAGCACTTTAAGGATCACATGAGGCTGTTTGGATCTTGCCAGTGAGAGTCTGTCTTGCTCATTTACATAGCAGCAAAATTCACAGTGCCCTTGCGTCTCCATCTCCTACGGTTATTTCTTACACAAGGTACCTAAATGTTTCTAGGTCCAGGGGAATTACAACGGACAATGTGCCTATAACTTTGTTCAGTTTTTTCTTTTCTTTTTGTGTACATTGGATCAGGATGTCATGTAAAAACACTGAATCTGAAAAATCACACCAGCAATTTCCTTACAGCTGCAGAATCACATTGAGCGTTCTCTTGTCAGGACACTTTTCACCAAGATGCCCTTAAGGCTAAAGGTTATCAGGAAGAGAAACAAACTGGTTTAAAAATGTATGCAGAAATAGGAAAACATCCAAATCTAAGAATGAATTGAATCATCAGTCATTGCAATATGGCAACACGGCACTTTGAAAGCTTGATTTTTAGCTTTGGATATTTTTCTCCAAAGACCTAGCATAAAGAGGTGCTGCTTCTGAAAAATGTATGTTGCCACAAGCACTGCCATTGTGGTTTGTATTAAGTAATACTCTAGATGTGAAAAATAATGTAGGTTGCATTGATTTTAAACATAGTTGTTAAAAAAAAACAAAAAAAAACTTTTGTCACAACATATGAGGTTCATACTTAATTTTGAAGTCTTCCATTTCCCCCCTTTATCCTACTGGTGTCCCTTGTTTTCTACCTATTCATTTGTTTAAACCTGTTGTTGGAGCATAGTGTAGTTTAACTTAAGTTTGAGTGGTGGCTTCCCCCTTTTGGGGGAAGAAAAAGTAACATGGCCCGGGTAGTTGAATACTTTGGATTTATTTGCATTACAGTATCAGTTGTAAAAGGTACAAATTTTAAAAATGCAGCTGAGAGAAATATTTGATAGCTTCATGGAAAGATTTGGTATCTTAAGCGCAAAACTATTTTCTATTTTCATGGAACTGGCTGGGATCCTACCTTTGTAAATTCAAGGTCATATTTGTGAAATAAAACAATACACAAGAGCTTTCCTGTTTTAATAGACTATATGTAGCCTGGAGTGCAGCGCAAACATGAGTTTCCTAGGTTGTAATATCCATCTACATATGGTTATTTACAGTTTTGAATGTGTGCCACTACATACTGAAATAATGCTGTACAATTTTGACTGGTAGCAGTTTCTTCTTGTATGGCAGTCCGGCTGAACTATTTTGATGTACTGCTTAATTTTTGGATTTTATTTTTTAAGTTGTATAATTTATTTTCTTGCAAAATAAAAATGTAATATAAAATATTATAAAAAACCACAAAATATTTTTGGTGTTATCTTCAGAACCTTTTGAAAATGGGAATTAAGCACAGTCCATTAGGGTTCCTAGACTACCATCAGTTGTCTTGAAATCCAAACCCAAGCTAGTCCAAGGCATGAATAAGTGTTTTCATCAGCATTTAACACCACATAGGTTCCAACGGACCTGTCTGAGCATTGTTACAGGGATATGCATTTGTATTGGCTATATGCATGGCATGTACAACTGCCTTGCCAGACAGCAGTGCAGCAATATAATATGATCCCAATCCACAGCACCTGATTATCAGTTCTTTCTATGTAACAGAAGTTTACTACCTTTTTAGTACAAGCTCTCTATGTAAACCTTATAGTAGTGCAAAGTACGGTAATTGAAATTTTAAACTAGATTTGGATTGCAAGTTGCTATTAAAAATCAATACTTTCCCACCGCTATTTAGTGCTGCTTACTCAATTTATGTCGCTTTAATACTTGGTTATATTGCCTTCAGTCCCATGGACAGTTTGGATTTGTAATTGATCTGGTGACACCCAATGGCATTTTATTTTTTCAGAAATTTGAGCAGTACAGCACTAGTAGACCGAACACTTAAAGTTGAGAAAACATTCCCTTTCATGTTAAGAGATGAAAGAAATTCCAGCTGTAGTTGAGGCACTTGGAGGCAGTAGTCTACCAAGACATGGAAGACTGATGTATGGCTTGTCCTTTAAGCAATTTATTTTAACAAGTAGCTCTTTGGATCACAGCCATTTTTTACATGATGATGCATATATGACACAAGTGCTTTTATAAAGGGATTTACTATGCATGAAGTGGTCGTTAGCTGTTTTTCATCCTGTTCCATTATTATATTCTTGGAAGTTTGCTAAAATAACATTTACATAGCTCCACACCTGTCATATAAAAAGAGTTTACAAAAACTTCAGTTTTATTGCCTAATCTTCTTTTACAACCTGTACTACGACTCATTAGAGTCCACAGTGTAATCTTCTGTTTTCTGTATTGCAGCAAATGTCGATAAAACATTGGATCATTTCAGTGTTTTTTAAAACAAAGCTTTTAGGTTGGGACCAGAAGGCTGGTTCTGACACTCCTGAACATCTTTTCCCCCCAAAACAAAACAAAACAGGAATTCGATGGTATCCAAGGCAGTGTGAGATGTGTGTGTTTGACTTAATGAGATTTAAGTCCCAAATAAGTATGCCTAAAACTCCACAGGGCATCAGCGTATGCTTGTATACTGTGATAAGGCTGAAAGTCACTTTACTGTCACATTGTAAAAATCCAGATTACAGCAATACCTTTCTTAGGCCAAAAAAAGTTCACAAAATAGTGTGCAAGGTTGCATGTTCCCCAGAACTCTTGACCAGACTAGTTGGGGGAGAGAGTGGTAAGCAAAGCAACTTTATTGCCAGTTCATGTTTGGCTTGTGCACTTTTGTGTAAATTGTTTTTCTCATTTGGTGCCTCTTTTGTGTGTGTGGTGTATGTTGTGCTGAGAACTGAGAACTTGCTTTGCCATTGCACATTTGTGGCAGTGGGGAGCAATAGTGAATGCTTCCTCTTCAAACAAGGTAGCTCAGTCGGTGAAGCACGAGACTCCTAATTTCAGGGTTGTGAGTTTGAGTCCCATGTTGGCTAAAAGATTCCTGTGGTGCAGGGGGTTGGACTAGATGACCCTTGTG
>JAXCMG010000012.1:407827-536597 GCA_034642415.1 Podarcis siculus
TTGCCACTTTGCTATTATGCTGGGACAAGTTAGCCACTAAGTATTCATGCTGTTCTTTAAAGAAATCAATTATGCATGTGCCCAAGGTGTATCTGTAAAGTATGTCATCCTTTTTAAAGCATGTCACACTCGGTCTGCTTTTGAGCAATTCTTAGTCCTCCATTGTCATCACTCTGGTAACCTCTCCCCTGGTTTATTCTCAGTTCTGACATGGTTCAAGGATGATTTATTGCAAACCTGTCCCACTTTCAGTTTTGGCCATTTGCATTCAAGTGAATAACCCAGGGACTAAAGCAATGATGACCAAATTTGTACAGCAAACATTGTGCTAAGCTTGCAAAAAAGTACCTGCTCTGCACCACTTCCCAAGTGGTTTTGCGTAGAGGTTCTGAGCTAAAAGCAGGGAGAGCTGCAATCTAGATGAGCTTTTTAAGGACTTAACTTTGCTCTTCCATAAACAAAAGCTAAGTGGCAGCTTCAGCATCTATTTCATTCTTCTTACCCAGATGTTTCTTTTCTCTCTCATCCTATGAGCATATTATCACTTTATGCTTGGAAAATGCCTTCTCTGATTTTTGCCATTAGGTATCCCTGCACAAGAAGTGAAAGAAGTCTACATGGGCAATGTTATTCAGGCTGGGCAAGGACAAGCTCCTGCAAGACAAGCAACCCTTGGTGCAGGTACCAAAACTGTTTTATGGCTCATGACTCCTTAGGGCACAAGTCGTAAATCCCAACAATGCAGGAGTAGATTTCCTTTCATGCAGTGGGGCTTCTTCTCCCCACACCTGCAGCTCTTTCGGAGACCCCTGAATCAGCTCCAGTGGGTCTCCCAAACTTCTAGAGTAGATTCTGAGGGTGTGTAGGGAGCTACAGTAGGGGAGAAGGTGAAGCCTTTTTCACTAGCACAGAGATGACATTGGATACAACCCTCAATGAGTAAGATTCACTGCTAAATTATAAAACGGAGGTGAATAACTGAGGAGTACGATTCACATAATACTCAACGAATTAATCTGAGTTTGAATTTTAATCTGAATCGGCCTTCTGTTTTCTTCAAACTGCCATAATCAGAATTGGAACAATTTTTGAGTTACCTTTTCCCCTTTTTCTCCTTCTGTACTTTCACTTCAGCCTAGTGGGGTGTCCTTAGCATATATGGTGGTGGGGAGGTAATATGTTGCCTAATAACATGTTGCTAGTTTTCTGATGTGGTGAAGTCAAAGGGTTGAATCCCAAAGATAAAGTGTTATGAATGGAAGGGACTATCAGAGATTTCAGGAATGGCCTTTCATCTTTATAGAACTGAGACTAGTATGAGAGGACACTACTGCTCTGAAAAACACATGGTATCAGGAAAGTCAGTGGGATTCTTTGGCATGAGTTCCTTTTTAATTGATTAAAGCAACTTGATATATTCCATATATGCAGTTGGCTGACGATTCTTAGAAGTTTATTTTTATCTTAATTTGGCTCAGGTTTACCAGTTTCTACTCCTTGCACGACTGTCAACAAAGTTTGTGCCTCTGGAATGAAATCTATTATGCTGGCAGCACAGAGTCTGGCATGTGGGAGCCAGGTAGGAGAGTCAGTATATTCAGAAGACTTGTAAATATGTGGAAATGTATAATCTCTTAAATAGGCCAATAGCAACTATTTATAAGAGCAAATTTGCTGGAATCTTTCTGTGTGCCTCTGAGAGCTTCTGTTCTTGCAAGATCTTCTTCCTTTAAAAAGGAAGTGTGTCAGAGAGATTTCTTTCCAACTGTACCAAACTACACTGCTTTGATTATTGTGCTGGTACGGCTTCAGTATCTGACTTGTCTATGTTATTTCCTGTAATTTTCCAACAGTTTGACTTCACCCCCGAAGGCACACTCTTCCATTCTCTCCCAGTACAGACAGGGGCCAACCAAACTATTAACATTTTATATTAAATCTACACAATTTGGGGGGGGGGGACATCAAAAGGATATGCAACATGCAGATTAGCATAACCAGTGGGTGGAAAATTAATAACGCTATGTGACTATCTGAGGATTTTTATAAATTATTTTATTTATTTATTTAATAAAATGTATACACTGCTTGTTTTTTAATATATTAAAAAAACCCTCAAAGGAAAGGAGACTCCATGGCCCTCCAGATTATGTCAGACTAAAATTCCCATCAGCCCAGGCAGCATGGCCAGTGGTCAAGAATGATGAGAGTTGTAGTCCAACAATATTTGGAGGGCTACAGGTTTCCCATTCCTGTGTTATTGTGTATGTACCCTTTTGATTGTGTGACGAATTGCATTGCAACTTTTTGCCTAATGGGACACTCAAAACATCATTTAGATCTGAGCCAAGCAATTCAAAGGTGTGGGAGAGAAAGTGAAACATGAAGGAACATTTTTCGGGGTTTTTATTTTTCTTGCAGAGGTCATAGTGGGCAGGAAAATCAGTATGCCAACTCCAGGGCTGGCATATTTTCCCCTTTTTTTGTGGGAGGGGGGCGTTCTGGGAGAATGGAGATTTTGTTGAGAGAGGGGGAAATCTGCTGTATCCTAGGCCTTTCCAGGGACAATAGTATTGCACTCTTCAGTATTTTGTTTTCATCCTCCTTGTAAGTTGGAAAAAGCTGTATATAATTTGTTGAAACAGGACGTGATGGTAGCTGGTGGAATGGAGAGCATGTCTAATGTACCCTACACAATGGTCAGAGGAGCAACGCCTTATGGAGGAGTAAAGCTTGAAGACTTGATTGTAAAAGATGGCTTGACAGATGTTTACAACAAAATTCACATGGTAAATACAGCTTTTAATGTCTTGCGAGTTTTGTGGCAGCCTATTTTTGTTGTTCTGTTTTTTTTTAAAGGTTCTCTTGGCAAATAGGATGTTTAGATACTTTCCTGATCAAAAGCCTACATTTGCTGAGTTTAGGAGCTGAACATAAGAGGCCCCCCCCCCGCCACCGCCACCAATACAATGGCCAGTCCAGGAGATATTTTATTTGTTTAAACACCATCTGTCCCTGGATAGTGATCTTATGGATATGCAAAATAAAAAATAATAATAGTCTCCACCTAATCTATAACACATCTGCAACTGAGAAAGGAAAGGAACTGAAAACACTGTGTGTGCAATTGCACAATATTAGGGTTTCGTTCATAGAATTTTCTGGCGAAACGTTCTGGAAAATCCAGATGTATGGCAGCCTATGCTGACAAGCCATTTTTTTCTCAGAAATGGCTCCGAAAGGTCCAATTTATTTTTGCTCAACCACCTTGGGCAAAACTTTAAAAAGCTCAAATAGGTGAACTGCTTTTGATCAGCTAGAAGCTGTTGCTAGGAGATTCTGGGCAGAATGCTGACTGTACATGCTTATCTAGTCCATACAGACCATAGGATTCTGGCCAGAGTTTACAATCTTGTGAAGGTCATCTGAAAGGTCGAGAACTTTGACCCAGAGAGGAATCTAGAGGGTTTTTTCCAAGTCCACCCACCCCATCCCCAAATTAGTATTTGATAACAACTAGTGTTAACAGCTTTAAACATTCTGTGAGTGTTTGTGGCATAAATTGCACACATATAAAAGTCTGCTTACGTAGTTCAGTTGCTGAATATAAGGTATGGGAACCCTGAGCCATGAGCAGCTAACTGTTGGGAAATTAGGACTACATTCCTGTTTCAAACTTACTTGAGTCCATCTCATGCCTTGTTACGCTGCCGTTTCTATGGGGAAATACGCTCGGTATATATTACCCCTGCTATGCAAAAATCTCCAAATGAATCCAAACTTCAATATCTAAAATCCCTGGTAGAGGACAAGGATCCTGAGATCACGTTAAAGGTAGCCAAATTCTGTGCGATTGCCATAAAACTTAGGGAACGAGCTGTCCTATCATAATGATTAAGGCCTTAAATGATAATTTTAGGTTATATTTTAGTGACTAAGTTTTAATTTATATATATTTTAACTGTTGCTGTATATACCTATATACCCTGTTATACCTAATTGCAAATTCAAATGTATCCCTATTGTGCTTTATGACTTCCTTGATATTGTATGTGGACTGGAACTAGTCTGTGACCGAAATAATAAATTCATTCAGGTCTATTTCTTTCTTTAAAAAAAGATTTAAGCAGATTTAATCAGTTGTGCAAACCTAAACTTCCCGGTAAGCAGTTGAATACCCTTTTGCAAACTACCAATAGTCTGGAGATGACACTACTGAATTTAATGGGATTCAGAAATTGTGAATACATACCAAAATCCTATGCCTAAGATTTCAGCAATGCTGTTGAATTTGGTGCGACTGGCACTGTGGTGTGTTCAGGCTGGCAGTCTTAGTAAATTAAGAGATGATCTGGTCCATCTCTGGTGTTTAATTTGCATTCAGAGTGAGAAGTCGGGGAAAACAGGATAATACAGGAATTCCCACATATACATGCAAAATGATTTGATCAGTTTCCTAAGGCTGCAGCCCTGAACAGTTATGTCACTTAGGCTGCAGCCCTACTTGGAAGTAAGTTCCATTTAGCACAATGGTAGGTTCACCTTTAAATGTGAATAGAATCAAATTTCTCCCCCATCCCTAGTTATCCCATGACCCTTGCTTAACACTCAGAAACCACAAACGGTCTTGCTTCATGCTATTTCTTTGGAAAAGCTAGCACAGCTTGTTTCAGGCAGCAAACAAACCAAGAAGCTTGTGAGTTGCATGGTTTTTTGTTTGTTCCCAATGCCTAACAGTCACAAACGAAATGGGCAGTTTCATTTCAGTTGATTTAAATTTATTAATTCATATTTGAGTCCATTAAACTCAAAAGTGGGGATTTTGGCGATAGCACAGCTGATCTACACAGACCTGTCCAGTTTTTAAAGTGACTTTCAGTGATTTCTTGTCTGCCTCCCCAGGGTAATTGCGCAGAGAATACTGCAAAGAAGTTTACTATATCACGGGAAGATCAAGATGCCTATGCCATAAAATCTTACACCAAAAGCAAGGAAGGTTGGGAGTCGGGAGTTTTTGCAAATGAAATTGTCCCAGTTACTATTTCTCAGAAAGGTAGTATAATTTCATATATAATACCTCCCCACCTTCTGTTTTATGATAAACTATGTACTGAAATGTTATAAAATGTTGTTCGCATTCTGGCAAACATAACTTGTCTATGAAATGAAGACTGAACATATCTTGTTTCTTTTTGCTGAAATGGAGACCATTTCTGTTTACACCCCTATCCCCATATTAAGCTTTTTGTGTTTTTTGACCTTCCAAGCTGATGTTTGAGTTTTCTTTCTGTGTCCCTCCCCACCCAAAAAAGTTTTGTGGCCTGCTGGGAAGCCTATCTGCCTTTCCTCCTTTTTACAGGAGGCTTAGGGCAGTGATGGAGCAAGAAATGAGACAATGATTTGAAGCATGCTTAACTGCAGCCTTTGCATGTTCGCAGGGAGTGCCAGCTGTCCAGCCACAAAGAAGTCTGAAATTGTTTAACTAAATAAAGTCTTATTTTAGGGAAACCAGACACAGAGATTAAAGAAGATGAGGAGTACAAGCGTGTTGATTTCAGTAAAGTTCCAAAACTGAAGGCCGTTTTTCAGAAAGAAAACGGTAAGCTCGGAAAAAGTGATGCCTGGTTTTTAATGTTGTAAAAGCTGGCCAGATTGCATTTTTTATTTAAACAGACCTGCATTTCCTTCAGTGAAATGGTTTATATGGATGTGTGTTTTGATACAATGCCAGCCTTGTTGAATTTGAATTGCTGTATGTTGTGTGGCCAGTGTTTTAAATATGGATTGACGTAGGCTCGAATTTAGGATGTTACTTTGGAATGCACTATATTCACATTGCTGCCTCTTTCAGGAACAGTAACTGCTGCCAATGCCAGTACATTGAATGATGGAGCAGCTGCATTAGTACTGATGACTTCAGAAGCAGCCAAAAGGCTGAATGCTAAACCATTGGCTAAAATAGTAGGTAAGAATCTTCTTGACTTTCTAGTGAAATGTTGAGAAATGCTTGATCCTGACAGACTGACTTTGTTTTAGGTAAGGGGACCCCTGACCATTAGGTCCAGTCGTGACCGACTCTGGGGTTGTGGCGCTCATCTCGCTTTTTTGGCTGAGGGAGCCGGCATACAGCTTCCGGGTCATGTGGCCAGCATGACTAAGCCGCTTCTGGCAAACCAGAGTAGCACACGGAAGTGCGATTTACCTTCCCGCTGGAGCGGTACCTATTTATCTACTTGCACTTTGACGTGCTTTCGAACTGCTAGCTGGGCAGGAGCAGGGACCGGGCAATGGGAGCTCACCCCGTCGCAGGGATTCGTACCGCCGACCTCCTGATCGGCAAGTCCTAGGCTCTGTGGTTTAACCCACAGCGCCACCCGCGTACCCAACTTTGTTTTACTTTGCCTTTTATCAGCGGGTTAGGTTGAAAGGACTGCTTTTTAACTGAATGGTGCAGTCATAGCTTGACAATCTGCCAAACTTGAAAGAATTCAGGGGCCTTTGGGATGCCTCAGCTGTTCCACTAACACTGCCATGCTTACATCTTTTAAAAGCAATAATATCCAGAATTTTTCCAGACAGGCTGTAAGCATCTATTGCAGGTACTCTAAATGCTGCTATGTATTCCAATAATGACATTTTCCCTTTCTGCTTCACATTTGCTCTTTTGCAGGTTTTGCAGATGCTGCTGTTGATCCTATTGACTTTCCAATTGCACCAGCACATGCAGTTCCTAAGGTAATCATTTTATAGCATTCCCCTACCTTCAAATAAAAATTCTCCTCAAGGCAGCCTCTCCCATATTTATCACAGTATGACAAGCAGTAATACTTATACTTCAGAAGTATTCAGAATATTGGATAATAAGACTTAATGCCAATCAAACATGGAAGGTTTCTTAGCAAGCTTCTGCCAAAACCATAATGCAACTTGCCTCTGAATCTTCTCACTAGGTTTTTTCCCCCTGTTGGCCTTTGTACTTTTATTTTCCTTTTTGGTGTTTACTACCTACTGATAACAAAGTGGTTTTTTAAAATGGACCTGAAAAGCAAAATATATTTATTCGAGTAAAACGTAAATGTTAGATGACGTTTCTCAGCAGCACTGTAAGTAATTTAAGTGGACAATTAAATAGGTGTGTTACTCCAGTTGCTTTACTGCTTGAAATCTACATTTCACTCTTAGGTTAATGCTGGTATTTTAGCATTGTGAAACACTGAACTAATTAGTTTGTTAATATTGAATTCTGAAGTATCTCACACCTTAGATTTGATCAGAAACTGGTACACATGGATTTCGTAATTCAGGGACTGGGTTTATTCTTTTCTAGAGAAAATACTTGCTTGAATCCTGACTGCTGTGGGCAGTGGTAATTGTTAGAATTTTTTTCCACCTGACTTGTGGCTTCAAGTAGTTGAAATGTTTATCTTTATGGTTTGATGTCTCTTGAACTACAGTCCCAATTGTGCCAGTGACCCATTTTATATCTCAATTAAAACAGGAGGGCAAGAACCCTCAGACCCCGATGCTCTGATGGTGTTTCCTGCTTGGCAGGGGGTTGGACTCTATGGCCCTTGTGGTCTATTCCAACTCTATAATTCTATGATTCTATGACCCTGTTGGTGATAAGTGTTACCTTTTATCTATGTGTTTCTATCTTTTTCCAGATACTTAATCAGACAGGTCTAAAAAAGGAAGATATTAAAATGTGGGAAATTAATGAAGCATTCAGTGTTGTTGTCCTAGCCAACATTAAAATGCTAGATGTTGATCCGCAAAAGGTGAACATTCATGGAGGAGCAGTCTCTTTGGGACATCCAATTGGGTAAGTGAAGTAATACATTTGTTTGCACAACGAGAAGAAATTTGTATCTGACCCTCCCCTCCACAGCAAAGGCAAATAGTTATTATAGCTTTGGTAACAGTATTTAAATGTAAGAAGGCAGAAAGCATTCCTAGTTCTGATGTGTAAATTTACTTAAGTAAATGCCCTTTGAAACAGCATTTGACATGGTGCATTTTAAGTGCTTGCTCTTGGTACTTTAAAAAATGCATACTCTTATTTAAACTAAAATTATTAATAGTTTGCAATATTCTAAGTGCCCTGCTTCATAATCCACTAGGAAATAAGATTACTTAATGGTGCAGAGGAAGTATTAGTCCTGTAAAAAATCCAACTTCAAACCATCAACACCCTCCTTAACATTTCTTGTGTTTGGTAGTGTCTTAATCAATTGATGCAGTAGACACAATAGATTGGAAAATCTCAACCATGATAACTGAAAAAGTTGTCTCTGAGTCTTGGGACCACAGATCAGTGCATCTAGTTTGGGAACAGGCGGCTGGGAAAGACCAAAGACAATGAAGAGTTGTTGCTAAGCTGGCCAGTTCTGCATTAGACAGACCCATAGAAAAGTTTATTTTGGATACGTCTTCCCTATTGATTCCATTCCCACGTCCTCTTTTTCCCACATCTCTTGCCTCCCTTCCCTCTTGGCATAGTTTCATCCTAACTCATCCTCCAGGATGCTCAGTGGTGCGTGGTTGTCATAGATTAGCACATGTGTGAGACAGGTCTGTCACAAACTACTTCCCTCTAGTGCTACTGTCTTATGCTTTAGCTAGATACTATTTAGCACTATGCTGATTCTAAGGCACGGGCTGAAAAAGCTGATTTATGAGGTTAAGCGCTAACCTTTTTTGCCAATCTATACAACTCAAAACTTAACTAGGGTGCTTTTTCTGTTTTAGGATGTCTGGAGCAAGAATTGTTGTTCACATGGCTCATGCATTGAAGCAAGGAGAGTATGGCCTTGCTGGAATCTGTAATGGAGGTGGCGGCGCATCTGCAATACTAATCCAGAAACTGTAGACTCTAATGGCAAGCCTTAAGGCTCAACTGTCAAATGGCTGTTACAACTATTTATGGAATTGCAGCGCAGACCCCCCCCAAAGCTCAGTCTATCATTGTTTTTAAAAAAACACAACTATTTTTTTTTTTACTATACCTCCAGTGCAAGTGGTTTTTTTTATACCATAGGGACTATAAAATGTGGGTTAAACTTCAATCAAAGACAATAAAGACTAAGTATAGTGGCTGGCTACTGTGGAAGTTTCATTATGTTTTATAATTTTTTTAAAAAATGGCTGTCACAAAAATGGCTTGGCATTCAGTCTATTTCCCCGTGCCCTAAGGAACGTGCAGTCCTCCAAGTCATGAAAGAAGTCTTTGTGTCTTTTGGCTTGGATAAGACAGTGCCTGCACAGCCCTTGTCCAAGCCCCTCCTTTACCTGCCCCCTACCATATATATTGTCAGGTGGATATAGCGTAGCAGCTGGTAATTATGCCCATCGGCTGAAAGTTACCTACCCCTGCTATAGTATGCTATCTCTCTAGTGTGGTTTCTCCCAGCATAGCTCTAATATGAATTCACAGAGGGCTCTTAATGGCATGTGAGGACTGGGTTGCTGTATTCAAAAGCTGGTACAGTGGTACCTCAGGTTACACACACGTCAGGTTACAGACTCCGCTAGAAATAGTTCCTCGGGTTAAGAACTTTGCTTCAGGATGAGAACAGAAATCGTGATCCGGCGGTGCGGCAGCAGCAGGAGGCCCCATTAGCTAAAGTGGTGCTTCAGGTTAAGAACAGTTTCAGGTTAAGAACGGACCTCCAGAACGAATTAAGTACTTAACCCGAGGTACCACTGTACTACTAGTTATTAGTTGGTTCTACAAAAGATGACAGCAAAAGCAGCAAGTTGGTCTACTTAAATTGACAATTTAGAAAGTATACTTGAAGTAACTTTCAAAAGCTGGGGTGCGATCCAGCATAGCATGAACAGTTGTTTGCACATCCTTCCAAATCTGCAAAGGGTTGGGGGACAAGATAAACTGTAAATCTTGTTGCGCGAGCAAGTGGACACAACTGGATGTTGCACCTAACATTTGCTATTATACCTTTACAAAGGATTGCTCAGGAACCTCATAAACACTGAGGAAATGTGTGCATAAAAGTGATATACCGACAAGGTACTACCTCCCAAACTTTTCTTGACTGATATAAAGTTTCCCTAAAAAATAGCCAGAGCCGCATACCTTGAGCAATTGTAATCATTTGCTTCCACATTAAAAAGCAGCTGAAAATTAAAAAAAAATGATTAAGGCTTTATTGTAGGGACTCCCAAGCTACACTAGTGTGAGTAATCTGCTCTCTCACAATTGCTAACTTTGTGGCTGAACTTTAGCACCACACTATAACAGAGCAGTTGGTTGTACAGGATAGCCTTTTTAGTAAATCCTGTCCTCCTGAGGAGCTGTACCAGATAAAGGAGACAACAGATTCCCCCCTCCTCCATGGTCAACGGCTTGGGTTAAAAATCCCAATTCATGGCAGTCATGTTTCAAACATCTCTTTGGGAAGAGGAACTCTTATTAAGGGTGTGTGTTAAATACAACAACTTTTAGGAAATGTTCGAAAACACACCACACTGGGTTATTGTCATTTACAGGTGTATTTTAAAGTTAAATGGAATAAAAATAAATTACCTCTTAATATTCGTAAATATAGTAAGAAAGTTGAAAAAGCCTTTATTGTAACAGATTTGCAACTAGAGGGAAAGACAGGCACAAGGGAACCAGGTTGGGGAAATTCCCATTGTAAGACAAGCTGAATTGTTATCGTTAGAAGTTAGCTAGCTATCCAATTTAAGACTTGGCTAACCATTACCTTACGTTTTCCAACTTGAGCCAGCTGTCTGTCCTGGGCTATAACCCCAAGCACATTGACTGGACAGCAAGTTCCACAATTCAACAGAACCTGCTTCTAAGCGTAATTTGGCTCAACACTGTATGACACTATGAAAATGTCTAAGCAGTTAATGTGCACATTTTGCAAACCACATCCAACCCCGTGTTAATAAAAGTAGTACCTTGTTGTTTTACAACTTCAACAGCTGTACAATATTTACATTATCCCCACAAGTATAACTGTGCAAACAACTGGTTGTACATTAAGTGCTTTCTCAGAAGTTGCTCTGCCAAGTTATTTATAAGCTAGCAACTTTCTTCAGAACCAGCGTGCCTTTTTAAATACGCAGTGACACTTGAATGCATCAACTGCACTCCCATTTTGTTATTTCACCTCAAAGTTGCAAAAGACCAATGAACAGTTCAATTTTTATTCATCATAATGCAAAGATAACAAAAATTTGTCCACATCCATTCCAGCAGGAAATGCGATTGGTAGCTTCTTCTGCTGAAAAAGGAAAAAAAGACAACCATTTAGGCAAACAAGATCTAGGTGCTTAGTTCCACAGAACTCAACACAAAAACATGTTTATCTGTATAAAATACTGTAACCATGAGTGGGATCTCCTATCTTTTTCAAAAGTAGCTTGTACAGTTCTTTGGGATTATGCAGGCCTACACTTACAGTAGGGACACGGGTGGCGCTGTGGTGTAAACCACTGAGCCTAGGGCTTGCCGATCGGAAAGTCGGCAGTTCGAATCCCTGCGACGGAGTGAGCTCCCGTTGTTCGGTCCCAGCTCCTGCCCACCTAGCAGTTTGAAAGCACGTCAAAGTGCAAGTAGATAAATAGGTACCGCTCCAGCGGGAAGGTAAACGGTGTTTCCATGCGCTGCTCTGGTTCGCCAGAAGCGGCTTAGTCATGCTGGCCACATGACTCTGAAGCTGTTTGCGGACAAACGCCAGCTCCCTCAGCCTATAAAGCGAGATGAGCGCCGCAACCCCAGAGTCGTTGGTGACTGGACCTAAGGGTCAGGGGTACCTTTACCTTTTACATTTATAGTATTGGGCTGCTTTCCACCCACCACTTTTTGGGCATTAAATAAATTAAAAACCAGGATCACTCTGCGACCTGCCCAAAAGGCAAAATAAACCTTTGGAACAAACCATCCCTGACCCGTAACATTTAAATGTTCTGCATCAACACCTATTGAGATTCTTCCCCAATCTAATTTTGTTTACTTCTCAAGTCTATATATAAGTATATGTAGTCCAACAGTGGACATAGGCTGAAATGGTCAACTGCTAAGTGTACCAAAACTTCATAGCTATATAAAAAAAAATCATACAGGTTGCAATACCTGCAGCCTTACAACTACAGCAGGCCAATACAGGCTAGCTTGCAAACATTGGTTAAGCAAGCAATTGTGATTCTAAAGATTCATTAAGACAAGCTCTAAAGATGGGGAGATGTCTCCTCAGCCAAAGATTTCTTCTGAAAAGTTGTGACAAGTAAAAAATGAAGGAACTGTTTCCATTAGTTTAGGAATGCTAACGTGAGCTTGAGAAAAGGCATATTACAGAATACATTGTGATGTTTCCCATTCTGGGCCATTTAGCTAGACACTGGGATTAAAAGCTGTTAACTCTTCTTCTGCCTGTAGGTGCTGTGCTGGAACAGAAACAGTACCATGCAATTATGTTTGAAAGGACTAGTTTACTTACCTTCACTTTCTTCTTTTTTATTGGCACTGTAAAGTTCTGCATATCTTTTTTACTGGCAGTCCGGGCATTCCTCTCACATTCAACCATGTCTTCTGGTTTCCTTTTTTTTGCACTTCTCAAAGACCTAAACTGTTGCGTATTGTCTTTAAGAGGTGTAGTGGTACTAGTCCTTGCAATGGCTGCTCGTGAAAGTATCATTAAAGTGTGGGCAGCCATACTAACACTGTTTTCACTGCCTGTTTCACTAGCTGGGCTACAGGCTGGCAAGTCAGGAGTAGCTGGAGGGACCATGATCCTTGGTGTTGTACTGTCTTCACTATACCTTCTACATGTGGGCGTCCTTATTATATCAAAGGTATCCTCAGAGTGTCTATCGCCAGTTCCTGAAGGTGTGCGTGGTACTGGCAAATCCACATTTTCAGGAAGTTTACTAGCGGGGCTTTGCCTCTGAATGTCATGCAGCATTTCCACAGCTTGTTTGGTTAATGGACTGGTCAAACAATGGGCTTGGTTGGCAGGCCTGTTCTGGTCTTTTTTTGGCTCCTTTGAAGGTAAAGCTGCTGAAATTTTGCAATTTGCATTTGGCTGCAGCCCCTGCTTTTTAGTCAGTTCCTGAGCAGAGGAGCTGTTCTTCTCATTATGAAGGCTAACGTTCTGTTGGCCATTTGAGAGAGTCGCCACCTCCTGGTTTTTGGGGGGTTTGTCAACAGTCCTTTCCAATTCGTTCTCTTTATTTGCCGTCTGTTTTCTTAACACATCCGATGCCAATCCTGGACCTGAATGTCTCTTCTCAGATTGGGTGTCCTTTGCAGTCAAGTTTCTGCTAGTAATATCAGGCTTACATAAAATCCTAGGCAAAGTTCTCTCTCGTTCCCTCTTGCAGGACTGAGTTTTAGCAGTTGAAAGCACAGCGCTGGGAGAATTCCCAGAGCATAAAGGGTTTTCACTCCTTTCTTTCTGTGATGCTGGAATACTTCCTACTGGAGCAGCCAGAGTGTTGTCAAAGCAAAGCACTCTCCTATGGCTTTCATTCTGTTTGGAAGCGGAACTTAGGCTGTCGAGAGCAACTGTCTCCAGCTTCTTTTTCAATTCTGCACAAACATTCTTGTCTGAGTTTGCATTTCTGAATGGGGGAAAAGGGTAGGGATTATCTGACAATCCTGTTATGAAATTTCTATTTTCAATTATTTTGGTATCTTTTTAAAAGCTATTGCTGAAGGCGATAAACTCAGCCATGTTAGTAGCAGAGAGTAACCAAACAAGTTGGTTTAAGGGGACATCCTTACCTTCAGTTTAAAAATCTTGACTAGCTCAACTTTTGCTTTACTGAAATAACAAAAGGGTGAAGAGAAGCAGAACACCCTCCATGCACGTAAAAATAAATAAATAAATAAGTACAGAATTAATTTTAAAGGTTTTCCTGTTGTGAACTTTACCCTTCACAAAACATGTAAAATTTGCTGAATGTACACAAAAGCACCTCAGGCCTGAAAAACGTAGGACCGTTTCATTGCAAAGGAAGGCTAAGCTCTAGAGGTGCTTCCTTGTCGAAATCCCATAAAAGTTTGTCTTCTAAAGAACAAGGCCCTGGAGGCAACTAATAGGGAGAAGAGATACCCACTTTAATTTAACTACCCAATAAAGTTTCTGAACCCTCATTTAAACATTCATGTTAAAATACATGCTTGCCACTATTTTTAAAACGAAAATCTTTGAACAAATGGAAAGTAACAGCTGCAAGAAAGTTTCTACTCCCTATCAGTTGCTATAAGCTAAAATTTCAAAGGCTACTGAGGAACAATGTAGAAAACAGTCCAAACCACTCAAGTGAAAAAATATAATGTGTGAATTTAGTGATCACTATTATCTTTGCCAGCAGCTCCCATGATTGCAATGCCTAAACATTATCACTGCAAATGGCAGAAATAACTATGGACTGCTCATGTATTTTACCATGCGAGTGCCTTCCCAGAAATGTTGAGAACTGAGGGGGGAAAACCTGAATTTTATGCAATGCAACTTAACTGACCTTTGTGCACGAGCAGCAGGACGATTTATAGGCTCAGATCCACTGGGTACCAACTTTCCTAAAACATTTGTTTAAAAATCAAACTGTTAATTAAAAGAAACAAGTCTGGATTTTAAAAAAAATTGACAGCATCTAAAGAAGCATACTCTAGGTTTCAAATAAGTTCACATGGAAGAAAAAGACAAGTCAAACATTATATACAGTCTGCTACAATAGTTTCTACCTGCAGAACTGAGTATCTTGGGCTGCTGAGGAAGGAATCAGATTTGAGCTGGTAACCTATGAATTCTTCCCATGCTAGAAATAGACTTCCCTTCCTTCAGCTACATGGCTAACTCACCTGCATTTGTCTTGTTTCTTGGGATCCTCTGAGATTTGGGAGGGAGAGGTAGTTTAGGAACACCACCACCCAAAGAAGTCTGTACTGGCATGTGCAGAACCTTGGAAAAAGTGAAAGCAGCACAATGAAGGTTTCTCACAAGATTTTCCAACTCAAGAATGACAGTATGGAAATTTAGCAGTAGCGTTTTACCTGACGGGAAGGATCTGAGAATGTATGTCCATTTTGCCCCATTAAAGATACAGGAATCATTCCCACCATTCCTTGCAACACAGGTTGTACTGGAGATGCGATTATGATGGCAGAACCTGAAAATCAATGGACTCATGTGAGCAAGCTGTTAGTACTTACTCAGAGAGTCTCTCTCACTCTCTGTGCCAATGATCCAATGTTAGAGAATGGTCCAAAGGCAAATGGCACTGTTCTACCAGTAAGCCTAAGTGTGTATGACCCCGTAAGCTACCTGGAAGGCAGACTCCCTGGGAACCCTCTATAAGCTCTTTAAAGAAAGAGCAGTAAATAGCTCTAACCACATTATTGCTACTAAGCTGAGATATCTTGCTATGAAGAACACCATCCTATATATACAGCAGGTTGCAGACAGCAAGTTCTCTAAAGCAAAGGGCTAAAATAGGAATATGTTCTTCTGCATGGGAGTGACCCAGCCTTTGCTAGGTACACAGCTATAGGGAGGAAGTAATGTCTGACACGCTGCCTGCATTCACATCTATTTTAGCAACTATTTGTGTGGCAGATGAACAATAAGGCAAGAAAAGAAGCAAAGAAACCCCTGTGACTGTGTATGTGTTCCTAAGAAACCAGGCTTCCCCAATGCATTTCAATTCCAGGAAGGGCTCCTTTGTTTTGCTTTCTCCCATCTCAAAATATTGGTTAGGAGATCCATTCTAGAGCTTCAAACAATAACTCAGGGGGATGTGCCAGGCAACCATCAACTTAATGCCTTATAGCAGAGGTAACCAGTGTAGTGCCAGTGATGTTGTGGACAGGAGCTCTCATCATCCATGATCACTGGTCATGCAACCCAGTAGGTATCCTAAGGGTGAGGCAACCGTTAGTATACTGCTCTTAGTTCTCATTCCATTTTTAGAACAAACTTCAAGCCAGAATACAGCTTTCACCCCAGACTAGTTACTTGGGCTGCAATAGTGAGATCCAGAAACAAAGAAATCTCAGCCTCTAATCCAAAGGGGTAGATTTCTTAAATCAACTTTTCTTCATATTTGAATGCATGCGCATACCACTCAATATCCTTGGTATTTAAGTCTAAAGAAGCAAATATGTCAATTTACTTGCCACCCACTGATTTTTTACTTGTAACCAGCTAAGCACAAATTCCATAGTGCTAAATGGGTATTAAATCCATGGAATCAAGGTTTAGATATTACTGGCCACAGGAACCATTTGAAAGTAAACCATACAATGAAACTCTTCTGCTTCTATTATGTCTTTTTGCCCATGGGAAACTGGATTATTTTGAAATGAGCTGCATGATTTTTATAAAGACATTTTATAAGTTACCTGCAAGTGAAGAGCAATGTACCGTATTTTTCGCTCTATAAGACGCACCAGACCACAAGACGCACCTAGTTTTTGAAGGAGGAAAACAACGGAAAAAATATTCTGAATCTCAGAAGCCAGAACAGCAAGAGGGATCGCTGTGCAGTGAAAGCAGCAATCCCTCTTGCTGTTCTGGCTTCTGGGATAGCTCTGCAGCCTGCATTCGCTCCATAAGACACACACACATTTCCCCTTACTTTTTAGGAGGGAAAAAGTGAGTCTTATAGAGCAAAAAATACGGTAATATGTAAGTGCTAACTGATTTAAATAGTAAAGCAACAGACTTATGACCAAACCAGTATAAACTTCAGTTATGGTTTTAAACCAATAGTTACCCTGTGAAAAGTTTGGCGACATTGGCGGGTTCATGGCAAACAAGTTGCTTGTTCTAGGAGGAGTCCGTAACTGCTGTGGTGTTGGAACCTGCGATGCAAGAGATGCTGAACTGCCAGGCAACATAACCAAGTTTGACGGAGTAATGTTTGCATTTAAAGCTGGCTCAGTCATACAGGTAGCAATATAGACACCATTGGAGTTGCTGAAAGATGTGTTTGTGGCTGGCATCAGCTGTATAAATCCCCCATCCTTGGCAACGCTGGACGTCCCAGCAATGGAAAAAACAGCACACTCCTCATTTGATATGTTGAGTGTACTGGCGACAGAGTCTTGAGGTCTGAGCACAAGGAGATTCTGTTCTACCAAAGCTGAATCCCCAGTTCTTTCAACCTCTTCCGAAGTTATGCATCTGGCTGGTCCCGTTAGCTTGGCTGGTGATTTAGCTGGCGAGGACAGGATTATAGTCGGCAGGTTTTCTCCAGCGATGCTGGAAACTGCATTGTTCAGCTCGGCATCTGCTGAAATGAATGGGTCATCGCTGATAATGATTTTTAAGGAAACTACGCTGGAGGGATCTCCATCTGTGGCTTGACTACTAGAGGAAACACTGCCCGATTCTTTGTTCCCTGGACTTGATTCTCCCACTGGTTCTGGGAGAGGAGAGCAACACGCAGCAGATGTGGTGGGGTTGCTCTCAGTAGATCTCTCTGAACGCCCCTCATTATCAGAAGACCGAAATAAGCTATCTGCATCTGATTTTGTGGAAGATGGCTCTTGCATTTCTATCTGTGAGATTTCAGAGCCTTCCAATTTCTGGTTTTGAGGTTTTGAACAAGGTTCTTGGTGCACAGGCTGATCATCTTTATGAAGGCTGTTGGAAGTATCCACAACTTCAAGCTGGAGCTCTATAGCATTTGGATCAGATGCATTCGCTACAAATGCTGCAGCAGAATCGGACTCAATTTTATCCTGGCTTTGACAATCAGAGGCAACATGACTGTCTGGGTTTTGCTGGCCAGGTAGAGGAAGTTCAGCTGGCTGTCCCATTATGTGCTCTAGACTTTTATTTCTTTCTGCTGAATGGCTAGAGTTGGCTGCAATAGCGCCTTTCAGCATTTCATTTTGGGCAGTTCTCAGAGGGGATAGCAATTTTGCATTTGTCCTGAGTATATTATTAGACAATGAACAACTCTCAGCTCCTCCAGACGGTGAGATTTGCATCACACCCAATTGATCATACTGCAAATGAGGCAAGTTTTGAAGATCTTGACATGAGAGGTCTTTATCAGTTCTACAGTCTCTCGCTGCTGTTCCTTGTTTGCTGCAAGAGCCTACACTGTGTCCACTGAACTCTGGGTCAGAGACATGATTCTGCTCAGATTCAAAGAGTGTATTGTGCTTGGTTCTTTGGCTAGCCATTCCCATTTCTACAGGGTCACTTTCACTCCTCACTTTAGAGTCCGTGGGAAATTTTTCAACTCCTACATTTTGCATCTCCAGGTGTTCTTCCAAGGTGACTTCACTACCACTGCAACCAGTCTTTGGAACATGTGCCTCTTTTGAATGATCTTCTGTGTATGACAGAGATACTCGGGAATTATCACCTGCAACAGATCAACACAGTTTCACTACAATCTACTGTTGTAGGACACCCCATGCCAGAATACTGTTACAAAAATAGATTACACCACTTTTGTACATACATTGTAAAACCTCCATGGAGATTCAAAAAAATTTGCACTGGCCCTGTAAGAACCATGTCATTGTTTTGCCCTCCCTTTATCCAATGAGGACCATTATCCAGCATCTGAAACTCTCCCCTTTAGAAGAAAACCCCCAGCAAACCTACCCTTATATGTACAGAAGAGTACAGTGGTACCTCAGGTTAAGAACTTAATTCGTTCCAAAGGTCCGTTCTTAATCTGAAACTGATCTTAACCTGAAGCACCACTTTAGCACCACAATGTAGGACCTGTGGTCTGCATAATCTCCATCTTGCTGGTAATGGTTTGCAGCAATAAACAGAAGCATACAGAAACTAATTCAGGCTAGTATTGGGGAGTTACTTTAACCCATGTACTTAAATCTAGTTTTGTGCTACTGACTTGTAATCAGAATGGCATTTGAGCTCCAAAGCCAACAGTTGGCATTAGCTGTCATTCTAAGCTGATTTACGGAAAGGAGAGAAGGGGACAAAGTTACCTTGGTTAGAAGTCAAAGCAGCTGTTATCATTAGGCTATATAAAGAACAACAAGGCTCACCTTTTGAAAAGAAGACTGAAGTCTCAAAGAAACTCAAATGTCAATTAAGCAACTTGCAGCCCAGCCCTTTGGATGTTTATCTAGAAGTTAGTCCCATCCATTTCAATAGGATTGACTTCCTACTTTGTGTACACAGGACTGCAGTAACAGTAATGTTAACATGTCCACAATTGCACATCTCAAATCTCCCAGCCTTTAATAGTGTTTTATCATTTGTGCAAGGTTAACAATTATTCTACGCCCTGGAACAAAAGGACATTCTACAAGTATTGAAGATAACTGGAAAGCTTTGAAGAAGTGCTTACTGATTTCCTTTGTTGCAATAAAACTTTCAAGTGCTCCTAGGCTTTCTTCGTCCACTAAGATTGCATTCTCTAGTCCTCCATTCTGAGTGGAAATACTGTGAGAAGCATTTCTTGCACCCTTAGCTTTACCTGTTTTAAAAGAAATGGAAAAAATAAACTGGAAGGGTACTAATATTTGATTCAATGCACAAATTATACCTAACATATATTCCTTAATCAGGTATGTTTTTCTGTTTCTACTAAATCAATCATCCATAAAAGTATTTTGGGCAATCGTGGAAGAGAAAAACTTATAAATATTGATTCCAAATATTTGTACTACTTGGCATTTAACAAACTATATATGAACTGTAGACCACACATTTAGGGAGTCCTCTGTAAGCATGTCTGGTGTGCATCAGTTACAGACAGCTACATAAACGCTGAAGTGCTATACCCATAAATACTTTACAACAATATGAGGCACAATATGCCAAGTTCCTACAAAACTCATAAGTGGTGATAACTGACTTCTCAACATATGAAATTGGCCAGAACATAGGACAGTAGCCAATGCTCGCTCTACTCAGAAGAGACCCACTGAAATTAAACCAGACCACCCCTTAGCCTTTCATTACAAAGTATTCAAAGTGATAACTAACCTGCACCAAAATCAAATATATCGAAGAGTCCTTGAAATGCTGGATCTGACTCTGTTTGCTCCAGAATCTCCTGGATGGCTTGTTCGGTCATGTGAATTTCACCCTGCTACGTAGGTGATATAAAAATAACCCACAAATAAGTTAGAAGATGTAAACTGTTCTCTCTAGACGTAAAATGTATGTTGAAAGGTAACAGGAAGAAAACCTTCTTGAAAAATCAGAAGGAATTTATAAAATAAACCTGACCTCAGTGGTAGGAGCTGAAGTGACACCAACCATCTTGACTGCACTTCGGCCCTCCAGATGTTTTGGCCTACAACTCCCATGATCTCTAGCTAACAGAACCAGTGGTCAGGGATGATGGGAATTGTAGTCCAAAACATCTGGAGGGCCGAAGGTTGGGGATGCCTGGTGTAGACATAGCAACCAAAACCATGATTTTAAGCACAATCAAGAACTTCTTTAGGAGAAGTCCTACTGATTGATAGTCACAAAGGATGGTAACTGTGCTATTGTACAGCTCTCATTAATTTCAATAAGGTTCAGGGCAATAATATTCCCAGTTAACTGTGCCTCAGTTACTTTTAAGGTCTGCACAACTTGCAAGCCACCAAGATGAAACGCGGAGCATCAGCAACATACTGTGGCCTGCTTTGGCCTTGCTAACACCCCTGGTTTTGCAGTCCCATGAAGAAAGCAAAAGAAGGTGGTTTATCAAGCCCTGATGGCTGTAATACATGGCTGGTGGTTTGAAGCTTGGCTAAGTGGGCGACAAGTAATGCAGTCTGCTTTAAAGTAAGAAATGTGGGCGAATTCTTTTAACTATTCGGTGTGCTTTTTCATTTAGAAATGCATGCCAGGCATCAAATACATTTTATATATGAGTGTGCATTAGTTCTTGGAACTTTACCTGAAGACCAAGGAATTCATCAATTGAGGACTCTTGTATTGTTGGGCCACTGTCTGCCTGTTTTGCTGTCTGAGAAATATTGCCATCACTGGAACAGACAGTTACAAATAATTAGCAGGCTTCCAAAATAATTTACAGATTTGTAACAGGAGGTGTCAAGAAAGTTCTTTTACCTGCCCAAGAATTTGTTAATGTTTTCAGCTAGCTTCTCCTGAAGACATTTGTTGCTCAGAATTTTCTCTCTGGCATTTTCAATAATCATTTGCTAGAAAACAAATTTGAAGCAGTCCAAAATTACTAAAAAAGAAAAGAAAAACTGATTCTACCAGCACTATTAAGTAACACCCCACCCCCTTATCCTGGGGTGCCTCCTTCATTGAATGTTTTTAAACAGAGGTGGGATGGCTATCTGTCATGGATACTGTAGTTAAAATTCCTGCACTGCAGGGGGTTGGACTAGATAATCCTCGGGGTCTTTATAATTCTTTTAGTATACCAATTCTAAATTGCTCTCACGTTTCCAAACCAATCTTAAGAGGAGCAAGATTTAAGCCCTATTTATACTTTATATACTATTATATACTTTATGCACATTTATTATATGTATTCAGGGCCAGCCTACCCATGAGGCAAGGTAAGGTGACCGCCGCAGGCAGCAGGGTCCACTGGAACAGCAGATCCCGATGTCAATCTTTCTTCCACCCCTTGTTCCTGATATAATTCTTCCCTAACCTCTTCTTCTCTGGTGAGGAGGGAGGTACCATTTTGGTGTCTGCCTCAGGTGCCAAAATCTCTTGGGCTGGACCTTTATACGTTCATATGTGTGCACAGACACAGCGACTACATGTCATACATCTAAACCTTTCTGGATTAAATTTAAAAGTTGGCCCAGAAACACCATTATAAGCTATACCAAAAAGGGACACACTCTGGAAAGTCTTTAAAAATGCCTTATTACCTGCATTTTTCATAGCAATAAATGAAGCTGGAATTGCAATAACAAACTGCAAGGGGAAGGAGAAGCAAAAGGCGAGTAGAAAAAAGAAAGTAAATGCTGTTCTGGAGTTTTTAAAAAGGCTTACTGGAAGGTCACCCTCTATAAGTTCTAGCTGTTCACTTCCTTCTTCCGTGAGTGAGCTTTCTTCTTCCACCATTGGAGTGTCCCGTAAATCACAATTGGATAATTGCGATCCCGATGATACAATGCTTTTTTTCTTCTGGAAGTCACTGAGGTATTTCAGAAGTTTAAAGAAATGAGAAAGGCATAAATTTAGGACATTTACTGCAACTCATGTTGTAAATCTTATCTATTCATTCCTCCTGCTCTTTGCTCAGAGGAACTTAGTGGCCTTAACCGAGATGCACACCTGTTAAGAGTACTTGCCGCATAACCTAATGGTTTATAGTCTGTAGACACAAGGTTAACCATGCAATCCTATACATGTCTATGCAGAAGTAAGTCCCATTGAGTACAATGGGGCTTACTCCCAGGTAAGTGAGCACAACTATGCAGCCCTATGGTTGAGGGCAGAAATGAGGGAAGTGACTTCATACGAATTCATACAGAAGGGAATAGTAAAAAGGAGCAGGGTGAATACACTGTTGTAAATAGAGGATTAGGTGCCCTTCAAAACATAAAGGAGATTCATAAATTATAAAACACAGTAGCCAAGAACTAGCAGTTACCCTTTTCTTTTTCCGGGAGACACCATGCTCAAGTGAAGCTTCCGTTCTTGGGGTGCAGAAACCAAGTTTGCAGTGTCTCCTGCTTTAAAAAGAAAAAATGAGTGAGACAAACGTTGCTTCTGGTTAAGATTTTTTAGGCTACCAAACATTTTCTGTTGCCAATAGGAAAGGCAATGACAAATGACAACAGGCAACTGAAATACGGTAGACATTTCCCTCTTCTCTCTTTTTAAACAAAATATTTTCCCCATTTTATTTCTTTATTGTCCTCCACATGTGTTTCAAGGCAATTTACAGACATAATACCTGAAAAGGTTTTAAAAGCAGTACAAAAAAACAAGTAAAGATGGGTTTTAAAACTATCGATAATGAACACCTAAGACAGACCTTTTCATCTGAGTGGAAAAGCTTGTTGAAACAAAAATATATTTAAGTGATCAGCAGGTACAAGCAGTGGGTGCTTGTCTTATCTCAGCAGTAATGGTATTCCACACAACAAAGGAGCAGCTGCACTGAAAACCCTGCTAGGGGTTACTGTGGAGTGGGATTCAGTTATTTTAGGAATGTCAAGGAGAAACTCTCATCTAGAAGAACAGAGTGACCTACTGGGTGTAAAATCAATAAGATGATCTCTCAAGTAACCAGGTCATGAGGATGTTTCGTTGTGTTTTCAGGGAAAACTATAGATTCTAACACATTTCCCAGGTTTAGTGCCAGAAAGCCAGTTTCATTGCTTTCGGTTCACCTGGCTCTTTCAGAATATCCATTCTAACCACTCTCTCACAAACATACACAAATGGAAAACAAAGGACCAGTAACAACTGGGGGGCAAAGGAGGAACAACCCAGGGTGGAGGAGCAGAAAAAAAATCAAAGCCCTGCCAGGTTCACACTGCTAGAGTAGAAAGTGGGGTGGGGTGGCGGTATTGTTTTTAAATGGTTTTCTTTTCCACTGGTCTCAACGAAAAAGAAAAGAAGTACGCTAGCTTATAGGGATAATGCGTATCCTCTGATCATCTCCAGAAGACATCTTTTTTGTCTTCTTCATTGTTGGGACAGGAATAGTCGCAGAGGTTTCTGCAACTGATAGGAGAACTCCTCTTTAGGCAAAACCTCCTGCTTCACCTGACAGGTCTCTGAAAGTGGGGAGGGAGATCTGCTAAACCAGAGGTGGGGAGCTATTTTCAACACAAGGCCATGTTCCCTTCTGGGCAACATTCAGGTGGCAACATTTCAGTAGTGGGCAGGGCCAGAGCAAAAGTAAGTGGAGCAACACATGTGAATTTTATTCCTTTGTACAGTAAGCTAGTTTCTTCACACTCACACATCCCTCTCTATCCTCCATCTAGATAAACTAAAGACATTAGCAGAGTTCAAGGACCTATTACAGACAGGAATAAACATCTAAATACGCTGTGAAGCTGGGTTGTGGATCAGGATGGTATGTGGACTGGGGAGAGTCCCATAGGCCAGATAGGGAGGCCTGGAGGTCAAGCATGAGGTTCCCCAACACTGTGCTAAACTGTGCAACTCCTGGGACACCCTCCCAAGGTCCACAGAATTGAGTATTTAAACTTACTGTTAATATTGCTTTCTTGTACTTGGCCCTGGGGTGCCGATGAAGAACCTGATCTTGTCTGGGCCATAACTGGGATTACAGTTGGTTTAAGAATAACTTGTGTGGCTGCCATTGGAGCAGAGTTCAGTTGTCCTGGCTGATGAGCTACAGAGGACCCTGAATTTGAGGGAAGTGATTGCGGAATACTTCTCTGCTTTTTCATATCTGCAATTGCACTTCTTGTGCGGCCTAGAAAAAGACATAAAATAAAAGGAGATAGGAGTCCATCTCAACAGACTGTTAGTTTCTTAAGCTGTGCCTTTACTCCTTTGAGAGCTAAATTGTGGCACTGCAGTAAAACCAAATGTTCCTTCACCCCTGAAGTAATTTTGAACCAAATCAGGAATGCAGTTAATTTTGTTGCTAAATAGATTTGGTGTCAACTACTGAAAGAGGCAGCCAGCTGTTTGCTGGCACTACTATGGAATCACACACAAGATTCAGGAGTGTTGAGACGTGCTACAAGGGAAAAGAGTTTATCCACATTCCAGGATTATGGAGTCCAAGAGCTGATTTAAACGGCAGAAATAACACATGGTATTTTCCTGGATCACTTCCAGATCAGGACAACTGTTGTTTCCCTACTTCCAATCGCTCTGAACTAGTACAGTGACAAGCTGAACTTGCCAGTCTGTTGGGTGGGTGATGAAGAAAACAAAACTCTCAATGCTTACTTCAGAGATACAAGATAAAGGAGGATTTCCAGCTTTAATACACCACAAAAATATTAAGCTCTGCCTCTATGGGCCAAATCCATCACATTTACATTGTAAAATGTTAACAGTTCTACTATAAATATTTCAAAAAAATTCTTATTACATTAAGATTGCAATTCTAAGTATACTGGGGAAAGTTGCAAGGTTTTAGAGGGGGGAATTCAGATTACATAAAAGAGATGTTTTCTGATACATACCCCGTTGATGAGCACAAAATGCACCAGAATTCTGCATGCTCCTGCAACAATCAAATTGCCAAGTGAAATTAGAATTCAATATACAAGTGTAAGGGAAACTTGGCTTCATATGGACTAGGAGACAATAGTTACATGGACATTTAGATTAGGGATTAAAGCAACGGGGGGTGGGGATCAAAATTAAACATGAATTTAAATTTTGTTATCAGTAACATATTTCTATGGTAAGATGAACAATTTTTCAAATACACCATCACCCTGATTAACATTTTGTAGTAAATAAGCTTGGTTTTATTTTGGAAGTATTATATATGTGCTTTGGGGTTGGTTGGTTGGTTGGTTGCAGAAGTGGTTGCTTACACAGTGTGGGCTGGGTGGTGGTTGCGGCCCATCACATCCAGCTGTGATACCCCCCCCCGTGCAAATTCCGTTGTGCAACCAGTAGTTGAAAATCATTTGGCCGGCCACAAAGCACTTTAGGAGTTCCCACCAAACCCCCTATTTGAATTCAGCCAATCTGGCTGAGCCTGCAGGGTGGGGCTTTGGGAGCGGACCTGACTGCAGCAGTTTTCACTGTGGTCCACTCCCAGCCCATAAAAGGCGGCTGGAGCTTTCCTCGGCACCATTTTTGTCATTCTGATCAGACAAAGCTTTAAAACATCAGCATGCTACGTCTAATAACTTACAAGCATCAGTGAGATAAAATCAGTACGAAAACACCAAGACGTCACCAAAATGCAACCATAGTAAGCATATAGGAGGAATGTAGCCCTATAATAAGATGACAAAGGTTCCCTGTGACATGCAGACTAGTATTTGCTTTCAATACAAATTACCTGATTTGAGAAAGTGTGTAGTCCAACTTCTTCCATAAAGACGACATCATCGCTGGAACATCATTTGTTGCTTCTTTAAAGAAACACATCAAACAAAACTTGTGTCATATGTGAAAAGGAACGGTTGATCTATGAATCAACTGGAAAGTCTACACAATCAAGAGATCATGATTCTAATTTCTTTAATTAGAATCTTCTGCTGCTTTAGCATGAAGAGGAACATTTTAGGCGTCTAGATATACAAGTGGGGTGTGTAAGAAAATGTCGCACTGTTGAAAAATCCTGCTAAGGGTTCCAGCCAGTCATGCAAACTTCAAGTATACTCTATTCCATTCCTCCTTCCCCCAGCAACAGCCAGTCATCTCTGACCCTGCTCAGTCCCCACTGGGCTAGTTTTGTTTTTCCTCTTCCTTTGCAGTTTCTTGGTCCCTTCTTTCTGCTGTTGAGTGGCTGGCTGGTGTTAAGTTTTTTGTCTCTCGCTCCCGCTCTTTTCTTTTCATTGGTGACTTTTTTAAAAATTCTAAACTAATTTTAAGCCACCTTGAATTTATTTTATTTAAAAAGATAATTGTATTTAATAATTTATGTACTCTGTCCTGACGCCACCGAGTAGAGTGTGGATTATAAATCTAAAGAAAACATATTGCACAATATACTAATGGAGAAAATAGCCAAATCTATAACTTGTATTTCCCAGTCCCAACACCCCTTCTTACCTTTCGATTTCATTGTGATATACTCATTCAGGATGGTGATTAAGTTTTTCCCAAAGAGAGACTGAAGGAAAAAAGGGAAAGAACAGCATTCAGCTACACAACTTCCAGCAACAACATACTGGAAATGTCTTGACTATCCAAAGCACAATGGTTATGGATGCCATTTGGACTCAAGCAAGCAATTTTCATGTGGACTCCAAAGCTCACCATGCAGTGGAGGGGTATTTATTGTTAGATAAATGATTTGCAGCCATGGGATTGTTTTGACTCCACAGAGTGGGAAGCGACGGAGACAGGATGTTTGTGTTACTGTGTTCCGTGAAGTGCGACTGTTCCCCTTTGTTCTTTCTCTTTGCTTTCTGATGCTCGAGAGAGAGGGAGCCATGTTGCAGTGCTCCGTGTGTGTTTATATGTAAATAGATTAGCCAAAATGCTGAGTTGCTGAGGTCTGTCACGTGAACTGCGCAGACTCTGCGGATCCCTAAGGGTCCCGGTGTCTGTTGGCATCGGTCGCTGTGATGTTCGGGCAGAAGAAAGCTTTTGAAGCTCCCAAACGATTGACCAGGAGGGAGGGAACATGCCAGTCGGGCATGTGTCTCTGCCAAGGTCCTACTCGAGTGTAGGCTGAGCTCCTAACATTTATTACCTGAATCAACCTTAAGTTGAAATATTCATTATGCAGAACTATCTTGGAAAGTAGAAAGCTCAGGGGCTGATCAAAACTTACAGCCACCTTTCTCACAAATATGTACTCACCAGTAAACAAGCTGGAACAAAGCCTTCCCCAGTACAGTGCTCTGCGTATTCTTTTAAATCTGAGCTTTCTAGTATAAATGCCCGACATGTGGCTAAAAGCTTTTCTTGTTGTAAATAACCTGTAACAGACAAAATATTTTCTGACCCTTTGTGCCAAGATGAACAAGGAAAGAAGTTAAAGCCAATGATATTATACTTAAACTCATATATTTATCATGAGTTTTAAAAATGATCATTCCACTGTGAAAAGGAGTCTAGCCTGGTTTACATGGAATGTTCTTTTACAAGGCAATCCTGCACACACTTACTTGCGAGGAAATCTCATTGAATACAGTGGGACTTTATTCGGAGCAGATAAATTTAGGATTGCCATATAACGATACCATTTCAAAACCAGCAACAACAACAGCTAGAAACACTTTCTGAAGAAAGCCAAGAAATATTTTCAGAAATTCAGTGGTTTAAAGTTCAGAGTTATAAAATACCATATTAACTTGAATGTAATGGGCACGTTTTTTGGTCAAATCACATCACGAAAATTAGGGTGCGCGTTAGATTTGATGGCACCAGCAAATCCTTTTTTAGTTTCAAGGTTTTGAAAATTGAGGTGTGCAATAGGCTCACATAAATATGGTATGAATGAGGATGCAACCCATGATAAGACTGCTAATATATATTTTTATATTGCTATCTGTGCCTTTATTACCAAACTGGAAACATGACCCATGTAACAAAGAAACAGCGTGGACATTGCTTTTCCTGTTGTTCTGTTTATGCACGGTAGTGGTGGGAACAAATATGTGCAGCTCCACTTTACATGTCTGATCCACTTGGCAGCCACACACATACGTAACATTTATATGTATACACATAAAAGGATACATTTAAACACATGTGGCCTGAACTAATACACAACTTACAATGTGGAAAGCAACCATGTGATGCCAGCCCATTATGCACCTTATTAAAGTACGTGTAGGTGTCTGGTGATGTTGAAGATGGGACACATGCAACTCGTGGGTAGCAAAGCATGACTTCACTCAAGCAAACACAGGTGGGTGGACAAGAAGAAGATTGATCCCAGTCTGCATCAAAGCTTGGTTTGTAGTGGGGAACCCTAATTACAATGCAATGCATTGAAGATTTAGGATCTGACAAAACCAGAACTCCTCTTTGGGGTGATGTGAAATCTATAGCAAGATGTGTGCAAGTGCTCCCTTATTGAGAGCAATTGTGACTTTTTCATGTGTTTTTGTCTTCATGTGGACTTCAGAGAATCACTCTGTATGGTATGATGAAAGAAAACAAAACCATCTGCTATTAAACAATTATGTAAATAGCTTTGTCTATTTTTAATAATTAAATTTAAATTTAATGGGAATATAAACAAGAATTTAACTGACAACAAAGTTAATAGCAGCTGGTTATATTTTCTTGTTTGTAAAAACTACTAGCAGTTCCTCTCTTGCTCGCTATAAATTGAATTTATGCAAATAAAATAGTTCTCCTCTCCCCCCCTTATGAGCAATATCAGTTGGTGGGGCAGCACACATAGTGCAACACTGCTCATCTGCCTTCTGAACCCAAAGCACCACTGCCAGTTCCTGAGAGGAAGAGGATTCCAACTAAAGAAAGACGATTCCAACTAAGCATAAGGAAGAACTTTCTGGTGGTTAGAGCTGTTCAAAAGTGGAACGGACTCTCTTGGAAGATGGTGGACCCGCTTTCCTTGGAGGTTTTTAAGCAGAGGTTGGATGGCCATTTGTCATGGAAGCTTTAGATGAGATTCCTGCATTGCACCAATTGGACTTGTTGAGCCTCAGCATTTCTTTCAACTTTTCAATTCAATGGAAAGTTCCCTTCTCCGGGAACTAGACATTAAATCCAGGGTGCCACTGCAGTTCTACTCATGCTTGCTAGGAAGTAAGTTCCACCTTATTTGGTGGAGCATTTGCATCTTATTCAGTTGAGTATTTCCAGCTAACCATGCATAAGACTGTAGTCCACTTAGGATGGGGGCAGCCATTGTACATGTATATATAAGCATAAAGATAAAGGTACCCCTGACCATTAGGTCCAGTTACGGACGACTCTGGGGTTGTGGCACTCATCTCGCTTTATTGGCCGAGGGAGCCGGCGTTTGCCTGCAGACAGCTTCCGGGTTATGTGGCCAGCATGACTAAGCCACTTCTGGCAAACCAGAGCAGCGCACGGAAATGCCGTTTACCTTCCCGCCGGAGCGGCACCTATTTATCTACTTGCACTTGACGTGCTATTGAACCGCTAGGTGGGCAGGAGCTGGGACCAAACAACGGGAGCTCATCCCGTTGCAGGGATTCGAACCGCCGACCTTCTGATCAGATCAGCAAGCCGTAGGCTCACAATGCCGTGCACAGACTGACATTTCACTTATGACAGCTACTGCTATATTTTTATAACATGGATAGAATAGGCCACTACCTAATATATCCTTAACCAAAGAACCACCAAGTAGGAAAAGCCAAAACAGCAAGCTACAAAAATCACCCTTCTTCCTTTTCTCCCCACAACACACATACAGCCATCTTGTGATTCTAAGCCATTTTGGGAGCCATGTTAGCAAGAAAAGAAAGGGGGGAATAAAAGGTGGGCGGCTGGGAGAGCAGCATATATATATGTAACAAATAAATAATAAACAACTCTTTAGCCCCTGACCCCAGTGGAAGAAAACAGGCTACGGTGGAGTAAAGCAATAAACAAAATCAACCGCGCTTTAGCTTTTAGATCCGTGGAGGACGGCTATGGTGAAGTACAAAAATAACGATCGACAATATTTCTGCTTTTAGGGCAGGCTATGGAATAGTAAATCAAGAACAGCGATATGTGCAGGAGAGGGAGCAAAGCTTTTCACAACGTAACACAAGCGGGGGCGATGAATTAGGAGTTGGGGCGTCGCGGGCGTGTCCCTCTTCTGCTTTGGAAACGATGGGAGATGCGAGGGGCGCCCTTGGCCTGCCCTTCTCCGTGGGCCCCCAAAACACAGACACACACACCGCGGGGCCAGGCGGGAGGGAGCAAAAAGAGGGGCCCCTTTTCCCCGGAAGCCCCCTCAGGAGAGGAAGCCTTCGCTCGCGCTTACCTAGCACCAGGCGGGCCACGTCGGACGGCAGTAACATGGTGAGGGGGGCTGAGGGAGGGACGGGGGGGGTCCGCTCCCTTCCCGCCCCAGCGGGGCAGCGGCGGCAGCAACTCCCAGAAAAGGCGGTTATCCGCGCTCCCCTTTCTCTCTCCGCGCCCAAAACCTCTCCACAACAGCATCAGCAGCCGTCAGCCTCCGTCCCGCCCACCGACTTCCGGCAGCAGGAGCGAAAACAGGAGTTTTTCCGCTTCCGGCGGCGGGGGGGGAGGGGTAGGAGTAGGGGGCGGGATTAGAAGGCGAGTGGGATGGAAAACACCACGTCGATTGGGGATGAGCGTGGAGCAGCCACGCCTCCCCGCGTTCGTCGGAGCGTGAGGGCGGCTGCGCGCGCAAGAAGCGAGAAGCCCGCGCTGTGGGTCCCTTCAGGCCCCGCCCACCGCTCGTTCCTGGCGCGAGCCTCGCCGCTCCGCCTCTTCGCCTCACTTCGCTCCCCCCCATTCAGCTTTTCGGTTTCGTTTTCCCTCGCATCCCTCTCGTTGTCTCCGTTCGTTCTCCCCCGGCCGCGTCCTCTCTCTCCCACCCCTTTGGCAAGAATGCCGCCGTCTTCCCCGCGTGGCCTCTGAGGCGGGACCCGGGTGGCCGGTGTCCTCCCTCCCTCGCGACCCGCCTCGGCGGCCTTGGACGTCCCAGCTGCCGTGAGCGGGACGTGGCGGTGCGAAGTCGTCGTGTAAGTGGGGGTTTGGGGGGGGTCACGCAATTCCCAGAGCTGTGAGAACAGGGGGCTCGGCCACGCGGGCCGTTGCTCTGATTCCCTCAGGTCCCCCCTTCCAGAGTGTCGTTTGTGTGGCATCATTTCCCTGTACTTGAATTTATTTATCGGCTGTACTTGAATTTATTTAGCTGCAAAATTTAATGTACTGCCAATAACATTAATAGTAGTGAATTAACAATAGTAATGAATAATATTGTTGATCTGATGTTATTCGCCACTACTTTGGTGAGTAGGAAAGTAATTTTAAAGTAGTAATAAATGTTATTCATTTGCTACTTTAAAATGAATGACATTCATTACTATGTACTTTAAAATTACTTTTTTACTCACCAAAGTAGTGGTGAATAACATCAGACCAACAATGAAATCGCGTTGATTAAAACAAATGCGGAATGCATCATAAATCAGGGGTTGCCAGACTTTTTTTTTTACCTGTGGGCCTGTAGAGAAGCTGCCGTGGGTACCGTGCATGCACTGCAACAGCAGACTAGCTCTTCTTCTCCCCCACCCCTTTCTAAAAGCAATTAGGATTGGAAAAGTGTTTTTACTTTCCCCTCCAAGTTAGTGGTCCCCTTCCTTGCTGTAACCCCCCCTCCTTCAGTTCTTATCCAGGGGAGGAGCTAGGGGAATGGCAGCCAGCATGTTTCAGAGAAGACCTCTGCGGGTGCTACGCTGTTGTTGTTAAGTTGTTTAGTCTTGTCCGACTCTTCGTGACCCCATGGACACGGCACTCCTGCCAGGCACTCCTGTCTTCCACTGCCTCCCGCAGTTTGGTCAATCTCATGCTGGTAGCTTCGAGAACACTGTCCAGCCATCTCGTCCTCTGTCGTCCCCTTCTCCTTGTGCCCTCAATCTTTCCCACCATCAGGGTCTTTTCCAGGGAGTCTTCTCTTCTCATGAGGTGGCCAAAGTATTGGAGCCTCAGCTTCAGGATCTGTGCTTCCAGTGATCTGTTCTTCCAGTGAGCACTCAGGGCTGGAGCAGGAACCGGCAAGCCACTCCAGTATCCCTGCCAAGAAAACTCCATGGACAAAGACAACAGGGTGCCACATTGGCAACCTATAAATCAATAGATCAGGTTATTACATCAACATACCTGAACCACGCATCAGAAAAAGCCTAAGTGATACATAACTGCCTCAAATGTTTGGACTTTAACTGGGAATTCAAAGCTTAGTTGTAAATTCTTAACTGGGAATTCATAATTCATTTATGGAACATATTTTAAAATATTTAAAGAAAGGATGCACCTAGTTCCATTTTCCTAAATGCTGACTAACACACCCATCTGAAGATAAAAACAGAGCTGATACACAGGATGTGGCTTGCAGGCAAGCTTATACACACACGTTGCCTTAGGCATGCTCATTATTGCACCCTCCATAATGTTTACTGCCTCTCAGAGAAATTTTGCTACAGCCAGTGTAAAAGTATCAAACTTATCCTGAAGGAGAACCTTGACATGAAATGAGTCAGCAATTCCAGGTTGTTCTATTAGTATTCGATTGATTAGATGCTGTCTAACCTAGTTCTACAGACTACAATGCAATAAAATTGAGGCATATGATAATCTTATTGAACAAATGTAATACATTTACAGCAGTGGGGCTGATTTGGAAGCCGTTTCACTATTTTCAATTGTAAGAAAACCTCTAAATGGTTTACAAAAATATAAAACAAAACATTCAAATTACAGTACAGTTAAAAGTTACTACAGTACAGTATTAGTTAAAAACAGGTACTGTATTTAGAAATAGTCAGACAATGATTAAAACCAGCAGTAGCTAAAAAGAAGTAAAAAACATGTAATTTATACATTCCTGCATTGGCTTGCCTAAACAATGTTTTAAGCAGGTGTCAAAAAGGGTAGTCAAGGCTCCTGCCTGATGTCAATATGCAGGAAGTTCCAGAGAGTAGGTGCTGCCACACTAAATTATCATAACAACCTTGTGAGGTAGGTTGGGCTAAGAGATGGTGACTGTACGCCCAGTGAGCTTCATGTCTGAGTGGGGATTTGAACCCTGGTCTCCAGAGCCAAACACTAACCATTGTGCCACACCGGCTATTGAAAAACCTACTGTTATTTCCCTTTTCAGGTTCATGCTGTGAGTGCATCTACAACTTAGCTGAGCCATGAATTTTGCACTCCAAGACCTGTTGGCTTGCTGCCGCCATCTTGAAAGTGACAAGGCCACAGACCGAAAGGTAATAATAAACCACCATTCCTGCACTTCTAATATGCAACAGTACAATAGCATGATAGTGTTATTCTTTATTCTGGATTACTTTTTTAGAAGGAAATTGAGAAGTTCAAGCGTCTCATCAGGGATTCTGAAACAATTCAACAGCTGGATCGAAATTCTGATTCCAAAAATGGCAAACAGATGAACTGGGATACTGTATTCAGGTACAATATTTTGATGTGTGTTAAACTTTGTTGAATATCAAGCGTTCGACAAACATCTCAGTAATTCTTACAAAAACACAGCAAAGTCTGTACTTGCCCCCAAATTGTAAATTTGGGAGAGGGGTTCCGGGTAAGAGCTAAGGCCATCTAGGGAGTCTGTTGTCCTTTCGGCACCAGGAGAAAACCTTTCAAGGAGCGTCTCCACCCCCATCGTTCAGCCTGAGGTCCAGCTCTGAGGACCTTTTGGCGGTTCCATCACATGCGAGAAGCAAGGTTACATACAGGGAACAAGGCAGAGGGCCTTCTCGGTAGTGGCACCCGCCCTGTGGAACGCCCTCCCATCAGATGTCAAGGAAGTAAACAACTATCTGACTTTTAGAAGACATCTGAAGGCAGCCCTTTTTAGGGAAGTTTTTAATGTTTGATGTTTTATTGTATTTTTTATATTTTGTTGGGAGCTGCCCAGAGTGTCTGGGGAAACAGCCAGATGGGCGGGGTATTATTATTATTATTATTTTATTTTCCGTTTCTTTTAGATCTCTTTTTTATCTCGCATTTTATCTGATTGTTGTTTTGCTACAACTGTGATTAATTATTACTTCATTTTGTGTTAGAAATCACTCTAGAAATTTAAGTTGAAAAGGAGGACATTAAATATCTGAAACGGTTCAGGAACCCATGAATTGAACATAGGACTTCTGGTTCACCTATCAGTCTCTTTACTGCTATGCTACATTATTTGTTGTGGTTTGATTACTAGAAAGGAAGCAATATATCATTATTTTAGCCAATCAAGTGACTGTTCAGAGGTTGCTTGGCCACCCTCTGTATCAGTTCATCCAGCTATTGTACCTCTTCCTTATGGCTATTATATATCCCATCAGCACACCCAGTGTTTATTTTTTCCTTTCCCTCCCGCTTGTCAGAGTAGTGAGCACAGCAGCCGCAGGGTTGTGCTGTGCTTTTCCAGCCTGAGAAATGTTGTGACTGTGATCATGTGTAGTTTGCCCTGATTGTCCAGAGACAGCCTGTATTTTCTCAAGGTAAGCAAGTCACACATTGCATAGCATATGTTTTTTAATATCCCTGTAGAGCAGAAGGATCTAGTAGAATATCATAGAAGAGCTTGCACTGAAACTTCACTATTTAAAAGAATAAATTGTTGTTGCTGCTGAGCGTTTTGTTTATTTTAATTAGATTATGTGCCTATAAATAGTGTTTATTTTTTGCCTTTTAAGTTTTCTTCAGAAGTACATTAAGAAGGAAACTGAAAGTGCAAGATTAGCAAAACCAAATGTGTCTGCATCAACCCAAGCAACACGACATAAAAAGATGCAAGAGATCAGCTCTTTGGTCAAATATTTCATCAGATGTGCCAATAAAAGTGAGTGACTCAGTACAGACATAATTAAGATATATTTTCGAAAAAAGTTATTATAGTTCATTTCATTAACTCTACCATGTATCAGGTAACTTGTTTTCTAATAAATGTTGCAATTTTTGGTTGTATTTCAACAGATTTTACCTGAATTTGACCTGGTTTGAGATCACTCATAAAAGTTAAAAACTCACATTTATATTCTGCTTTTGCACAGGAGCACCCAGGTTAAAATGCCAAGAGCTTCTGATTTTTGTCATGGACACAGTAAATGATCCATCAAGTTGTGCCATTTATGGAACTGATTGTAGCAGCATATTGTTAAAGAATATTCTTACAGTGAGGACGTATTGGTGTGCTATCCCTTCACAACAGTGGTCAGGTTTGTAGATATTATTCCTATGCTTGAAATCCCATGAACTGCTTGGAAGTGACGTCAAGAGACATTTTATATAGCAGAACTTATTTTCTTTGAAGATGTGTGCTATATAGCTCCAATAATCGAAGTTCCCATAATGAACCATAGAATAACTTATGTTTTTCTATTCTTGTTTTTTCTTCCTCTGTAATTGAATATCAGATTTTGCCTTTTCTAATATCCTTGCTTTGCTTGATTTATTATTTAATATTGACTTCATTAATTTTATAGGGATTTTTGCAAATTACATACTCATATTGAAATTACAAACCAAACAATTTCATCACGTCAACAATATTTTATTGTTGATCTGGGTAATCATGAGGTCAGTTTGTACAAAGGTATGCTTTTGCAGAGTTCCCTTCTTAGTTTAAAAAGAATAAGGAATCTCTTGTGGGGGGCTGCATGAGTATAGAATACCTTGCTTCCCACAGTTTCTGTCTGTATTGACATTTATGTGCCTGAACTGCATTGTTGATTATTCACTGTCTATAACCACTTTTCATGAAATGTGGCTGTAGTTGGACTTCATTTTCTGAATTCATTGTATTTAACTAAATTGCTTACATGGATGCAGCCCTCTCTTGAATTTTTCTGCATAGGCAATTGAGAGTAGCTCAGACACATTGAAAATGCAATTGCTTCATACCTATTTATATATCCTGCCAGAAACACGTAAAAGCCTGGACATCATTTATTTATTTACTTATTTTATAAAATGTATACAGTGGTACCTCCGGTTACGAACGGGATCCGTTCCAGAGGCCCAGCTGTATCCTGAAAATTCTGTAACTGGAGGACCGCTTCTGCGCACACACGCGGTGCCACAGAGCGTTTCTGCACACATGCGCAGGGCAAACCCACTTCTGGGTTTGCCGCGTCCGTAACCTGAAGATTCCGTAACCTGGAGGTTATGCAACTTGAGATACGACTGTACACTGCTTGATTGTGAAAAACCTCAAAGTGGTTTACAAAAGTAAAGCGGTTTACAACAGTAGAACCATACACACATCTTTAAAAACCTGGGAAAGCTGGCCTAACGGGTTTTGCTCTGTAGCAAAAGCATGCTCATTGTGGCTTCCACAGTTTAAATATCTACTGAAGAAAATATCTGCATGTATGCAGTATTAGTGTTTGCTGCATAAAGTCGAGACAAAGTGGAAGAGCTGGTACTCTCAGCTAAAATGTCCTCCTACATATACCTGCAAATTTGTTACTAGCCTTCTAGGGACTAGTAGAGGAGGGGTTAAGAACTCCATTCTCTTGCAGCAACAATTTCTATACTGAGTGCTTTCATTGTCTGGTAGCCTGCCCAATTCTATACTGAGCACAGAAGATAGCTGGTGCTCCATCCTTTCTCCACCAGGCAGCTCAGTTGCCTGCAAACAATTCCTTGTTGGATGTGATAGTAGGCAAGTTTTTAAATACAGTAAAATCTCAGTACTTGAACAGCTCCCGAACGCCGAAAACCCAGAAATAAATGCTCCGGTTTTTGAATGTTTTTTGGAACCCGAGCGCCCAGCACTGCTTCCGTTTTGAATTTCCCTATTGAATTGAGGCTTCCACTTGCAGTTTTTGGTTTTCGAATGTTTCAGAAGTCAAACGGTCTTCCGGAATGGATTACGTTTGAAAACTGAGGTTCTACTATACAAGGCTGGGATAATGAGAGACACCTTTTTCAAATGTGTGACAACTTAAATGAACCCAATGGGGAGCTTCTTGATCAGCATTGCAACTAGTCTTAACATAGGAATGATCAATGGAAAGGACTGGAAATATTTAGTAAACACACACATGTTTTTGTGACTTAGTTAAGTAATATGAATTTGATTTACTTCTTCTAGATCTCCAAAACCTGTACTTCAAATTGTTTCTCAAACCTTGTAGAGATATTAACAAAGTATTGGTGGCTAGAATAATTTATACATTGACCAGAGGACTGTGCCTCCAAACTGATGGGTTAAATTCTACTATTTTAAGCTTCTTCTCTAAAGCTATGCAGCTTGCAAGGTAAATGTCCTTTTCTTTTGGTGAATCAGTTTTGAGTTTAACATAGTTACTCTTCTAAATTTAAACCTCCCCTATTCTAATGCATTTTAAGTTCACTTGTTTTTCAGTCTCATTGAACTAATCTAAATCTTTTCTACATCTTGCTTTCAAATCTTTGAATTACTTTCAAGTAAGGTATTTGGAGCCAATTTTAAAATTAAAGCATTGCACTTTCCTTGCTTCAAAAACATTTGCCATTTTTTGGGAAAAGCAGCACAAGAGCAGAAATGATATCTTTCTTCCAAAATGTGTATTTTTTTTAGTTTTAAGAACTCCTTCTTGTAATAAAAAGGTTTAGAAAAAAAACTTCTCTGTAAGCCAGCTGCCACCATATTTCCCAATATTTGCATAATCCTTTCTGCAAGGCTTGGCTGCAGCAGAAATTATTGCTCTTCTGGTCAGCTCAATATGGTCAACTTTCTAGCTTCTTCCTTATGTATGACAATAGTTACCTTTATCACTGCCATGTGTTACCAAAAACTGTCAACCTATCAGTTACAGAGTCCCATAACTGTCCTCTCTTCCAAAGCCTTTCTGGTATAGTTTTCTTCTCTCTCACACTGGAACTGAACTACATTTTTTCTTCTCCTGATGGTTTGCGTACCTTGAGTACTTTGGAGAAAAGGCAGAATTAAAATAAAATAGCATAGCATAGCTTGGGTCTCTATACCCAGTAGAGGTTAGTATTTGCATGCTCATTAAATTAGTTACTATAACAAAACATGGCTTTTTTCTGTTGCAGGCAAGAAAGAAACCTCGCAGGCCTCGATCATATTTTTGCAGCCATTAATGTATATTTGAGTGTATTTGCAGTCAACTACCGTATGCGGGTTTGTAAGCTAGGAGAGGAAATTCTGCCAACTGTGCTCTATATATGGGATCAGTATAAGCCAAAAGATTTTCTAAAGGAGCAGATCATTCAGTTTATTCAGCTGCAGGTTCGTGTTCATCACCCAAATGGAGCGAAAGCCAAAGAAAAAGGTATGCGTAAGTTACTTCATGCCCAATTGCGAAGAGATATTACAGGAACAGTTGGCACTGTTGGAGGGTGACTAAACTTCTGCATTCTTGTGTGGAAAGTATTCAGATATTTTTAAATTGGCCAGTATACTATCATTGTTTTTCGTAGTGTCTATTCAAATACTTGTTTGATTTAACTGTTACTTTTTTGCATTGTTATATTAGGTATTCTTAATAGCTGGTGAACTTTTAAAATATTTGAACAGATTTTGGGGGTTGGGGGGGTTGGTTCACATATTATAAGTTACACAGAGCTAAATTTGTCCTGTTCTTGTGCAAACAGGAGTATGCGACCCGACAAAATGGCAAAGAATTGTATACAACCTGTATGAACTATTAGTGAACGAGATAAACCTCATAGGCAGCAGAGGAAAGTATTCTGCAGGGTCGCGCAGTATTGCTGTGAAGGAAAGCCTGGTTGAGTTAATGGCTGACATTTGTCATCAGGTAAATTGTTTTGCTTTCAGAAACTGTTTCTTGTAAAAAGAAGTAAATCCTTTGCTATTTGAGTACAGTGCTTGTGCATGGAGACACTCCAGTATGACCTAAAAATACCATGATTTTCCCCTACTTCCCAGTGCACATGCACAGGTGTGTACTTGGGTACCACAGTGATAATCTAAGATGGGCTTGGGAGGCTGGGTGCAGTTACTGTATTCCCATCTAGAGGGCCTTTTCTGTTTGGTCCACCATTTTGAGCTGGGAGCTACAGTGCTTTGGCCTTACATCATCCTTTCTTAATGCATATTTTAATGTAAAATGTTATGTTATAATATCCACTTATTGTTTGCAAAGGTCTTTTCTGAAGACACCAAAGTCCTGGAGATAACTCAGCCGTATGCTGCTACACAGAGAGAATGTGGAGATGTACCATCCAAGCGTAGGAGAATTGAATCAGGTTGGGAAGTGGTGTGGAGCAACCTGCAAAGTTCACAGAATGACTTCTATGTCATACCCTGGTAAAAACAAACAAACAAACAAACATTCATTCTTGTTTCCCCCCCTCAATTTTCCCAGTTCCATTTTTTCTCAGATCTCTCTGGTTTTTCTACCCTCAAGGCTGCAGATTACGACCAGATTGATATCGAAGTACCCTATGAGCTTTCCTCACTGTGAACGTCCTCATTTGCTTAGTATACTTTACCAGCTGCTGTCTCAACAGCGTCGAAGAGAACGGATGCCTTACGTGTTACGTTGTCTTAAAGAGGTTGCATGGTGTCAAAGCCAACAGGTAGATCTGAAACCTGTGCAAAACTCAGAACTGCAGCGAATCTGGTCAAAAGTTTGGTCTCTCGTCGTTCGTAGCCTAAGCCTTCAGCAAACTGAAGTGGAATGCTTTGGATTACTTCAAATCATGATTCAAGGAAGCTTAATAGCAATGGATAGAGAAATTTGGAAGATATTTTCACTATCTGCATGCAAACCTTCAAGGTAACGTGGATCCTTTTGTAAGCACCATCTGTTTCTGCTGCATTAGTAAGATTAGTAGGATTGCTCCTTAAGACATTTCCGACACTTCCCCCTCCACAGACTATTGGGACTTTATGAAGCAAGGTGAGATGCACAGGCAGGTTACTGTGGTAGCTTGGACCTGCCACAACAATTGGGACCAATGCCATCACTTGATGGCAAACAAGTTGAGTAAACCCTTCCCATTCCCACCCTTTGAATTGACAGAATGGGGAACTCCACAACGATGTAGTGATGCCTAGCATCACCACACAGATGGTGGCTAGCAGAAGAATAGCTGCCCTAATCAACACTCTTCCCTGCAAGGCAAGCAAAGTGGGTTTCAAGTGCTCTGTCCTATACTGCAACTTCTACAAATCCAATTACTATCCAGAATTGTATTTGTCAAACTTTTGCTGTCCTTTCACTGTTTTTCTGTTTAATTCTTATAACTAATATAAGAACACTTTTATCTATTACAAATTCTATTTGGGGTGTTTTATAATAGATTAGCCAATGTATTTTAGAATGAAAACTTATATACTTTACCTAGGAGTAAGCTCCTTTAACTTCGTGTGACTTACTTTAAAGTACACATGTATGGGATAGAACTGTTAACCTACACACAGAGATTTCAGTTAAAAGTCTGAAGATTTTTTGGTGGAGGGGCATATGTGACTCAGCCACAAGACTTGTCATATTTAAAACAGATTTAGATCAGAACAGACCTATTACAATCTCACCTCCCTGCAAAAAAGCACTATTTTTGCAGGTCTGCACTGGAGCTGTAAATTCAGGTGGTAATCTTGTGCAAATAATGTCTTGTAGTTCTGCAGGAAAGTGCTTGGCATTAGCAATGACATCTTTGGAAGTGCCAGACACTTCGAAAACTGAGGCAGTACAGAATGATTGGGAAGGAAGTGCGGCTTCTACATTAAAAGAAACCATTATGAAGTGGCTTCTGTTCTGCCACTTAGAGGAGGAAATGGAACACAGGACAGAGCCACCACCCATCCTACGCAGGTAACAGCTTGAGAAATAAAGTGGCTTAAAACAGAATTAGTCTTACATCAAAGGAATATAAAACTTTAATATTGTTAGGTTTTATTTGACCAGCTTGGTTTCAGAAGTAGATAACACATTGTATTTGCCTGAACCCTCAGAATGGATTTGATTACCAATTAAATAAAACTGACAGTAGAATATGTTGTTAGAGAGTTAAACAAGAGTTAAACATTTTCATTTCTTTTAATATTAATTTAGATTGATTTGTTCCAGTACATCAGATATGGATTTTTTCTGTATCCTTTATTGCACCTGTTCAAAATTCTGTATTCAAAAAATTAATCAAGTTTCCATTTGAGGTCTCATAGAGATAAGCAGATTTGCTGTATTGGGGAGTGTCAAGTCTAAAACTTGCTTTTGATTCTTTACAGTGATTTTCCCAAATTAGAGTTGCAAAAAATCCTTGTAAGTCTGACTATGAAAAATAGTAGAGCAGCAATGGAATTTTTTCACAATGCTTCAGAATGGTATGTTTTAAAGTTCAACATAAGTATTTCTATAACTTGGAGGTATTATCATTAAGAGTTGGTTGCATTTTTCAAAATTATTCTGTTTTATGGGCAGAATTTACAAATCTGTTTCATGGACCCTATACCAGGGTGAAGAACCTTTCTCAGCCCAAAGTCTTCATTCCATCTGTGTGTGTGTATGTAAATGTGTGTGTAACAAAAATCTAAGCAGTTTCCAGAATTTTTTTTTATTAAGTGGGGCAACGACATTCAATAGAAACTACTTAAAAATTAGATGAAAGCAAAATAAAACTCAGTGTCACAAATGAGGCTGAGCAAAAGAGAACTAAAAATTAAAGACTGTTTAGGCAAGCTTGGGTAAACATGGTTTTTAAGAGGTCATTATTATACTGTCTTCCAGAGCAATTGATGTGGCTCTTACCATAGTACATTAGGCTACAATTTCCCTTTGGTTAGCAGGGTTGGTAGGTAGGGTTTTGGCTCAGCCAACTGGTCAAAGGCAGGAACGAAAACTTGGGAAGTAGGCTGCTCCCAAAATCCAGTTTGTTTCCTGCTTTCGTTAAATATATTCATGATAGCTTAAGCTTCCTGAAGACTGCATGTGGCTCCTGGGCTGATATTCCCCAATGCTGCCTTAAACTGTTAAAGACCATCTGTCTGTGAAGTAGGTTGCTATACGTTGATTGCCCTCACTGCACATGTAACAGACAGCTATAAATGGCAGGAGGAATTCTTAGCACTCTCCTCAGAAACCTGTGCATATATTATTGCCTCTCTTCAAAGAGGTACGGTTTTTGCATAAGGCTGTGTAGTTGCTGCTGGGTTTATGGTGCCTTATCTTCCTGCTCTTCAAGAGATGAAGAGAGCTGGTTATACATTCAGTGGGAAAGGGGAGACTGTTCATAATTCATTAGACAGGGGTACAGTTGTTCATTATATGAAGACAGGCCTTTGGTTTCAAGTCATCTGTTAGAATATTTTCTAACAAAGTTTTAATACAAAGTTTTAATTATTCTGTGTTTGGTTTTAATAGCTTCAAATACCGTCATGGAATATCAATGACAGATAATATTTGTGATCTATTTCTTTTAAGTACACAACATGCACAAGACACAGAAGAAGCCAGCCGTTCAGAAATTGAAACATTCTACATGCAAACAACTTTCGATGAAATAGGCATTTTTACAAATGTGGCAAATGATACATCTGAAAGCAAATTGCTCAGTTCCAGATTAACAGTCAGTCAAAAACACAGAGAAGCCTTAGAACAGAACTTGTTGGAGATATCAGAACAACTTCTGAGTAACTTTATGCCTGAGGTAAGTTGGAAAAGAAAGGTCTCTCAAAGTACATCCTTCTCAAGAATATTTGTGAGCAGCTTTTGACATATGTCACATACTTAATAAAATAGACAAATGGTGGCTTGCCATGGTGGCTGGTGCCCATTGGGAATGGTAGGATAGAAGGCAGGGAGACCCAACATTATGGAGAGTCAGAGCCAAGAACAGGCAAAGCCTGTCCCCAGTTTTGTCCTCATCCTCCCTGTGTGATTTTTAGGAGGGGAAACAGAGACTAGGAAGAAGAAAGTTGATAGGCGGTGCCACTCCCTGGACTGATTGTAATTAAGAAGGTGGGCAGGTGGGGTCTGGCTGAGGGCAAGCTGAGGTTTGTGGGACAGTGCCCCATACCTGTTGATGGGCCAGTCTTCCCTGGCAGTTCATACTACATGACATTCATCTAAACATGGCATGGGTGGGTGTGCCGCTGCAATGAAGTGGGAGGAGTTCCTCTTTTCTGCTCTTGGGTGGCGTAAGTTTCTTTCTGTGCCTGACCCAGCTCAAAAAAGCACCTCTGGGGCAACATCTTTGCCCTGGCAGGTGGGAAGCTGTTGCTGGTGATAGCCAGAAGAAAACCCTAAAATGGGACAATTTGGAGTGGGGTGCCAGTGGCCTTGGAGCTCCCAAGCAGCATGAATCTTGGTCATCAGCTGCGGCAGCCTGGAGCTACCATAAAAAACTTCAACCCCACCTTCTGCCTTGGCCAGGAGAAGTGGCCGGGCCTCAGATGCTGTGGTCGCTCTGCCCCACTGCTCCCAGTCAGGTAGGGTTGCTCTGTCCTTGTGAGTCTAAAATCACACATAGGCAGAGTAAGTATTCTGTGTTTTCCAGCTTCATCTTAGCAGCCTGCAATTCATGAAGGTACAGTGGTACCTCTGGTTATGAACTTAATTCGTTCCAGAGGTCCGTTCTTAACCTGAAACTGTTCTTAACCTGAGGTACCACTTTAGCTAATGGGGCCTCCCGCGCCACCGCCACGTGATTTTTGTTCTCATCCTGGGGCAAAGTTCTTAACCTGAGGTACTACTTCTGGGTTAGTTGAGTCTGTAACCCGAAGTGTTTGTAACCCGAGGTACCACTGTATTCTGAACTTTATATAAGTATTAATAACTATGGATGAAGTATCATCAAATGCAAAGCTTAGCATGTATTTTTGTGTTTGACTTGAAGGTTGCATCCGCAATAATCCTAGTACGTTGTGCCAGCCTCCTGACTGGTGTTCTTGGCTGCTACTGCTATGCTGGCATACTGACAGAAGAAGAAGCACGCAAATCAAAGCTGTTTCATAAAGCCAAGGTAAGGCTTTTTGTGTTTTAAGGAATACACTAAATTCCCGGTTCCCAAGCAAGAGAAATATCTTAACAGTGGTGGAAGTATATCCTTTTATTTTTTAAATTTAAGTTCCTTGTCACTTATTTTACAAGTTGATTAATGCTTATTTTTACATTATAAGTAGCTTTGAGGCACTTTTGTGAAAAAAGTGAGAAATATAAGGAATAGGAAAATAAATAATGTCAGGAAATGTTGGTAGAGAACAAAGTTACTCATCTTTGTATGGTTGATTGCCTTAGCAAAAGCTGAAAGTTGAGTTTCTTTAGCATGATTAGACTTGAATGTGGATGGAATGCAAGAAAAGCAATATATGTCTGAGACAGTTCCTTAATTCTTTGCATTTTCTTTTTATTTGCACAGTCTCTTATTCATTATGTGGGAGAAACTATTTATCAGTCTAAAAACAAGCTAAATGAAGATTCTAGGATCGTTTCATTAAGGACGTTAATAGGACAGTGTATTAGTTGCGCATGTAATTGTAAGCAGGTAAGACACTTGTCTATCTTTCAGTCCATGCCACAATTAAGAAATGCTGAAATCCTTGTACTTTAAGCCAGTTAGGTCCCTTTTGCAGCAAACCTATTTCTCCAATCAGTTTAATAATTTGTAATCATGTACAGCTGTATGTATGCACACAGAATGTTTATTAGTTCAGTTTCAAGTGAATACAGCGGTAGCTAATTATATTTAGTTTTAAAGTGATTGGTTATGTTTCCATGCCTAGTTAAAGTGATTAAATCCTGTTTTGGGGGATGTGTTCAATAATTAGTATATATTGGGTTTGTTTTGACAGAACAGCCCAAGAAAGATCCTGTCTGGAATTTTCTTGCATTTGTTAACCTCAAAACTGATGAATGATCTTGTAGACATTTGCAAACAACTGGTGAGTAGTTATAGTGTATGGCGTGACTTCCTCATCACAGTTTATTTTGGACAACGAAAAGTGTATAACATAAGCAGATATTTCACTTGAAAGACAGACAAAACATTTCTGGGTTTGACCTTTTCTTATGCCTACTGAGAGTGAAGAATATAGCCAAACCAATTTGCTCTATGTACAATGCAGTGCTCCACCCTCTCCAACATTAAACACCAGTATTGCATACATCCTGCTTCACACTTACTTTCTCTGCTGTTTCTCTTTCCCCTTGCTAGTTTATCTTCCTTCTCTTTCAGCCCTACCCTACCTTTGGCACCCTTGTTAGTAATGGTGGGGGCCAAGCCACTGCTAGTGCTGCACTGCTATGCTCCCTTCTGGCTAAGCTGCATCATCTTGGGGTTATCGCTTGAATCTCTCTATTTCTTCTAAAGAGACAGTAGAAATTAAGGCTGAATGAGTGTTGTATACCATTAGGTTTGAGAAATGTGATATTGTCCATTATCTTCCATTACTGCAACTCTCACATTAATGATAATACAGTACAGTGGGTTTCTGGATCAGTTAGAGACATTGATGTGGATCTCTAATCTCTGAATAGCTTGAGATTTGTGTAGCCGAGGGAGTATTTCTCTTGAATAAATTTCTCTGCCAGTTGAGGTCAATCTGGACTCCTCAGTTGTGAGTTTTGTCTCTCTGTTTTACTTAAATTACAAAGTGAAATGGAGGTCCTCCTCAGTAAAAGTCCCAGCCCCATAAGGAACTAAGCAGTATCAAACAGTGATCTTCCACAGGACAGCGATGCCACATTTAACAGAACAATCAGAAGTCACATTTTTCTGGTTTGTATATAGGTGGTGCAGTTTTTATATACTGAAACATACACAGAACTCTCGGTTAAGAGAATTTTAAGCTTTTTTTATAAAGTAATTTGAGTTTATTGTAAGAAAGATGCGATGAAAGAATTCCAAATAAATAACTTCTCTTAGATGTTTTCTACTGGGAGGATAAGTGAAGCTGGAGAAGTGGATTTAATGGAAGATGATCTGGAAGAGAGTAGGATGGAAGGAGAAAATCCGACCACGTCTGATCTTTTTGATGATCACTCTCCTGAAGCTGGTGATGTAAATGAGGGTGGAGAATTGCAGACTTTGACAGGTATATTTAAATTGCTTTCTGTATCATTTTGTGATAACTAAATGGTTTTAAAAGTTTTTGAGGGTACCATTCCAACAACCATTTTACACGTGTTCAAAGCCTGTGCAACTTTGCTCATGTGCATCACTGCAAACCTAGAAGTGGCATGTAAAGTGGGCAACCCCTGTTGAAATGGTGTGTGTATATGTGGTCCTGTATTTAAATTGTCTTCCTCTAGAAATACACCGGACTTCCTCTATAAATACACCAGAAGTTCAAAAGCCACCTTCAAAGTTGTTTTCCCCCCCTACATGTGCTGACTGATATTTTTTCCAGAATATAGAGGTGACTGGGGAAGGACTTAAACCCTTCCCTTCCAGTGTAATCACAGTACACAGACAACTAGGACAGAATTTGTCTTTTTCTCAAAGACACACAATCTGTGTCAAGGCTGGTATTAAACACTAATTTTCCTAGCCCTACCAGACTTGCATGATGTGCTCATGCTTTAGCAAATGCTGATACTGCAGCTTCCTTTTTGACCCGGTTGCTGGTATAACTGCTTTAGAATTCCTTTACTCTCTATGTAGCTGCCCAGGTTAGGAATAGAGGACAACTTAATTTGGTCTGCAATATAGTTCTCAGCTCAAAAAGTGTGTTTGTCTCTCTGTGTGTTGGTAAGATAAATTTTCTCAATGAATTTATTTCTAAACATATGCATTTAATTAGGTTTTTTGATAAAATGCTGATTTAAACTTGGTTTTTCACAAGGAATTAAAAATATAATCTACGATTAGTGCATAAATGTGTCACAATGGATTTACCACTGAGCACATGTAAAATTGATAGAGATACGATTTTGACTGATTTGTCCATCCCTAGTCCAGGAACACTAATTTACCGCTGCATATGTCTGCGTGTGCCTTCAGATACTTGGGTATGTCTGCCAAGAAGAAACTAGTAGTTATGGCTTCCTGGCATATATCCGCTGAATGTTTGGAAGTTCATGTCTTATATTTTTTTATTTAACGCTACACCATTTTATGTACAGGTGCCATAAGCCCATTGTCAGAAGAACATTTGGCAAAGCAGGACTTCTTGCTCCTTGATACTTTAAAGTTCTTGTGTATAGCTGCCACAGCAACTCCAGTGCAAACTGTTTGCTTTAGAGCGTCTGAAATTTGGAAGAAACTCTTGATGCTAATTGAGGAAAACATGTTTGATTATATTAAGCCACAGCATCTGCATGTGGTGAGTATGATTATTAAAAGTCACTCTGCTGTGTGTTAAGTAGTCTTTGGCTAACTGTTCTAGCAACAGGTGGAGGATCTTGAAACCTTAACATCATGTAGGCGTTTTATAAACAATTCTGCTTCTGTGTGATTTTAGCCAGTAATAAGCTTTGTTCTCCGTTAAAATATATGAAAAACCTATAAACCAAGCATGAATATACAAGTATGCAGCCTAATATATATGGAATTCAAAATGTTTGATATAAATGAATAAAAGCATTAGAAAAGCTTTTTAAAAATGTGTTTCGTTCTAGTACTTAGTCTTGTTGAAGGAACTCCCCAGTGAAGAAAACCCCTTGCCAGATGACCACCTTGTCTCCCTTCTCAAGCCTCTTTCGTAAGAGAATCTTGTTTTTAATGAAATAACTGTGACATTAATATTTTGCAGATGCATTTTCTCAACGTTTCTCTTTTTTCCTACAGGGATATATGTCCCTTTTATCGTCGCGATCAAGAAGTTTGCTCAGCAATTTTATATAATCTCCTTCCTATGGTGACCGCCTTGGGTGCTGCCAGAACAAATACTGAAGCCCTGGGTCCACTTTTAACTGTTGTTGCAGCATTTTGGTATGATAAGCATATTTTCACATGCAGTTAATTTCATGGTCATAAACCTGTCAGCTGTAGCAATTGCCAAGTGTTGGATCACATGGTCTTTTGCATTTGCTCCCTCCCACCACCCTTCTTGGGTCAGTAAGTGTAAGTAGTTATCATGAAAGGGATTTCTTGGACCTATACAAACGGATGCCTTGCCCTGTCTTACTGTTTTTTTGCTGCCTGTAGCTGGGGTTCTGGCTTGTATATACATTTTTTGGTCTGATTTCAGAGTCTCCTTGTTTCCTTTTGCTGTTTTGTGCCTGATTTTCCTTTCCTTCTTTGGTTTGTTGCAATAAAAAAAAAACCCCAGTCTTGCAAGGGAGGGAAGAGTTCAGTTAAATTCTTCCAACTTGCAATTTTGCCTGTGACTGCTAGAGGGAGCTAAATACTATCCTTGGCATCAGCTCATATAGGCTCAAGAAATCCCATTCATGGTAAGTATCAACTGTCTTATTGATTGAGCAGACACTTCCATATTTTTTATGATGTATGTATGTTATTTCTATATGAAATACTCATGTTTGTTCTTCCAGTGCCTCAAATCTGGTTTCCAAGGATATTCTCTATTTTTTAAAACTGTATTTATATTTATAAAATTTCATAACATTTCTCAAAGTTTACTAGTCTTAAGTGCCCTCAGCGTAATGTGTATTAGTTGTGAATGGTGTAAGGAATGAATGTTTAGTTTAGACAAGAACACTTTGCTTCCAGGAAGGAAGCAGCCGGCAACATTAGCTTGATCAGAAAGTTGTTCATATTATCAGTTCTTGAACTCTGCATAAATTAAAAACTAGCCAAGAAGAAAGTTTTTCTTTCTTATTCTGAGTGATCTGCCAAAAGTATTGACTTCTTTGCCTCTTTGAAATTTATCATAAAATATTATTTGTTCCAGGCAATTAGCAAATAAAGGAAAATACACAGCTCCCGTAAGAATTGCCTTAGTGAATTGTATGAAAGCCTTACTTCAGGTAAGTCAATAGCTAGAAATATTTAAACAAAAGGTTTTTGTTGGCTTTCCCAAGTTCCATAAAAATGTAGTGTTAACGTTTTCTCTCCCCCCCCCCCACCAGGTTGATCCTCATTCAAAGTGGGCTGTGCTTGATGTTAATGGTGAAGAACTCCCTGTGAGTGATGCTTTCCCCCACTTCCTCGCAGATAGCAGTTTTCAAGTTTGCATGATTGCAGCTAAATCAGTAAGCAGGTATGCCTTTGTAGTTTAATTATTTGACATAAAGGTAGCATACAAAAGTTACACATTCAGAATTGCTTAGCGTTTTTTCTTTACATTCTCCCAGAAAGATATTCAAGTAGAAGTTAAACAGTCTAAGCACCGGTTCAAAACCATGCTTGCTGTTTCTCATATCTTTCTTTAGTTAGGGATATTCTCAAAGATTTATGGTAGGACTAGATATCCAGGTTCTACCTCTCTTCTGTCACAGGAGACTAGGGCCCTGTGGGACTTGACATCTTTCCACAGGGCCTGCAAGACAGAGCTGTTCTACCAGGCCTTTGGTCAGGGCGCAGCCTGACTCCCTCCTTTGGCAATCTTTACAGAACTTAAGCTTAATGGTTGCCATCAATTGGATTTTAATTAATTTTTATAATTAAATGTTTTTAGAATGTTGCAATATTTTATTGTTGTTGGCCACCCTGAGCCCGGCTTTGGCTGGGGCGGGCGGGATATAAATAAAATTTATTATGATTTATTATTATTATTATTATTATTATTATTATTATCATTATTATTATTTTGTTGCTAACTGCAAGAGAAATAGATACTACTGACAAAATGCCAAATATCTAGTTCAGAAGTTTACAAGAAACCTTTAAAAAAAATGATGGGAGATAGCTCTTAAACAGCTGGACTATGAGGTATATATCTTTGATGGAGGCCCCTTGGCTTTTTCTTTTTGCTATGCAAACTCACACCCTCTGGGAAGGGATTCAAAGTGACGGTTGCTTAATCACAAACATAGGGGGGCACCCCAAGAACCACAGAAGGGTTCTCAAAATTAAATGCCTTTAAGGTTTTATTTTAGAAAACAGAGAATGTTGTAAATTATTCTAATTTTATTTTTCTCCCTGCGTGATCCTAAGTTTGTTTCAAGATGTGAAGCTGAGAGATTCAACTGGCTTACTGAATGCTCTTCCATTGAAGCTCCAGCAAAGGGCTTTTGAGAACTTGTATCTCACAGTTCAAGAAGGAACAAAGAAATTGGTAATACATCCCCCCCAGCACATATACACATTTCCACTGTAACATTTTCTCTTATTCATTGGAAGTTGTTGTTGGGTGTCCTTTTTAACCGTTTTTTCCCAAATCCACTGAAGTTTAGTTGGATTTGCCTGTTTTTAAGTATTTGCTTCTGATTACTCTTACAACTAGGTAATACAATAAAATGAACATATTTCCATTCACTTACCAGGTGCACAGGCTACATAGTGTTGTGTATTGAGTCAAAGGATTTTATATCTGTATTATTATTGTCTGTATGTGCATTAGGGTAAAGTAACTGCCTTTTGGTTCCAGAGGGTACAGCTACTATTGGTTCATTTAAGCTGCTGTATTTGGATCCTCTGTCTTATTGGTTTCCTCCAAAAGGCAGGACTGTGATTGCCTGATATTGTTCCCTCCAAAATGTATCCTTTATCGCTAGTTCTCTGTCCCTATAAATGTAGCTCTCCCCTACTCAGGTCTCAGTCTTGTTTGCTGTAATAAAGAAGTGTTACTAGAGAACTGTCACGAGCATATTATGTCAAGAGAGCTGAAATCACAAACCCCACGTCACAACACATAGTGACTTAAATGAAGTTGTTTCATTGATGACATGGGGGGCACAGTGGTTGTGCTGTTACTGGAAAAGAGCTATCATGTTTAAGAGGAATGCTAAGGTTTATTATTATTATTATTATTATTATTAATATTATTAGTCTACTTTGTGTTAAACATTTCAGATTTGTTGTGCTGAACCCCTCTTGTACATTTTTTCTTTGATTAAATGTTCCTTTTCGCTGTGGCCTTTAATTTCATCAGATAAACTATTGTATTTATCTCTACAATTTTAACACAGCTTCACTCTGCAAGCTTTCCTGGAATAGGGGTCTTGAGTGTTTGCTTCACTCAAAAACAATGGTGCTCTTATCTCATTTAATTGGTACGTGTGGGTTAAGCATAAGGGAAAAATCATGTTTAGGTTTTGCATGGGGCCTGTAAACTTCCAGTAGGAAAACATAAAAATGATTGCTGCAAAGTAGACCTGTTGGATTATTTTTTACATCTCAATTTCAGGATCGTATTTTAATAAAATATAAATGGTTGAGGGAATTTTTAAATTACATCTATCACTTAAATATATTAAAATTTCGTCTTCATTCAGTGTTTTCTTCTTACAGGCACATGGCTCTGTGAACCAAGAGAACCTTCCTGATGAAGAGTATAATAGAAAATCAGTTCTTCTCATGTTAATAACGATGATTTTACGCTGCAGTCCTGTGTGTGAAAAGCAAGCACTGTTTGCAGTTTTCCAGTGTATAAAAGAGAATGGATTAGAGCCTCACCTTGTAGGGAAGGTATGGGAAAGCACACAGTTAAAAACTCTAAATGAACATGCAGGGCTTAAAAAAACTTCAGTTTTCAAAGAATTTCCATATTACTTAGATTTGAACCCATTAAAATGTCCATGGTTTTGTGGTTCTGTATAAAATGGTTATAATAAACAGCTCTGAGCCACTACTCGTTTTTCTCCATGGTGTTCATTCCTGATAGGAGCTTTAGTTCATAGACACTGCCGTCATTCACACATCACAGTGAACAATAGTTAATGGTTTACTGTGATCACATCTTTCACTCTTTCCTCCTACTTTGTGGAGGAAACAAACCACATTCCTTGGCTTAGCATTACACCCAAATTAGGGATATGTGAACGAAGCCACTATGAGTTGTTATAGTTACTACCAGTGGTGGTCTCATTTGGAATTGCCCTTTTTTCGAATGTAGGTGTTGGAAAGAATTCCTGGTACTCTTGGATACAGAAGTGTGGAAGATTTCATGAATACACACTTAGATTATCTTGTTCACCAATGGCTGAACTGCAGCTACAGCCTTCCGGATTTTCCATATATATTATTGAATTACCATACTTTGGACGAGTTCTACAGGTATGCTCCTAAATTACGTTTGTGTGATTCCCCCACTATTTATCTGGAAACACTCAAAATATTTTGTAGCGATATGCCAGGTGCCACATTTTGTGTTTGATTGGTTGAAGCAGCATATTCTCAGAAAGGTGCATAGTTTTTGAGTTACAATACCAATATTTTGGAATACCCTTCATACATTAAACTATGCTCTTGCTGCAATTAACTGGTCAGTAGCTAATTAGAAGGGATATGGGTGGCGCTGTGGGTTAAACCACAGAGCCTAGGACTTGCTGATCAGAAGGTCGGCGGTTCGAATCCCCGCGACGGAGTGAGCTCCCGTTGCTCGGTCCCTGCTCCTACCAACCTAGCAGTTCAAAAGCATGTCAAAGTGCAAGTAGATAAATAGGTACCTCTCCGGCGGGAAGGTAAACAGCGTTTCCATGCACTGCTCTGGTTCGCCAGAAGCGGCTTAGTCATGCTGGCCACATGACCCGGAAGCTGTACGCCGGCTCCCTCGGCCAATAAAGCGAGATGAGCGCCGCAACCCCAGAGTCGGCCATGACTGGACCTAATGGTCTGGGGTCCCTTTACCTTTACCTAGCTAATTAGAAATAGGTGATCAAATGAACTTTTCAAGAATAATTTGTCATAAGAATGCAGGTGTTGGATTCTGTTGTAGCTTGCACTGTATACTTGAAGTGTAATTTCCCCCTCAATTGTTTTGCCGTAATTAAAGAAAATCCTTAATTTTAGATCCTGCTACAAAGTTTTGATTCCACAACTGGTTGTTAAGCAACAGTTTGAAGAGGTTACATCCATTTCTAACAAGATTGAAAGAGGGACGCAACAGCTCTTGGCACATTGTTTCCCCAAAATACTTGCCAACATCCTCCCTTATTTTGCCTATGAAAATCATGAAGATGGTGAGTTTGCGCAAAAGAAAAAGACAGCTCATGAAGTCTATGAGAGGCTGAAAGATGACAACTGGTTAGGAAAACAGGTACTTTTTTAATAAACTTGTTGAAATTCGTAGACGATTCTCCTAAAATGCTCTGTGTTCTGCTGTTTGGCTTACGAGGCATCCAGCGCTTACTGGGGTTTGTGTCCCTTCCCATTGCACAGAAGCCAGTAAGGCTTTTGACTTAGCCCCCTCTTCCTGTTAGCTCTGCTAGCTCTTTTGTATTCACTTCCTGCCTTGCAGAAGAGGAGAGCAGAAGATACATTCCTCTTCTTTTTTTCTGCTTCATAGCTCAGGCCTTCCTTCCCCAACTTAGTTTTTCTAACTCTTCCCCTCCCCTCAATGCCTCTCCTCAATGGCTCCTTCAGGGAAACATGCTATCAACAAAGATGTAAAAGCATGTGAGACTGTTTAGAAGCCATGCAGCAGTGTGCTGTTCAGTAGCAAGCAGCTCTGACTCTGAACCAACCTTTCACGAGCAGCCAAGAATACCCATCTTGGATTGCAGTAACCCTGCAGCTCTAAACCCTGTTAATCCTGGCCGTAGTTGAGATGAGGGCAGGCATATTCTCATATGGATTCCCCCCCCCCCCAATTTTAGATGGCTGAGGTCTGAATCACCCCAAGGAGCTTAATTGATGTGCAACCCCTGTAAAAATGGGAGAAAGCAACAAATGTGGTGCTGTCTGTAGGAACCAAAAGCAATTTGCTGATCAGCCACCAGATGGTGCAGGAGAACAATCTAAGGGCAGCCTCACCTCTTGGTTTTAAGGGCTTTCGCCTTTTTGAAAAGGAGGCGCTTAAAGATATGTTTGTTGGAATTTGGGATAAATGTTAATCTGTGTCATCCACCCCCAATGGGAAAGTTGCCTTAAATGAACTTTCCTCCCAGTTTGTTTTAAGGATGCTTTGCTGGGGTAGGTTGTTGCTCTTAGGAAGAAATGGAAGGTGCCCCCTATTCATGCATCAGACAGAGTATTGCTTTAAAGAACCTCCTCCTTTATAGGAAGCAATTCATAAACAAAATAATAGTAATAATGAGGAGGAGATCATACACAATGGTGGTGGGCAAGTAGGTAAGCTATCCAGTTTTTGAGTTTAATACTTTTGAATATAACATCAGCATGGAGACTGACAGGCTGTGTAATAACCAGCCTTGTATTGTATTTCACATTTAAAATAAAACTAAACCTGTGTTGTTTTGTTTTTACAGCTGATTGACAATTTATTTCATAGTAATTTACCAGAGATTGTAGTGGAGGTATTGATGACACTGCATGAGTCAGCTGGTATCGCAGCACAAGAAGATTCTGATCTAACGAGATTTACAGGGTACAGTTTCCCATCCTCTGCCGATTATAGCACATGTTGGTTATTTAACCTTTGTAACCAAGTATTTAAGAAATGGGGATGATATGTAGTGGTTTGGTGGTCTGACAAACTGTTTTCTATTTGAGAAGATGGCGAGTTAGTAATAGTACCTTAGAACAGGAAACTCTGTTAATCGCATGAACCTACACATAGCAATAGGTCGTAAAATTCACTTGTAGTTAATGGGGATGCCCACCACTGAGGAAAGGTGATGGCTGAAAGAAGCAGAGGCTAGAAGCTCCTGGTTGCAAGGCAACTTGGAAGGAGACCAGGGTGTGGGTTCAGAACCATGGATAGTGCTCCTTTAGGTGAATCCAAACATTCAAGTTGTTTCAGTGCAGAGCAACCTGATGCCAACCCACTTAGTGCTGCCTCCTGGCTAATTGAATAGCTGGTGTCTTCCACTGTAGCTCCTTCAGAGTAATTGGGTTTCCAGCTGTGGGGGATCTCTGTTGATCACCCAAGGATTTTGTGGATCAGCCTTAAGAATCCAGTGGCAGAGGTCTCTCATTGGGGGAATCAGGGTAGCCTTTTGTGTCTACAGACTCACAAGGGAAGAACCAGAGAGTAGATATATCTCCTGAGAACTGCAGGTGCCAGAGGACTCTGCCTCTAAGGAGTCTGGGTCCAGGGTCACCTTTATCATTTTGATATTTGTATGTACAGAAGGAAATTATGTTAGTGCTCTTGTCTCAACTGCCCATTTCCCCCAAAGTAAGCCTTCCCTGTTGGGTACTAGGGCATCTCTGGGTAGGACTGTGTTCCACCACCTGCTTGAAGGCAGGAACTGTTGATGCTGCAAAGAAAGTTGATGGATTTCTCTCTCTTGGAGTCATTTTATTTCTTAATGTTTACTTGAAGCAAACATTGCCCTGCAATTGTGATCCTACTTTGCAACTTTTGAGGTCTGTTCACCAGTGACTAAATGCACCATGTGATTGCACAATAGTTTGTGGTCTATCAGTGTATAATGTCTTGCTTATAGATATTTCTATGGGTGTTAACACAGTATGATTCTTCAGTTCCTTTGCTCTAGTTCACAGTGTATAGAAATATATTCATGCACACATTACAGCATGTGGACACAGAAAGGCAAGCAGTCATATCTCCCCGGTGTGCACTTGGTGTACACACTCATATGTTTGAAATAAAACTGGAGTCTGTCTTTATACTTTCAGCCCAGTGGTGAGTCAGCAAATTGTCCCTAGACAATAAACTGTTATCCAGATTAGATCAGCAGTAGAGAGAGAAAGGATATATAGAATAAAATACCTATTTAAATACAGTGTGAGTCTTTTAAAAGAGGCCCCGTGGAACATGTGTACTCTGTATCCACAGGGCCTCTTTTAAAGGACTCACCCTGTATAAGTTAGTTTGTTTCCTCCCAGCTGAGAAATGAATCAGTATTTCAGTCCATATTCGTATTTCTTCTCACATTAAATTTTTGTTTGGGGGCTCATCAAGGCTTTGAAAGGTTTGCTTTTTTTTCCAGGGATCTGGATCCCACTCCTAATCCTCCTCATTTTCCATCACGTGTCATCAAAGCAACATTGGATTACATCAGTAGTTGTCATAAAACAAAGTCAAAAGGTCTTGTAGCAATTCTTTCCAAGCACCCTGTAAGTAACTGATTTCAGTTTTGTGACACACATTGTGTATTGACCTACATGCAGGTGCTGCTTAAAAAAGAACTACTGGTCTTACTTGAATAGTAGATTTATTAGCCCAATCCGAAGACTTCATCGTCCACTGTAATAAATCTGAAATATCCTGTCAGTTTGCTCCTTCCTCTTCTGTAATGCCAGCTAATTCACCCTAATGTCACAATATGGTTCATTTTCTTGTCTCCCTCTGACATGTTCGCCTGTAATGTCAGGTGGTGGGGAAATGCATGACATCATGACTTCAGGACAGGGATAAGAAGTTGGGGGCAAGGGAGGGAAGAGTAGAATTAGATAGCTGGCTGTCATTTTTTTTTAATCATCAGATCTAATTCCAATGTAAAACAGAAAATCCCCAGAGATTACTATCTAATGTCCTATCTTTTTTTCTGCAGGAGTCATTCCAAAAAATCTTATTTGCCATATGCAAGCAAGCATCTGAAACAAATAATATATACAAAAGACATAGAATTATTATGATATATCATTTTTTTGTTCAATTATTACTGGAAAAAATAAAGGATGGTTTAGGAGGAGCATGGGCTTTTGTACTCCGGGATGTGATTTACACTACAATTTACCACATCAGCAACAGGTATGAGTATTTATACACATGTCCAGTGTGAAAATACTTCAGTAACTGGGATTGGGCATCTCAGCATTTATGGAGTTGCCTTACACTGGTACAGCCCATCTTGTCTATGGCTGTCAGCTGTGACTGGTATTTAAAGATCTCAGGCTCAGGCCTTACTATTCAAGAATCCTATAAATTGAGATTGAACCTTGTCTAATACCAGTAAGCCATGAATTTGATTGGTGGTTTAAGGTATTAAGCTTTCAAAGACCTTCAGTGGTATTGTGAGGGACTTTGTCAAAAGCCTTAGTGAAATCAAGATACACTGCATCCATGATATTCTTGAGGAGAAGATGGTAAAATGTGGGCTGGAAGAGGTAACTGTTAGGTGGATTTGAAGCTGGTTGGCTGGGCGGACTCAAAGAGTGCTCACTAATGGTTCCTCATCATCCTGAGAAAAAGTGGCATTGCTTTCATTTGAGGGAGAGGGAAATGGGAAGACAGGGGAGCATAGGACACTTTCTCCTGTTGTAAAAATCATTTGTACATCACCACCTTGTCTGGATATACTGTGTTGATTAAAGTGTGTATTGTAGCTCCCCTAAGCTGCTTCATTTTTTAAAATGTGTTTTAGGCCTGTTCCTCTCAAAGGGATATCCCTCCGGAGCTTCATGCTATGTTGTGACCTTCTCAGTCGTGTTTGCCATACAGCAGTAATGTATTGTGGAGATGCCCTCGGGAGTCACCTCCATGTTGTTGTGGGGACCCTGATTCCCATAGTTGGAGAACAACCTGAAACCCAAGAAGAAGTAAGTTTTAATAAGCTGCACTTGCTAGGCATTTTATGTTTGCTTGATTTAGGTTTACTTGGGTCAGTTTAGAATATGTGTACTCTGCCTTTCCACCTGAGAACACCTAACGAAGTTACCAATATAAATGCAAAAATCAATTAGTAACAGTTTTAAAAGGCAATTACTGTAAACCCACGACTTATTCAGGGGTTATGTTCCAAGGATAGTGCATGGAACAAAAACCGTGTATAGTCAAAACAACATAGGGAGCAATAGCAGGTGGGATTGCTGAAGTTTTTCCCCCTGGATGCCCACCGTTTTTACCTCTCCTTTAAAAAAATCCCAAGCACCTAAAGCTGAATACACACAAGTTAAATGTGTGTAAGTTGCAGGTTTACTGAATAAGGTATGCACAAGAATATTTTAAAAGCCCCAGGCAATATTCCAAACTTCTGAGATCCCCTCAATCTCAAAATCTTGAGGTTTAGTAGCTGCTGTTTTAAGAAGCACACAACTAATTGCACAGTTTGTTGGATCCCATTGCCATTACATGTGTATGCCTACAAATTTTGGTCACCAGTTCTCTTCCTCACTCCTCTGCAAGGACTAAGATCTTGTCCTTGACCTGTGCTGCATCTCAGACGCTCAGTGTGAGATCAGGGATGAATTCCTGTTTCTTTCCCAAGCGTAACTAAATGTCTGCCTTAAATTGCCTTAAATGTCTACTTAATTGGTAGGAAAGTTGAACAACTTAACTATCTGCATTATTTAAATGCTTCTTTTTTTCTTTTTAGGCGAATATGGATAATTATGCTCAAAATGCTTGCCAGTGAAGAAGTAAATTATACAATCAGGGCTCTATGCTTGCTCATCTTAATTATGAGTCTTAGCGTGTCTGTGTCATTAAATCTGTGAGCTGTGGGCTGCAGTATTTGCATTTAGATATATTTAAAGGCAAGAACTGATATGTGTTACGCTAATCTACTGCATATAATTATATTACTAATGTTATAAAATTCTGTTAAATAGTTTTGCTATTTTTTTGCAGCCAGCTGATATATTTCAATGTAAAAGCTGCAGGCCGTGAAAGGCCGTACAAAGTATGTAGAGGAATTTGTGATGTCAGAATAGTTAGTTTGCAGTCAGTCTGAATAGGTCCATACATAACCTTTGTCACTAACATTTACATTTAAAAGAGTAAAGTAGGAGTGGTCAGGCAGCATGCACTAGCATTCTGCTCGTTTCATTTAAATCACAATAAGCCAGCAACCCTGTCTTACTGTGATGTGCACATGTGGCCACTGTGGATATTTAGATGCTACTTCTGCCTTTCTGCTTTATGCACCGTGAAATCAAAAGCAGGCCTTGGGCTCGTGCACATCATCTTCACTCTTTCTCTGTTCTGCCCATAGCATATTGAAATGCACATGTGAACTGAGGAATTAACAGCAAAGTCCTTGGTATGGTTGCTCAGAAGTAAGTCCCATTGTCTTCAGTGGGCCTTATTGCCTAATAAACCAGTTTAGGATTATAATTTAAATGTAGGGTCTTCCCTGACATTGGATATTGAGCTTGATAAACAGGCTCAGCGTCAAAGGATTGGATGGAATTGAGGAGTGTTTTGCATTCAAATAAGTGCAGGATCTTCTGTTTGGGTATGGTTTTCTATGCAGTAAGGAAAGAAAATGCACAAGCCTCTGGCCTGCTCCCAGTCTCACCATGCCTAGAGGTAGCATTGAGGGAAGTAACTGCTGAGCCACTAGTCTGCAGATTGTGGATCAGAGTATTGTGAGTGCTGTTTTTCCATGCAGAAACGTGAAGACTTTCTAGAGTGGTTTCATTACTTTGTTCCTCCACTTTTGTTTTCCTTTTCGTTTAGGTCTTGGGCTTATTGAGATATCTAGTGATAGATAACAAAGACAATGAAAACCTATACCAGGCAATCAAACATCTGGATCCTTTTCCAGATCACCCTGCTTTTAAAGACCTGCGTGCTATTCAGCAAAAAATAAAATACAGTAATGGTGGATTTTCTCTCCTGGAGGTAATACAATCAGTTTTCAAGCCTTTGAAATCATAGTGGGTTAGGTCTTCCTATTCATAATCTACTCATGAGTAGATTGATCTACTCATAATCTACTCATTGATCTTAGTGATGTTAATTTCCAGATAATAATTGATGCATTACTCAGCCATTCAGAGTCTATACGTTTTTTTAAAGATAATGAACATGTATAAATCTTTTTGATTACAGTGGTACCTCGCAAGACGAAATTAATTCGTTCTGCGAGTTTTTTCATCTTGCGAATTTTTCGTCTTGCGAGTTTCTCGAAGTCAAGTCGCAACTGCACCTCTTCAAGCAATGCACCCTGTATTAACGGTTTTAAGAAAAAGGAAACAAAATTGCAATACGTTTTCGTCTTGCGAAGCTAGCCCATAGGGAAATTCGTCTTGCAAAGCAACTCAAAAAACGAAAAACTCTTTCGCCTTGCAAGGCATTCGTCTTGCGAGGCACCACTGTATATCTAATTGTAGAGCTTTATGAAAAACAGTACCTAATAATTGTGTGTATCCTTACTATAAAATCTGTGTGTTGTTTGCAGGAAATTAACCATTTTCTGTCCATAAATACCTCTGATTCGCTACTGTTAACGAGACTTGAAGGTTTAAATGATTTGCGTAAGCAACTTAAGGAGCATAAAGAACAAATGAAGGACCTTATGAAAGAATTTCACGGTATGGGTTTGAGACTGCTTTTTAAATTCCTGGGGGTACTGCATATTGCGGGGGGGGGGGGGGGAATGACTAACCTGAGGGCAGCAGAGATGCATGATCAACCCTAACACGAACTAAACCAGATACCAGGACAGTTTCTGTTTTGTATACAATGAACAATGCAATAAGCAAAAATAAATATCAGTCGAAGGATTAGGGAGAAACTGTTTCTAATCTAGAGGATGTTGAGGAAGGCACTAGGCGAAACATAACATGGAGAATGCATTTCGTAATGGGTACCACAATTTAAAAAGTGCTGTCCTTTTTTTGTTTGTTCATGACACACTTCAGAAAATAGCATTGGAGAAAGCAAAGATCTGCTCTAGCCAATCTCCTTACTTTCTAGAGCCTCTCTTCCTCTTTCACTGATGAATTGCCTTGTGTCATTGGGGATAGTGTTGGCATATCATCCTAAAGACTAATTAATATGATGTTTGAAGTGCAGTTCTGCAAGTCCTGTGAATTTCTGTAAATATAATTTCATTTGCCTTTTAACAGGTTCTGTGTATTTCAAAGCACTGGCATTTAAGAAGATTTTTAAAAATTTGTTTGGTTACAACTTTCCACTCATGGTTGATATGGATATTGCGGGGTAGTTGGGTTTTGGTTTTTTGTTTGTTTTTTTGAGTCTTCAAATGAAAAATGTTTAAATTAGTAGCATTTGTAAATCTTACATGTATAATCTGTATATTTAATGTCTGTTTTTAATCGTATAATTTTAATTGTATATTTAATTTTATTGGTCTGTGACCATAATAAATAATTCATTCACTTAATATTGCTTTTAATGCTTTTTACACCCAACTGTAGAAAACCCAAAGGACTGTATAATAGTGAAGCTGATAGCGTGTTTCTTACAACTTTCAAAAACAGCTGTTAATTCTACCAATAGAGCCTTGGGTAAGAAATTTAGCTATTCAAATGAGTAGAGTTCTTTTGAAGAGAATTGGTAAAAATTAGATTATGTTGCAAGGTCATACAACATTTAATATTTTTTATACCAGTAAATAACTTCAGAGAAATTTTGACTGGAATGTTGAAAGATAGCACCTAGAAACCTGTTAAAAAACCTGATATTGCTCTGTTAGCTTTTTTAAAAAGTATTATTTACTAAATAGTTATTTTTATTAAAGCTTGAAAAACAAGATTTAGTTAATAATACTTCATCTTTGCATTACTTCCTTTGTCTCCTGTAAAAAGTATCTGCTTTCCTAAATTGCTAACTAATTCTTGCCATTTGAGTATTTCTAAAACCGGAATGTATTGGTTTTTCAAAATGTTTTCTCAAAATAGTACTGGTTCTAGTTGTCCAAGCTCAGTAAGCCCCTCACTGTATAACAGCACCAATTGAAATTCTAAGTGCAAAGAAATTTGGGGGGAGTTCTCCCTCCCTTTTTTTCATCCTTTCTCTTGTTTTGTCAGCTATTGCTGCTATTAACCAATAAGAATTCAGGGAACATATGTGATGGAGACAGTTCTCCCTGCCCTGTTTATACACACTGGTGCTATCACTGCAGTGCTTAGCCTAGCCCTTGAATTCTATACAAAATAGAATCCCTGTAGTGGAAATCACAGAGAAAACATAACATATTAAAACAGTAGAATACTACCTTTTTATTATTTTCATGTTGAAGGGGCAGCTGTCCAGTTGTAGTACGTATATCTTGTACATAAATATGAAAAGCATCAGTGAAATATGAAAAGCATCAGTGAAATATGAAAAACATCGTATGATTGTCTACATTCTAAGGCCTTTGGCTTAGAATCAGTTTGATTCCCTCCCCCTCTTTCTTTTTCCTTTCTCCTCCTGTGAAGAGGCTGCATCCTAATGTTTTAATGTTGTATCTTAATCTTTTAAATTGTATTTTAATCAACTTGTTTTTATTATTTATTATTTTATTATTGGTTGTTAGCCACCCTGAGCCCGGTCTTGGCTGGGGAGGGTGGGATATAAATAAAAATTTATTAATATTATTATTATTATTACATTTGCAGATGCAGTTGGAAGTTGTTTGGGAGAAATTGGCCCTATCAATTTTTCCACCACAGCGTTGCAGCACACTAAAAGCGCTTCATTCTCAAGTGCGGTTGATCTGTTTGAAGACCGAGAACTTCAATGGGTCTTCATAATGTTAACTCTCATAAATAATGCTTTAATAGATCAATGGTAAGTATACAGGAGAAAATTTAACATGGTGTATAAATGTTGCCTTTAAGTAAATCTGAGATTACAATATCCAATTTCTAAAGAGTTACATTTTTTTCAGTATTGACGTTCGATCTGCTGCTGTTGCATGTTTGAAAAACATTCTAGCCACTGAAACTGGACATCGATTTTGGGATATTTACAAAACCGAGACCGATCCCATGCTGGTATACCTCCATCCTTTCAGGGTGTCTAAGAAAAAGGTATTGTGTTTTGTACTGTATTATAAAACTAGACGCAAAACCCTAACTCTCCTGTCTTAATTGATAAGACTATCTTGGATCAGTAGCTGCTCCTAGACATTTCCAGAGCCGTGGAGTAGTTTAAATGACTCCTGGATTTTCCAGAGCTTTTAAAATAGAATTCTCTTTGTCCCAGCACTTCTGCATAGTGAGATAAAGGAATCGTGAGCTGCCTTAATAGAGGCTGGAGTTGGTGGTTCAGGAGAGAAGGCTATGTAATGCTGCTTAAGGAATTTTAACAGACACTTGGTTTCTTTTTTTAAAAACAACAACACAAAATGATATTTAGTTCTTGGAAGTGCCCGAACAAGCAAGAGACCCTCTTTCCGAAGATCTGGATAATACAAATCTGTGGATTCCTCAAGGTGAAAGCCATGATGTTTGGATTAAGACCTTGACTTGTGCCTTGTTGGATAGTGGAAGGATAAAAAGTGAACCCCTTCTTTTTCTGAAGCCACTGTGTAAGGTAAAATAAGTTTGTTGGTAGGATTACATTCTATTGCCCTGTCACCTTCCTATTTTAAAGTTTCATCTTACTACATTTTTTTCTCTTTCCCCATGTCATTTAGAGGTGTGTGAACTTTTGGAATGAACAATATATGGAATGCTTTGTTATAACTTAGTATAAGAATAAAGGTGACTACTAAAGGCAAACTGAAACTAATAATGTGTTCAAGCAATTTCTTTCTTTGTGTCCTAGGTTCAAACTGCTTTTTGTCAGGCTGTCCTTCCATATTTGATTCATGACATTTTACTTCATGACTTAGATGAATCTGCGCAGTCTCTTTTATCAACACACATTCAGATGTTTTTTACCACCTGTTGCAGATATGCATTATCTCCCAGTAGGCCATCTACACCTGCAAATTCAGATCCAGGTAACGCCATAAAGCTTTTCCTATGCCTCAACTAAGATATTATGCATGTAAGGGTGAGCTTAGGACGCGGGTGGCGCTGTGGGGGACGCGGGTGGCGCTGTGGGTAAAAGCCTCAGCTCCTAGGGCTTGCCGATCGAAAGGTCAGCGGTTCGAATCCCCGCGGCGGGGTGCGCTCCCGTTGCTCGGTCCCAGCGCCTGCCAACCTAGCAGTTCGAAAGCACCCCCGGGTGCAAGTAGATAAATAGGGACCGCTTTCTAGCGGGAAGGTAAACGGCGTTTCCGTGTGCGGCTCTGGCTCGCCAGAGCAGCAATGTCACGCTGGCCACGTGGCCCGGAAGTGTCTCCGGACAGCGCTGGCCCCCGGCCTATAGAGTGAGATGGGTGCACCAACCCCAGAGTCTGTCAAGACTGGCCCGTACGGGCAGGGGTACCTTTAAGGGTGAGCTTAGGTGGGATTTGAGCTCCATCTAGTGGTTGGAGGCAAAATTGCTGCTCCATTTAAAGCATTTCCCCCCATTCTTAAAAATAAAGACTAATAATTTAAAGATATGGCATGCAAGATATTGAGAAAGAGGATGGGGGGAAACCCAACTCAAGCGTTGGTTCTTAGTTATAGGGCTCTGGTAATGGTCAGCTAGAATGGAAAGAGTTTTAAGAAGAGGAAGAGCCAAATGTTGCTAGTTTGTCAGCTGAGCCAACGGAGAACTAACATTATTAAGAAACAACAGAAGAGTCAAAGCTATTTCTTTTTGTTAAATAGCAGAGACAGCATAGTTTAATAGATGGTTCAGATTTCTGCTTTGCTATAAACCACTTTTTTAATAGCTGTGGGGGTACTTCTGTATTTCACACACCATTTTCTCATTTAAAATACAGTGGTACCTTGGGTTAAGTACTTAATTCGTTCCAGCGGTCCGTACTTAACCTGAAACTGTTCTTAACCTGAAGCACCACTTTAGCTAATGGGGCCTCCTGCTGCTGCCACGCCACCGGAGCACAATTTCTGTTGTCATCCTGAAGCAAAGTTCTTAACCTGAAGCACTATTTCTGGGTTAGCAGAGTCTGTAACCTGAAGCGTATGTAATCTGAAGCGTATGTAACCCGAGGTACCACTGTATATGTATTCATGACTTACCGGGGGAGTTACTTATCAGGGAAATTCAAAAGAACATTGAAAACTTAAGCATAACATCCCTTACTATTTTGGTTTTCGTTGTTATTAACTTCCCTAATTCAGAGTTGTTATTGTACATCAGATCAGTAGCCTTCTGACCAAAGTTTTTTCCCAATGCAGATTCACAAACCTTTGTTCATGGAAGTTTGGATAAAATATCTCGACGGACAATGCTCGCTGTTGTTGACTTCTTAAGACGGCAAAAGAGGTGGATGAAGTTGCTGTGTCAGCCTTTATGTTACTGTACTTTTAATTTTACAACAGTGGTCTATTTAGACATTGAGGGGAAGGCTCTCAGATTTCTTTGTTATTTTTGCACTCACAATGATTTGTGCTCATGATGATCTGGGGTGCTTACACATGTTGCCTCTTTCAATACTGTTTGTGCCTTCAAACATTTGGGGGCAGTGGCACTGTTTCATTTCCAAACAGTAAATGTCCTGTAGCATGCTACAAATGTTCTGTGTTGTCTTTCCCTTCCAAATGGCAATAATCCCGTAACATTAGGTTACCATATTAGAGCAACTAATAAAGCAGAATATTGTGTGGATGGTCCATTATAAATCCACCACTAATGCATAATTTTTGTGTCAGTGACCTGTTTCAAAGTATGCCTGCAAAAAAACCAAACCCCACCAGCTTTACCAAAGGGCCTGGGCCCTTCCAGTCAATTGCATTTAGAAGACCTGTTTCGATTGTTATTAAAAGAAGAAGTAGTAATAACAAAACAGCCATTGAAAGTGGCTTTGTATTTAGCCCAGAATTGTGTTTGTAGATTAAGTTGAAGCAACTTCTAAAATCTTTCTAAGGATGTCAAATAATTCTATGTTATTTCTTAAAGCAACGACTGTTCTAGTCCTGACAAAATAATAACGGGGAATAGGTTATAGATTTATAGAACATGTGCTGCTTTCAGTTTAAAGCCATTTTATAAAGTGAGGTGAATGCACTTGTGCTTAATATTTTGTTCAGGAGTCCTTCAAGTACAGTCTTCAGTGACAGCTTTTGGCTGGAACTCGACTACCTTCAGGTTGCCATGGCAGCTCAGTCTTGTGCTGCTCACTTCACAGCTTTGCTCTACACAGAAATCTATGCAGACAAGATAAATTCAGACAAACAGCAAGAAAGGTACTAGTGTTAAATACAGCCTATTCTCATTTATGTTAAACTAAAATACATTGATATACGTGGATGTGAGATGAGTCTGACTCAAAGGATTCTACTCTTGGATAAATTGCACTGGTTATTTTGTTTCAGCATGAGTTCCCCATGCTAAAAATCAATACTGCTTTCAAACAAAAGCCATTAACTTCCACCAACCAGATGGTTTTGGCCCATTGGCTTCAGTAAAGTCCATCCCTGCCTTAATCTAGAGACTATCTCAGTGGCAAGAGGCAGTGTGCCCTGTCTTGTTTGTTGAAATTCTGTGGGTTTTGTAGTTTAAATAAAATGAAAACAACACAGTTTTGTTAAGGGGAGACCTTTGCTGCCTCCCAAAGCCCCTAATTATAGTTATCCAATTTTCCATTTAAGGAGTTGATTGAACAGGTCTGACCAAGGAAATGGACTCAGCTTAGTTAAGTAACAAACTATCTCTAGGACCTACTCACGGCTTAGATTTACCAGTATATCTTGTCATTTTAAAAGAATTCACATCCAACTTGAAGACCAATTTTTAAACTTGTTTTCTGCAGGTCTACTTTCAAAGCAGCTAAGCAGCTAATATTTGAGGAAGGAAGTCAGAATTTAACACTAACTTCTCTGAGCAAGAAGAGCAAAGAGGAAACTGGAATAAGCTTGCAGGTATGGGACATCTTGTTTTTGAGAATATTTCAACTAGTTCACTCATAGATAGGTTTCTAAGACTTCTAACGAGTAAGTTATGGTTACCAGGTGACTTGACAATTGTGTAGCCCCACTAGCCTCCATAAACTATACTGTTGACTTAAAATACTGTGTCGACTTCTATTTGAAAGCACGGTGTTGGGCTGCATTGCCATTCGCTTCACAGATGGTGCTTTTTCTGGGATGGGAGCTGAGGCTGTATTTTAACCTTCAGCTTCATGTATGATGCAGCTTGCTTTTGGCCTTATTTATCCAGTATGATAGTAAAATACAACTAGGATCCAAAAGGGTATTTAGGCGCTCTCAGCGAAATTTTGGGCTTTAGTTACTTGAGCAGCAGGCCCAAGCTGCTTTTGATTCTTAGACTGGTGTGTGGTTGTGTGTCCAGGATGAATTGGGGGACACAGCCCATCCATGGATGTCTCACTAAGCCAGCCTAGAAGGTCCATTCATGGTAAATGAACCAATGTTCCAATACCCATCCATTTCAAAAGTAAATTGCTATGTGTCGTGTGTTGTTGCTGTTCAGTAGATATGAGCCTTATGAGTTTCATGGTTCTCTAGCTCCTGGCCTCTATGTATTTTGTATAAAGGAAAACATATTAATTTCTCTGAGCGTAGCCCACAGGGGTTTCTGTTTGGATGTGGGAGATCTCTCAAAGTGTGCTAAAAGTTTATAACAGAGGCAAAGACAAGTATTGGTCAGATGTAACATATTCCATAGAAGATTGCAATATTTTTTGTTCTATGGGATGGAAGAATGTCAAGTAACTATTTTCTCTTGTACCTAGGACCTTCTCATGGAAATATACAAAAGCATAGGAGAGCCTGATAGTCTCTATGGCTGTGGTGGTGGAAGAATGCTGCAGCCTTTAACTAGGTAATAATTTTATTGGGAAAATTAGCAATTTTTACTGAAGGCAAAGTCTTCTCAGTTTAAATATTATTCTCTTATCCGTGATAGGATAAGAACATATGAGCATGAAGCAAGATGGGAGAAAGCCCTAGTAACCTATGACCTTGAAACGAATCTTCCACCATCAACTCGGCAGGCAGGAATAATAGAGGTAATTTTTAAATCAATGCATATCTCCCCCCCCCCCAATTTTTCTAAATGCTTGCAATTACTGGGGTAGTCAGTATGGTCCCCCCAGATGTTAGATGACAATGTCCATAATTTTGACTGTAACGGTTTAATTCTGTAAAAAATAATAATCTAAAATTATGCTTTGACCGTGAACATGTTTGCCTGAAGTTCTACTAGGACCAATGTTGGAAAGCATTTTCAGAAATCTGATCCTTTTCATGTTAACTTTTTATCTCACTGATCGGCAGGCCTTGCAGAATTTTGGGCTGTGTGACACACTCTCCATCTACCTTAAAGGACTGGAACAAGAGAACAAAGAATGTTCTATGGAATTGCAAGAGATTCGTTATCAGGCTGCTTGGAGGAACATGCAATGGGATCAAATCTCTTCTGTCAAGTAATGCAAACTATCACTTTTCAGATGTAATATTTTTAAATGTTTGTCCCTTACCTAAAACTGCTACGAAGGGAGCCTTAGTAGCAGTTGATAAGCTGATAAAGGATTACTGTTATAAAGGACAGTTTAATATAAAGTGTTTGCATTCAAATAGAAATTTTGTTGATTCTCTTTTAAGAGATGAAATTGGAGGACAAGGCTACCATGAATCATTGTATGATGCTCTACAGTGTTTAAGGGACAATGAATTCTCTACTTTTTATGAAAGACTAAAGTGTGCCAGGTAAGTAGCAAGCTTTGCATACAGGTGTCTGTGTAAGTTATTAACAAAATAAAATGCCAATAAACTGTAGCTTTCCCAACACATTGCAATTTATGTTATAAGAGATGTATACATCAGTGCTTCATTTGTGTAAAATGTATGCAGCTTCCTTGGATTTTAATGCAATTTATGTAAGGCATAACATAGCAATTTGAAACTTTTGAAAGAAGTGCATTTTGAAGATTAGCAATAAGGCTTAAGCAGATAAGAAGGTTGGGTGCTACAGAGGAGCTACTTGCCTTTTTACATGTAGTGTGATATGCCCCTTATTTTGTAGATCAGAAAATCCTCTTTTATCTTTTGATGGAGTCAAGACAATTTTTAATTGTAAGCATGTGTTACAATCAGATTTATTTTCAGTTGAAGTTATATGCAATGTCTGTTTCTATTAAGTGCTGCTTGACAATATATCCTTTCTGACTTCTGCTCACTGTGTAGTGGGATTTGAAATTGCTTTGGCAGGTACCAGAAGTTGCAATGATCTTTTTCTTATATTCACAGAGTCAAGGAAGTGGAAGAGCTGTCTAAAGGCAGCCTTGAGTCTGTATATTCATTGCTGCCTACACTCTGCAGACTGCAGACCATTGGAGAGTTGGAATGCATAGGACAACTTTTCTCTGGGTACTTTTCTTTTCCAACCAATGCTATACTTTTTCTTCCTTATGACCTTGGATGTATTTACACATTTCACCCATGGAAATCTGCATTCCTTCACTGCAAACCTAATTTGCATGCATAAAGTCCCAGCTTAAATCCCTGGGATCTCCAGTTAGGGCTGGGAGAAACACCAGTGTGAAATCCCAAAGAGCCACTGCAAGCCAGTGTAGACAATACTGGACTAAATAGACTCAATGATCTGACTCAACGTGAAGCAGCTTTATTAAAATTTAGTCAGAATTCCTCACACACTTCCATATTGCTTTCTTCTTTCAGATCTTTTACTGCCAGCCAGCTGAATTGTACGTATCTGAAGTGGCAGAAACAGTCCCAGCTTCTCCAAGACAGCGACTTCAGTTTTCAGGAACCTATCATGGCTCTCCGCACAGTAATTCTGAAGATCCTGCTGGAGAAGGAAACTGAGAATGCCAAAAGGGAATGCATCAAAGACATCCTCACAAAACACCTGGTGGAGCTGTCCAGATTGGCTCGAGTGGCAAAAAACACACAGGTAAATAAATCCTTAAAATTCAGTCTAGACGTGCTCCCTTACGGATTTGCTGTATTAAGTATAGATTGATGTTATTATTTTTAAAGAGGTACTCCAGGGCTTCTCCAAGATGTATTAGGAAATTATAATTCTCTAGTCTTGTTACCACACTACCTATGCCCTATAGTCACATTTGCTAGCCTGGAAACAAAAAAAATACAGATTTAAATGTGAAAGTCAAGCCATTGTATTTTGGCAAGTGCATTTTCTGCAGTATGCCTGATTGGCAGTTAGGCCCCTTAACAATACTAAGAACTATGGAGCAGCAGCCTGATATAGTCACCTTCTTGAATTCCCCCAAAGAAATGCATAATTTTGTTGTTGTTATTGCATCAGCTGCAAATTCTCTTTCCTTGTTTGGTAGTTTAAAACTTTCTAGTGGATCTATAAGTTGTCCTTTCTGTGAAATAATATAGCATACAATTATAGGCCTGAATATATTTCTATTTACTCAAAGCTGGACACCACTTGCACATGCCCACAGGTTCCTGTTCTGGATTAAGTCACCTAAATAGCTTCCAGCCTTAGTGTGTTATTCATTAATTGTGCTGTAAAGATTGAAAGTATATTTAGGAGTGAAAGTGAGTGGAAATCATTCCATTTATCATTCTATAGTCCCTCTGATTATGAGGCATAAAAAGGAAGGTTCAAAATATACTAATCTATGATCAGTGATTTGCAGTATGCGCTGTTTCTGGTGTAAGAATTTGAGCACAACCATAAATTCACTATGTGAGCCATAAAACTAATAGATCCTTTGAGGCTAAATACTGTTGTCTTGGGCTCAGTCTTCCATATGCAATTATTTGATTAATAGTACTAGATCTAGATTTCCCTGTACTCTGATCCCATATCTTAAATTGCAGCCATATAATGTAGGACAAACTATTTGTGGCTTATAAGTGGTACAGATTTTAACGTGGGTGTAAAGGAAATGAATTTTCATTTCATTCCAGCAATAGGATTTGCATACTGAATCATTCTTGGAAGATTTAAGGACATGAACATGCAGTTAGATCAGGGATGGGATGTAATTGTACCAAGGTACAATTGGTATCAGATTTCACTGGATTCTAGAAATATGAAGAAATGGATGATATCTCAAAACTTAAGAGAATTTTTTTTTTGCTTCATTTTGTTTTCCAGCTTCCAGAAAGAGCAGTGTTTCAAGTTAAACAGTTCAGTCCAGCTGGACATGGGGTATGTGTGTGGCAGCTGGAGGAAGCACAAGTGTTCTGGGCTAAAAAGGAAGAAAGCTTAGCGCTGAGCATCCTAAAGGAGATGATTAAGAAACTGGATGAAGATGACATGGTACATTTTGTCCTATGTCAGCTTGACAGTAGCAGCATTGTTTAAATTCCTGCTTTGTTTTGAAGAAACACAAGGGCAGCATATGTGACATACTTGTATTTGTGAAGGGGCAAAACATATGCTGAAAACCTTAACTGAAAGGGGAATTCAAAATAAAAGAGTGCCTGGGGAGAGGTCACTTTATATACAATTGAGTATGTCTGACCCTGCATGATTATATTCTTCTAAGGTTAAAGAAGACCCAAGCCTGCGACTGATTTACACAGAATGTCTGAGGTTGTGTGGAAGCTGGTTAGCAGAGACATGCTTAGAAAACCCGACAGTCATTATGCAGAATTACTTGGAAAAGGTAAACAACTTCTGCAGATATTAATTAAATCTTACTTGCGTGCTTACTCATTAAATGGTGGTTGTTTAATGGCCAGGCTGTTGTTTTATCCTTTTTATAACATTTGGTTCTAGGCAGTAACAGCTGTTGGGAACCAAAACGATGATAGTAGCACTGAACTCAAAAGTGGAAAGATGAAGGCTTTTCTGTCCCTTGCTCGTTTTTCGGACACTCAGTATCAAAGAATTGAGAACTACATGAAATCATCAGAGTTTGAAAACAAGCAAGCTTTGTTGAGGAAGGCCAAGGAAGAAGTTGGCCTCTTAAAGCAGCACAAAGTTCCTACAAACAGGTAGGCCTCTAACTGAGGTATGTTATGCCACCAATTCGTAGTAAGTAAGTTAAGGTAGGTCTGTCAGCTGGTTGGGGTTCATCTAGCTATATTTTGGCGTGTATATTCTTGGGGAACAGTGAGCATGTTCTTAGTAATGAAGCATTATCTTAGGAGTTTTCCTGCTTCTGTCATTTTATTGTGTAAACCAATAGAAGTAATCATTGGGTCAAGTACTGAGAATGAGGAGAACCCAGACTCTCTCTTCTTTATAAAGTCAATGTCTGTCAGCATATAAGTAAATGAATTTTAGATTTGTAGTCTTATTTCTAAATTTCTGTTGTTAAGATACACAGTCAGAGTTCAGCGGGAGCTACAACTTGATGAAGGTGCAATTCGTGCACTGAGAGAGGATCGCAAACGTTTCTTATGCAAAGCTGTTGAGAACTACATTAACTGTTTACTGAGTGGGGAAGAGCATGACATGTGGATCTTTCGACTCTGTTCTCTCTGGCTTGAGAACTCTGGTGTTTATGAAGTCAATGTGATGATTCAGGTTAGTCTCCCCGTAACTTTACTGCATCTGTGTATACATTCCCTCTTTGTAGTGAAGTAAAATATAAGGTTGGGGAGCAAATTGCACTGGATGTCTATGTGTGGGTGCATTTTTTCCACATGTAAAATCGAAAACATTTAAGTTTCAGATCGCGTGGGTTATCAGTTTACAGTTCATACTCATGTACCTTGGATTTTACATGATTAGGCCCTAGGCATACCTGTTCCATACATACATATCTAGCAGGCGCAGAGGCGAGTGAGTGGAAAGTTATCTTGTTTTCCCAGCTTACGTAGCCTCTATTCACAGGGAAGTTCCTCTGAACCCAGACCATTGTAGCTTGCATACTCTCGCTTTCTCCCCCACCCACCACAGCCAGTACTCTGGGTTCTTGGAGTAGGTGCAACATGTAGTAAATCAACCCACCATCAGTCTCTCTTTAAAGTAGTATCTTTCATTACTCTGCTTCTTTTCCCCAGAGTCCTCTTTTACCTTATCATTCCTTACTTATGTCAGGATTTTTATAAATAACACGAGTAATGTAATGGATACACCACAAAACTACCTAATCCAGTGGCTTCATCGTCCACTGTAATAAATAGATAGGAATTGAGGTTCCTCACAGTCACAATCCATGCAAAATACTGCCAGGCAGTGGCCTTGTTCAGACAATCAGTTCAGGCTTGATGGCTTGTTTGTGAAAATGCAAACAGGCATCAGAGCCAAGCCCTCCTCTCCTCCTCCCTGGTTTATTTTCCTAGTTTCTTAACTGACATTAAGTCAGAATTCCCTGGCTTAGATGTAACAAGGAACTTTGGCTTAATATACGCCAAAATCTTTGTGCCAAAGCCAGTTCACAATGAGGGGATGAAGAAGCACTCGGTCCGGACTCTCCGGCGTCATAAACAGTGCTTGCATCTTAAAATACTATAGATTATTCCCCAGCTTGTACAGTACTGTCTTGTAAAACCTGGTGAGAAAATGTGTGAGTAGTGGATGATAAAAGTGCTGCTGTTAAAAAGAGTGTCTTGCACTGATAGCAATTAGAAAAAAATATTGTGATGTGCTGATATCTGAGCATAAATGCAATTTGTGTTATATTATTAAACAGTCTCACCTTCTACTTTTGTTTGCTGTTTTTATTATAACAGAAGGAAGCACAGAAAATACCCTCTTACAAATTCTTGCCACTGATGTATCAACTAGCTGCTCGAATGGAAAGCAAGGCAGAAGGATTTCATCAGATTCTGATTAATGTAATTGATCTTCAACCATTTAACATGCAAATACAAAACAAACACAGAAACAAAATACAAAAACAAACTTTATTTGCATGTAGATAGTTTGGGTGTTAAGGATTTTACAGTGTTGCAATGTTAGATTTTAGCTATTTCATTTTTTGCAGCCAGTTTTGCAGCTCAGAAATGGACTACTGTATAACGAAACGAAACTTCCCGATTCCTTCCCTCTGATCATTGAGCTTTGTGCCATCTCTTCCCATCCCCAGCTCCTCTGTCCTTTGCCCAGCTTTTCCCTTCTCTGTAATTGCTCATGGCTCCCTGGTCTCAACCACCTTTGCCCAGCATTGGAGAAAAAGTAAAATAAAATGCCCCTGCCTAGTGCTGCATGGTCAAGGAGCCTGAGGACCTGCATGTGCAGTCCTCAGTAACTAGTTCAGAGGTTTGGTCCCTTTGACAGGGCTGAATTTTTCCTGCATCCAGGCACTAGTTTGGCACCCCCACAGCCTCTCCTTATTCAAATGTTATGTAGAAATAGAGCTGAGTCTCAGTGTATTAATGGCACGTTGCCCCCAATACTCTTAATGCCAACCGCCAGCAGTTTTATATAGATATTAAATAGCATTGGGGATATCTGCAAGGGGGGCAAAAGCACTGTCCCAAAGCTGGACTTTGTCTCGTAGGTAGGACTGGAATCTATAGCACTGGGCTCCCAATTACCATTCCATTTTATTTCTTTATTTTATATACCACCCTTTACTTGAGGGTCAGAGGGTAGTTTAAAGGCAAAAATGTATGGAGGCAGTCTAGAAGTAGACCATGGTCAGTGGTACTGAAAGCTGCAGAGAAGAGAGATTTTTAAAAAACAGCAGTAAAGTCACATTCTATCCTACTCTCCGTAGGTCATCCATTAGGGCCTGCAAGAACAATTCTATCCCATGGCCAGGCTTCAACCCAGATTAATTCATTGAAGCTCATTCACATAGTGCTGAACCGTGGTTTATTGTCGCATGCAAATAGAAATAACATTTTAAAATGAAGTCCAGTATAGAACTGAATCATTGAGCATTGCTGCCGAACCTTTGATGCTTGCTTTAATATGCAGATCACAGAGTAAGAATGCTAGTTGTATAACTTTTCTTTAAATACATTTCTTAACAGCTTATAGCTAGAATTTCTCTGGACCATCCACATCACACTTTGTTTATAATTTTGGCATTGGTGAATGCCAACAAGGATGAACTCTTTGCAAAGCCGGAAGCAGCAAGAAGCAGGCAAACAAAAAACACACCAAAAGAAACTTCTCAACTTGACAAGGTACTTTAATTCACCTGTTTCTGGGGTGCTTTAGGCTGGGGGAGTGGGAAGTGCTTTGTGTTTGCATGGAAAAAATTGTAGTTGGGGCCTGTTTTTCATAATGTCAGGGCTGCAGTAAAGTTACCCACCAGCAGTTGGCCCAGTTTCCTAATGCTTCCTTTGTTGTCAGAGCTCTGAATTGTTTTAATCTAAAGTAGATTGTAGATTGTAATCTAAAGTAGACTGTAGATTGGTGTGCCTGGCGTGCTCTGGTCCATGGGGTCACGAAGAGTCGGACACGACTAAACGACTAAACAACAACAGATTGTAAGGAAAACACTCGCTTTTACCAGTATTCTTTTTTTCAACCGATAGGAGCGGATGGAAGCTGCTAGCAATATAATTAACATTATCAAGCATGAAAGAGCTGATATGGTGGCAAATGTTGAAGCCCTTTGCAATGCTTATATCACCTTAGCAAACATGGACGCGACTCCCTGGAAGTCAGAGAGAAGTAAGAATATGGAAAATGGGGATAATTGCGGTGGGAGTTGAAAATCAGCAATAATCCTTCAGTTTCATACTGTGTAATAAATAGCTGAAAAATATTGCTTTGCTTCTCCAGGATGTTTTGTTGAGAGTAAATTATCTGTGCAATTTATAGGCTATAATGATATTTGTTAGCCAGTGAAATGTATCCAATTTGGGCAGGTATCTGTAACAGCCTTTGCCACAGAGCAAATTGGCAGTACTCTGGTTATTTTGGTATTTGGGGACGGGCCAATTTACAATGTAATATTTATAGTACAATTAGATATATTAAAAAGAGTTAAAATAATAGAGAAGGTCTGATATGCAGTGGAAAGGCGTTGCAAAGGGGTAGATGGCACCACACTAGAAAATCTAGAATAATTTCTGTAATATCAGAGACATGTTGGAAACAGTTCCATCATTGTTTGAAGTCCAGTGTGCTGGAGTTCATATAGCAACAAATGTTAGTAATGGCATTTAAGGTAATTTGTGTGTTGTTTATGCAGGAGGCATAAATATCCCTTCTGATCAACCTATCACCAAGCTAAAGAATCTAGAAGATGTTGTTGTACCCACCATGGAAATCAAGGTAAATGAAACTGGTTTAGCTCAGTAATAATCCTTACATAGTCATATTAGTGGGGATTACAGTGGTACCTCGGGTTAAGTACTTAATTCGTTCAGGAGGTCTGTTCTTAACCCGAAACTGTTCTTAACCTGAGACACCACTTTAGCTAATGGGGCCTCCCGCTGCTGCCGTGCCATCGCTGCGCAATTTCTGTTCTCATCCTGAAGCAAAATTCTTAACCCGAGGTATTATTTCTAGGTTAGCGGAGTCTGTAACATGCACATGTTTCCTTCTAGCAGACAGAGAAATAAATGGCTATCAGTATTGTAGTGAACATGATGCAGCAGCGCCTAAATGTATTTATGATTTTAGGTGGATCCAAGTGGGAAGTATGAAAATTTGGTTACAATAAGGTCATTCAAGCCAGAATTTCGCTTAGCAGGAGGCCTTAATCTACCAAAAATAATAGACTGTGTTGGATCAGATGGGAAAGAGAGGAGGCAACTTGTCAAGGTAAGTTCTGTGTGTTGCACGTGCTAGAGAGGTGTCTTTTTTGATTTAAAAACCATGAGACTTGTAAATTGAATGTAGAATATTGGATTTTTAACTCTTATGCCATGTTCTGTGGTGTGAACCTTTCCTTTGGTGGAAGTTGATACGTTTTATTTCTCTGTATTGTGGTTGAAAATACTGAGCTGCTGTGAACTAAAACCGTGGGAAATTTATAAGCGCCTGATGCAGGGATGAATGGAAATACGTTCTTACACATTTCTAAATATATATTTACTTATTTACTAAATGTATAATGTATTTCAAAACTTCTGAGTGACCCCAGAAGACAAAGTATAAAGTGACAGTACTGCCCAATTGTTTGGATACTTTTCTTGTTGATTAAGTCTACAGTACTTAGCATACTTGTTTTGGATAAGTTTCCCTCACTTCCAAATAAATATACATAACATAAGGTTGTTGTAGTGTTCAGCTGATACCGTTTCTATACCGTTGCCTTTTTTGTATCTCTTAAAGGGCCGTGATGACCTGAGACAGGATGCTGTCATGCAGCAGGTTTTCCAGATGTGCAATGCTCTGCTTCAGCAAAATACTGAAACCAGAAAGAGAAAATTGACTATCCGCAGATATAAGGCAAGTTTTGCTCTTGTTCCATCAAAGTAGCCCGTTGCAGACATGATGTGGGTTCACCAGGCAAATGAAGCTTCCTTTATATAGACTCTGATAATTACTGAATTTAGCCCTGAAAATGGCACTTTAGGGCTTACTACTCGAGATTTTTTAAGCTGGAGGTGACAGGAATTGAATCTGGGACCTTCTACATGCACTGCACATGCTCTGCCACGGAGCTCCCATCCTTCATCTCCAACATAAAAAATTGTTTTATATCAAGACAGAACATTGCTTCATCTAGCTCAGTATGGCAGTGATTCTCTAGGGACTCAGGCAAAGTTTTTCCACAGCAGCTACTACCTGAGATCCTGCTGAACGTTGAACCTTTTGCACACAAACCTTGTTGCTCTCACAACATCTCCTCTCCTTGCCAAACTAGTTTGAAAACTGGGAGCTAGTGTTATAAATACGTGTTCTCTCTCTCTCTCTCGGGATTTTATTTCACTTTCCACAGGGCATTTTCCAATGTAAAGTAGAGATTGTACCCATGATTCCAAAATGGGTTTTCAAACTAAGGTTACAAAGCAATCTGATTTGAACTAGCACTGGTTAATCATGACAGTTAATACGTCTGCTTATTCCTTAGGTGGTTCCCCTTTCACAGAGAAGCGGTGTCTTAGAGTGGTGCACAGGAACGATTCCTCTGGGTGAATTCCTCATCAATACTGACAGCAGTGCTCACAAACGATATAGGCCAAAGGACTATAGTAGCGTAGATTGCCAAAGGAAAATGATGGTGAGTCAAAGCAAATCCTTCCCAAGCATGATATGCTGTGTCTAGTGGTATATTCCTTATTTTTGATTAAGGCTATGAACACCCACCAGGTGTCCACAAAATCGTCAGTTCTCATCACACACACACCAATACAATCTGTTTTGATGTGTTCACATCTGTAAGAAGTCAAATCCCACACTTTTCTCAATACCCTTTCATCATGAATGGGGAGTGGGTCTGCCAGTGATAGGCTGTTGCCAACTTTATAGCGGCCGCAAGGAGGAGGATAAAATTCTTACAGGATTTTATGGCCTGGCTATGTCACAGCACATTTCATCAAGTCTTTTGTCTACTCCGCTTTATTTGTTTATTTATCAAATTTGTATACCGCCCTTCAACATAAATAAAAGATAAAAGCACAAAATACATTTTAAGAAATCAAAAACAAAACACCCACAAACCAATAACTGCCCTTCCACACACTTTCCACTAATGTCCCACTGTCCAAATTTTGTAGGACAGCCACTTGGAAGTCTCCATCTACCTTCACCAAAACTACAGGTTAGATACTTTAGGTTCAACAGAAGCAACTTTTGACAGGAGAATTCTACAGATTCTATCCTCCTCCTATATTCCAGTACTGGCACTACCCCCACCCTACATAATCTAGCTAGATAGAGAGCATCCCATCCATGGATCTTATCCTCCTTAATGCCATCCAGAGAAAGGAAGCTTGGGTACTTGTGAAAGGGGTGAAAGAGGCATCCAGACCTTTCTCTGGTTCCAGCATTCAACCTTCTTGCACATACACTTGAGAGACAGCCAGAGCTTCAATTTTCTTAGTCTGTGCCGGACCTCGTTCCAAGGGAATGACTTCGGTTTCACAAGCCTGGACCCCCCTACATTAGGGGACATTTCAGCTCCTCAGATCTTTCTCTACTCAGCTTGAGCGTAGATGGAAACCAGGGAGGGACCTGCAGGACAGGGGTCATCTACAGAAGCTTATCACATAGTTGCATGTGCCTCTCCTGGTGGAAGAAGGGCTTCACCTATTCAAGGATGGATCCCCCATTCATTCCTTCAGAGGAAGTGCATTCATAGTAAAGCATCCAGGCTTCCCTTCTCCCATTTTATTATGACAGCTTTGTGAGGTCGGTTGAGGTGAGAGACAATATCTGACCCAGAGTTAACTGGTGAACTTCATAGGTTGGGCAGGGATTTGAGCCTTTATCTCCCCCACCCTTAAGCCAGCACATCTGTCCACTTTGCCACACTTCACTTCAGTTTTGCCCAATTGTTGCACATCTATTGGTATTTTGAAGGGCAGGTGTTTCATAAATGTTATGTGTTGTGTTCTCACTGCAAGTACAGCTGTACATAAGCAACAAAAGTATTTTGCACACCCATCTTTAAATTGTTTATGGTTTACTTTGAAGGAGTCCCAAAGGAAAAATCCTGAGGAGAAATGTAATGTCTTTATGGAAGTATGTCAGAATTTTCAACCTGTATTTCGTTATTTCTGCATGGAAAAATTTCTTGATCCAGCAGTATGGTTTGAGAAACGGCTGGCATATACTCGCAGTGTTGCTACTTCATCAATAGGTACTGTAAAAATATGGCTGGTTTTTGGCACACTTCAATAATAATTTTATAACTATAAAGACAAATTGAAAATAGTGTTTTGTTTCAACAAGAGCTAAAGGTCTTAATCTATTTAATAACTAAAATGTAATGACTCTTGCTGTTTTGTCCTCCTCTTCCAAGGTGCTCCATGAGCTTTAGTTGATGGTACATAGATTTTGATCACAGGGGACAAGTTTTAATTGTTGGGGCTGATAGTTTTGGCGCAGTTAGAGGGCTGCTTTCTTTTCTATAGGTATTTTCATTCAGGTGTATAGCTGACTAGGAATGAAATGCCAGTGTTACTCGTTTGCTTTGTTGACTTAACTGTGAATCACCTCCCACTTGTTTTGGCATCTTCAAAATGCACCCATGTGTGAAAGTTCACTGAGATTTAATCCATTTAATAATTAAAAAGTAAACTATCATTAAAAATGGTATGGTTTATGCTGCCCAAAAGTGTACAGTAGCTGCTTTAAACATAAGATGGCAGAGCGTGTGTACTGGCACTGTGACATAGCACTACATGGGATTAATTTATTTTGTGCATGGGAGAGGGAGCCGCACTCAGGTGTATTTTCTATCCTTAGGCATGTTCCCAGGCATTTCAATCCTCCCACCAGTTCTTTGTTCCTCTTGAAAAACCATTGCTGAAGATTAGGGGACCTTCCAGAGTAGCACTTAATGCAACATGGTAGACTGTGGTGGAAAAGGAGAATAGACCTTCTCAGAACCTTACAAGCAAGGAAAACCTGTTGGGTGGGGAATAAATAAATGGAGAGAGAAGCTGTGAGTTATATGTATAAAGGGGGAAAATGAAATGTAGGCAAGTGCTTCTGGGTTCATTTTGAGACTTCCTTCTTTCAGTTGGCTACATACTTGGTCTTGGAGACAGACATGTACAGAATATTCTGTTAGATGAACAAACCGCAGAACTCGTGCACATTGATCTAGGTATGTATAAACACAAGGGATCATATATTATTCTTTTGTGTGTATATATAACCCTTTTAAAAATGTTTCATTTCTCTTTTCCTCTGCCAGGTGTTGCTTTTGAGCAGGGCAAAATCCTTCCTACCCCAGAGATCATACCTTTCAGGCTAACAAGAGATATAGTGGATGGAATGGGCATCACTGGTGTAGAAGGAGTTTTCAGGAGGTATAGTATACAACTGCAGTTGCTTCTTAAGCATTTCACTGTTAAAGTTACAATAGAATTCCACCAGCTCAGCTTTTTGAACAAGCTTGTAGTGTAAACCACTGAAAACCATGTTCATTACATTTTTATTTTTGATCCGATGAGAGCCAGTAAGAAACACTGCCATTAGCTATAAAAAACAAAATGCTGTCGTATATTAAAACTGTTAGTGGAAAATAATTTAGAAAACTGTTCTGAAAATATCTTCTAGATGCTGTGAAAAAACCATGGTGGTTATGAGAAATTCCCAAGAAGCTTTGCTTACTATTGTAGAGGTAAGCCTTTTTTTTGTGGCTGCCGATGAAAAGCTGAAAGGTATTGGTTGTATTAGAAAACTTTCATAAACTTCTTTGGCATTTAAACTGTGGCAACTCCTAGTGCAAAATTTTGCTTCAACATTCTTAACTGTTAGGCACACAAAAAGTTTATAAATATTTTAAGCACTTATAAGTTGTCACAGGTGATTTACTGAAATATTGTAATGCAGCTCTGAACCTTTTCTGTTTCAAGGGAGCAGAATGTTTTAAGGAAGGAAAAGATGTTAGACTGACATATGAGCCCATTTGAACACACAACTGAAATTATTTAAATTTGAGGGCATGATCAAGCCCCAGCATGTGGCACGCATGCTCACACATCTGCACATGAAGGATGGCTTGGGATCAAGACTCCCAGCATGTAGTACAACACAAATTACACTGGTTACCAGTTTGTTTTGAAGTGGTGCAGTTAACCTTTAAAGCCCTAAGCAGCCTAGGACCTTATTTTCTCAGGGAATGTCCATGCATATATGAACCAACCAGAATCCTGAGATCAGCATTAAGGGCCCTGAATTCTGTCCCACCCTTAGTAAATATTTTAACACAGTTGTAGGATGTTTTCTACCCAGTTTCCATTAGCAACCTAGCCACTGCTGTCTGAAACAGTTGATATTCACACTGTGTGTGAAGACAGTCTTACAAATGGCACACTACGGCGGTTCAACCTAGAGGTTACCATTTATCAGGTGGCCACAAACAACTTAGAGGAAACTCTACAAGGAGTTTCTGTATTTCAAAAAGCAGATTCACTGTAGCCGTATTTGCTGTTGACAGAACATTTATAACTGCCCAATTGCTAAAATAATGGAAATGTTTTATTACCAAGATGGGACCAAATCATAACATTTAATTCACATGCTGAACAACATTGCCAGTCTAAAGATTATCCTACAAACATGGAATCTTTATTTGCCTGCCATTTTAGGGCATTGAGCTAGCTACATTTAGATACATATTTTTGCCTTGTTTTACAGGTGCTTCTGTATGACCCACTTTTTGACTGGACCATGAATCCCTTGAAAGCTCTGTATTTGCAGCAAAGGCCAGAGGATGAGACGGACATCAACTCAAGTCTCAATGGTGCTGATCGGGGATGTAACAAAAAATCAAAGTAAGAAATCACTACCGGGGGTGGGGGTTGTGACTAATATGAACATCTGCGAGGCTCTGCAACTTATCTTTTCTTACATTTTTTTTATTCTCAACAGTGATAACCAGACGTTTAATAAAGTGGCAGAGCGTGTTCTGATGCGACTTCAGGAGAAGCTTAAAGGTGTGGAAGAGGGGACAGTGCTCAGTGTAGGAGGTCAGGTGAACCTTCTCATACAGCAAGCCATGGACCCAAAGAATCTCAGCCGCCTCTTTCCAGGGTGGAAAGCCTGGGTGTGAAAATGCGGGGTTGGTCTTAATGAGTAGAAAATGTTGCTGCAACGCAAGAGAACTTAGTTCCTGCTGTATTTAAAATCACCCGAACTGACAGTGGAATGCGCACAGTGGTCCCCTTGTTTTGCTGCTATGCAATGTACTTCACCAAGAGGGTGCCACCACACTGGCAGGAGGCTACAAGTGTGTGCCAACCATGATCACTGTCCATGCTAGATAACTAACTTTTAGAAGTCCCTGTTCTATGGCATATGGAAGGTGCACAAAATTGTCTCCAGGTTTAAAGCAATGGACAAGAAACTGAAATGTTATGAAATGATACATCGGACTTAAAAGCTGACAAGTACATTGCCCAAAACAAGGCTCCATATCAAAACTGGGAAGAAAAATACGTAGAAGAATTGAAAATCATATGCACAGTGTAAACTCACAATAGATTACTGTTATTGATGGCTGCAATTATTTGCCTTAAGAAAATAGGTCTATTAACTATTCATTGTAATAAAACCCTTTTGGTTTTTGTAAATGCCGATATATTTTTGAAAACTGAAAAATTCAGTTATTTTTGCTACTCTTAGCTAGCAAAACCTTACCATGTGAAAAATGATTTTTTTAAACCTGTTTTCTATCATGGAAATAGTGGCTTTATCCAATATTTTGTGTTAAACAACATGCATTCAATTTCTAATGGTTGTGTTACTGTTTTAAAATGTAAATTGCTCTTTTATCCCCACCACTGATTATGTAATCCTTGGGAGGGAAAAGCTAAAGGGGCACTATAAATGAATATAAACTTACTAAGTAAGTTTAAGATATATGAAAACATGTATTTACCTTTCAGTAATAGTTTCTGCCATGTGTTTGCCATGTTCACATGGAAGGAAACAATTTGTATATGTACTTGGTATTGCATTCTATGCTATTGGAGTATTGATTCACTACAAAAGAGGTAATAACATCCACCGGGTCCTGACAAAAATCCCGTAGAGCTCAAAAGCTAGTGACAAAACTCTTGTATGTGAAATAAAACTATGCTGTTACAGACAAGTATTGTCTCCAAAACCTTTTTTTACATTTGTCCTGTAAGAGAATAAATATAGTAGTATAGAAAAACTGAGCAGTAAGCCCAGAGGTTTAGAACAGTGCTCCCAGAGCAGAGGGAAATTGTGACTCCTTTAGTCCTACTGCTGTGAGCTGAGCCACAGTGGCATCCATATGGGAGCATGGGGCTGGTCTCCAGGCAAACCACAAACTGCTAACCAAGAACACATGCTTGGTAGGGTAGCAGAACTGAAAAGAGCGTGTCTGAGGCCACAGAGATCCCCAGGACTTTTTTGGGGGGGGGCAGGACTAGTTACTTCCCACCCACCCATGTTATCTCAGTGCCAGTTGTTGGACAGTTTCTCGTCATCAGTTAATGGCCCAAGAAGCAATGACAACTGTTGATGCAGGAGTTGGGATTTTTTTTGGCAAGGTGGTAGTGGCAAGTGAGGCAAGTTTCCAACAATGCAGCAACAGCAGCCATAGAGTGGGACAAGATGGCATTGTTGGTGGATACATCTGGGGACATGGGCAGCGATGTTGCTGGGGGGGGTGAGATGACAATGGGGGGACCAAGCAGACCTGACACAGATCTGGGTTAGGTCCCCTGGATTGCAGGGGGGGGCATCTTCTATGCTCGGCTCTAAAACGACTGACTACCTGTTCATACATCTCACTATTTTGAGGGTCCTTAGAATGTTTGGGCAACACCAGGCACTTTCAGCTAGTAGACATACAAGTTTAAAACAGTATCTGCATTTCCAGAAGCAACTCCTTTATTCAATGTGCTTCACCACAATACTGGAATAAGGTTTGACTTAAAATACTTTTGGATTTTGTGGTAATGTGCCAGAACAAATAAGGCTGTGAAATACACAAGTACACAAAGATAGCTACTTATCTTTCAACATCCAGGTTGTTTGTTGCTTATCTGTCTTCTGAAGCTTTGTTTTGCTGCTGTAGCTGCTGCTTGTAGAGTTGTCAGGTGAGTTTTACCACTGAACTGTACGAAGTGTTTACCTTGCGCTGACTCTTTTTATCCAAATGCATTTGTGACTCTACTAGTTGCTTGATGGTGTTTGGCATCTCATTCGATTCCAAAGAGACGATTGGTTTGTCAGTAAACTGGAAACCTAAAGATTAGAATTGAAATTTAAGAAATGCATTTTAAATGACTATTTCAAATGGAACGTTGCGTTCAGAAGTTTATTCGTAGATGATGTTAAACAGCAGTTACAGTAGTAAGAGCTATTAGTTGGGATGCACCCCATTCCAATTTCAACTCTGCTATGAAATTCTGAGTAGCCTTATAGAATTACTTGAGGTTTTACATGCTGTTGAGATTCCTTGCCTGCTGCCAAGCTCTGCACTTTTTCTGCATTTATACAGAATTGCAGAACAGTCACTCTGTGTCAGTAGTAATATGTTGACAATAATGTCAGTTATTACATTTTGAATAATATAACCAAACCAAACAGCAAACATAACTAGAAAAAGCATGCCTTTTGAATTAGTTAACACCCTTAATTGGTACAATGCCACAGAATTCCCTCAAATTCCATACTTCACTTCTTAACTGGGTCAGAACTGTTTTCTCTTTACCATATGACAACAGTGAGGTTACTGAAGATGCATTAAATCTAAGCAACAATTCTCTAAGCAATGTTCTTTTACAGGTCAAGGCACACATTCTTCAATACCTCTGAAATTTAGGCATTAACATGTTTCATTAAATTCAAAGAATGAATTTTAGAGCAACCTGTGAAATGCAGGTGAGTGCAACAATTTCTACTGTGCAAACACTTAATGAAGTGAAGATTCTTGGGGGGGGAATGCACAACAGATCCAAATAATGCATTATACAGTCCGTGTGGCTATCACTTAGCTTTCAACCCAAACAATTAGGTTGGTAAGGTGATAAGTAGATCTGCTCACATGATTCATGCTACTTCTATCCACAGCCATTCACTTTAGAGAAAGGCTCTGCTTTGGTTGTAAATTGACAGGAATTGTTACCAGCATGCAGGTAGCTGCAACACAGCTATTCTGCCAGCACTGTGTGTCAGTTGGGTCTCCCATGCTGGAAAATTACATGGAGATTTGCCAGAAAGAGGCAGAGGTCCTTTACCTTGGATGCAGCTGGAAATCCTGCTTGTTCCAATTTCTTTCCATTCCTTAACATACCTAGGGACAACAAAGCCCATTCAGTAAAATGGAACAGAGGTTAGCAGAAACTCCCCCCCCCTAGAATGGCTTAATGCTTTGAAATATAGGTAATATGGTAATATGGCACTATACTGCCATTAACACATAACCTGGATATTTAAAAATAAGAGCAGCCTTTTTGACAATAAATAATTAAGACTTGGAAGAAGAATAAAAGTTCAAATTACTCTTCGTAGTTGAGTGCATTTGTCCATTTCAGCAATTCATCCACTTCCCATTCCATTACGTTATCTATCCCCTCATCCTTCAGAGTGTTGATTAACCCCTCTGCTGCTCTTTGAATTAATACTGTTGCATTTGTGTCCTCAGTTTTAGTCTGCAGGCTTTCGCCAAAGTACCTAGGAAACAGGAGCAGACGTTTTATTTTCAGGCATTTTCAGGCATTTCAGACATTTTCCAACACAGTAAACACAGGTGTTTTATTAAGATCCCAGAAGGCCACCATACTTGGCTGGCAGGATGCTTTAGGCTTGGTGGGGCCGAAATGAGACAGCAAAAGCGATGGAACTTTTTAACCTATGATTTATAGCAAACTGTGTCTAGTTGGCCAATGAATATAGTGCCTGAAGGAGGAGGCCTTTATCATGACAACTGTATGAATGGTAATAAAATTATTCAGAAGATAAAATTAAAACAGTTCACTGTTATGTACAGCACTTCAAACCTGCAGAAGCTCACATTTTTTTCAGCCACTCTATTTTTCTTCTTTTTCTTTTTCTTTCTACAGCTTGTTTCTTCTGCACCTTGCAGTAGTGGAATTCCTTTATTCGGATGTTGTCTTTAGCAGTTAGGGGGTCCATGCCCTTCCAAAACTGAAACACATTTTTTCACAAACTGTTACAAATGCGTAATAATTTTCTGACCCTTGTCAATGCTAACCTCCTTCCTTCTCCATTTATGCCATTGTCTCTACATTGGTACCTCGGGTTAAGTACTTAATTCGTTCCGGAGGTCCGTTCTTAACCTGAAACTGTTCTTAACCTGAAGCACCACTTTAGCAAATGGGGCCTCCCACTGCCACTGCGCCGCCACCGCACAATTTCTGTTCTCATCCTGAAGCAAAGTTCTTAACCCGAGGTACTATTTCTGGGTTAGCGGAGTCTGTAACCTGAAGCGTATGTAACCCGAGGTACCACTGTATATGAATTTCCTGGTCACACATAGCTCTGCAGAGGATATTGCTGTTCCTGTACAGCCACCGAACTGTAACTTCCTTGCCTCTCCCCCTCTTGTTTTGTAGTGAAGCAAAATAAAAATAAAATCAATGAGCTTCAGTTCTTCTTGTCCATGTTCCGCTTAACTGACAGCTGCTTGCAAGGGCAGAGGAACATCAGAGAATGGTCGTGTTTGTCGTGATACAGAGGGTGGAGGATGCTACCACAGAGTTTAGCCTTGCTGTCATCTTAAGTGTTCTGGTAGTCTCTTAACTCCAGAAAGATCTATGCTGCCTGAGAAAACATGGGAATCAAGGCCTCAGACATGCAGGGCAAAAAATAGTTGGCATTTGCTGACATCAATTCATACTGACGTCCTCCTCAGGTATGCATACCAGCACAAGAACTCCAATACATGGAAATGTATTTTTTCCCCGTCCTGCTCTTGCCTACAACTTAATTAAGCCACCCCTGGCACTTCCTAATTTGGTGCTCTTACGAGTTCCCAGGAAAGAAGCAGCTTACTAATAATAGCAGCCTCGCTACTGACTTTCAAGCATCTCTTTGAAGGTCTTTTTATGCTGACATGTCTATGCAGCTGTTTCTTGGTTAGCCAGTCATTTTAATGATGGTTTTTCCCTAATTGTTTCTATGGTGTTTTATGTTTCATTATACTTTTATATACGGTTGCACATCGCTTTGATGTTTTGTATGGGTTGGCAGTATGTAAATATCTTTATAAATAAAAGCATTGCTGCTGCCACATTAGAATCTGTTAGCGTACCAGAGGTATACTTGTGGTACCCGATTTGTACTCCACAGTCTGTTGAACTCGCTAGTGGCTGCAGGAAACTCAAACCCGAATGGTATACTCACTTGCACTTCCTTGTGATACTCTAGGACACTCTCCTAGAGCTTTCTCCATTTATTCTCATTAAAATTGTATATATACCCACAGGTCTCAGGTGGGTTCACAACATAAAAGTTTCAATACAAAAGCACAAAATACGTAATAAAAATAGCTAAAACAAGAAGCAATTCTAATGTATACAAACTAATAAAAAATACACTCCCCAACAAAAGCCCCAAAACAACCCCCAGCCCACAAATACAAAAATCCAAATTGACATTTTAAAACAATTTAAATAAAATGAATAAAAACAACACCAACCCAAGTTAAAACCCCATCCCCGGTTAGAACAGTAATTTTAGCTAACTGGACTTTTCAGAACATGAGAAGAGCCCATCTGTCCAGCATCCTGATTTCATAGGAGACAACCAGGGAAGCCCACAATCAGAACCTGAATGTTGCAGCCTGATTAGTGATAACAATAATAATAATTATTATTTATACCCTGCCCTTGTGGCTGGGTTTCCCCAGACAATCTGGGCGGCTCCCAACAAAATATTAAAAATAGAATAAAACACCAAACATTAAAAACTTCCCTAAACAGGGCTGCCTTCAGATGCCTTCTAAAAGTCAGATAGTGGTTTTTCCTTGACATCTGATGGGAGGGTGTTCCACAGGGCGGGCGCTGCTACCAAGAAGGCCCTCTGCCTGGTTCCCTGTAACCTCCCTTCTCGCAGTGAGGGAACAGCCAGAAGGCCCTTGGAGATGGACCTCAGTGTCTGGGCAGAACGATGGGGGTGGAGAGGCTCCTTCAGGTATATTAGCACCACCAGGCGCCTTGTCATGTCATATAAATTAGCTTTGCTGGTATTTAAGAATGACGCAGCAGATGAAAATGCTTTTATTTTATTACCCTGTTGGAAAGGAGTCTCCAGCCGTTATTCTCTATGCGTTGGTACCAATCCCTGTGATCGTCAAAGCTTGCTTCCTGGAAACTTCGTCGTTGCCTTGACTTGGCTGCTAGCTTTGCGTAGTCTTTGGGACTGTTTGCACATAGATCCACAACAGGTCTGTGGGTAAATATCTTGTAATATACGCATGGAGGAAACTTCACCTGCAGAGATATATTCAATTTTAAAATTAGAAACTTGATTATGCACTTTAAAAAAAGTGTTATTGTTATTTTTTTAATTCTCTGTTGGTTGTCGTAAATGGCCCTTAATTTTAGTTCCTCTTAGAACTGGAAGCAGACTACATTCTGCATTTCCCTAAAACTTACATTTAGGGCCTATGAAGAAACACATTATCATTTGCATTTGACAGACCGGAGAACAGAAAGCAATTTTTAAAGGTATTTAATTCAAATGAGCAGAAATAACATGTAGGACTAGTCTTCCCAGGTCGACCATTTAATTGCTAGGCTAAAATCCTTCTCCCTGATGTATTAGCTTTCCATGTAGATAGATGAAGATTACTTTTCTAGGGAGAGTATTAGAGTCTGAAAATCTCAATTTTATTAATTTACATTTAACAGACTTCAAAATATGCAATATAAAGTATGTAAGATGTTTAGGTATCCTTTGCACTTTTGACATTCATCTAAACCAAGGATGGGGAATGCTTTTCAGCCTGGGGGGGGGCCTCATTCCATTCACAGCAATCTTCCTAGGGCCACATGCCAGCTGTGGGCAGAGCAATGAACCACAATCTTATCTTTGTGCAGGAGACTAATTGCCACACATACTGCCATACTCCATCCAGACAAGCAAGGGGCATTAGAAGAGTTCAAGAATACATTCCAGGCAGGTGAAAACACTGGAGGTGCCATGCAAAACAAGCCTGGGGAGAAACGTGGTGACCAAGGGAGATTGCCAGGCAGAGAGGTCTGGAAGACTGCATTTAGTTCCTGGGCCTGAGATGCTCCACCCCTAAGCTAAGTTATACTTACCCCACCTAGTCTGAATCTTATATGAATCCCTGCTGCAGCATCTATAAATCCTGCCTGTAACCAAAGGAAAATAATTATGGCACCTTGTTTGTTATGAGACCCTTGGAGAACAGATATGTCTAAGCTTTTGGGGTTGTAGACTATTATTGTTTAGCTCCCTATTTCTCTTAAATCTTGATTACTGCTTTGCTTTGTTGTTGTTGCTGTTCTAGCCAGTTAACAATAATTATTTGCAAACCTAGTTTATAGCGCATTAAGGAGCTGCAATCCTATACCTAATTACCTGCAGAAATTTGGCTGGAACAATTAATCTAAAATTATATAAACCGACTTCATGGAGATCTCAAAACTATGGCTAGCAAGATGAGGCAGGGGGAAAAAGGAGGACAGGCAGGTAGGCAAACAGGTTTTAAAATATTGATTTGCAAAACTCACTTTCAGCACACTAAGGCTGCAATTCTGTACCTACATACCTGAAGGTAAGCTCCACTGAACATACAAAGATTCAGAGTATCATAGAATTGTTGAGCTGGAAGAGAATGGCATCCAGTCCAACCCCCCTGCAGTGCAGGAATACATATAGGATACATATAGCAATACATATAGGATTGTGATGTCAAAGCACATTAAATGTGTCTACTGGAGTTAAAGCTGAGTGTTTCATAGTAACAGACACAGTTAATTATTGGTATTATAATTTACTGTCAACAGGTCTATAGTATGTAGCTCTCTAAAACGTCTCTTGAGTAGTCAGCCATTTTAATAATTTCTATGTGTTGCTTTTAAGTATTTTTATGTTGTTGTACACACACCCCAAAGTTTTGCAAGAGGGTAGTGTAGAAATACTATTATGCATGAATAATAGATAAATAAATAATAGTTGATAGATAGTAGTGAAACAGTGAAGTTAAAACAATGATCCTCTTCAATCTAACCCTTACCTCTTTAGGATCAATGAACCTCATCAGATGATAAGGTTCTCCGCATATTCTAAAGGAAATTAGGTCTTTATAGTAGTCAAACACACCGATATCCTGGCCACAAGAGATAAATAACAGTTGTTATTTTGGGAGCCACCCAGAGTAACTGTGGCAACCCAGTCAGATGGGCGGGATACAAGAAATTCATCATCATCATCATCATCATCATTATTACCACCACCATTATAGTTTGTGAATAATTAAAAAAAAAAGTTCAAAGGCCAATACATCCTAACAAGAAATTGTGGACTCTTCTATTCCCCTTGCTTTAAAAGAACCAAGTAGCTTTCTCTGTTCCAAACAGCTTAAGGAAGGGCTGGGACTCCTTAGCAGGGCACACACTCTGCATGCAGACAGTCTCAAATTCAATCGCTGGCATCTCCAGGTAAGACTGAGAAAGATCACTGTCTGAATGGCCCTGGGGAGCTGCTGTGTGGACTTAACACTGAGATAGATGGTCTGACTCAATATAAGGCAGTCTCCTAGGCTGCAGATAATTTGGGGGGGGGGGATCCACCTGCACTCCTGGAGAACTGCTGCTAGCCAGAGCAGACAAGACTGGTGTACATGGTCTCAAGTTTCACACTGGACAACTGGTTCAAGAAGACCTTGTTTAATGCTTTTTCTGAAAAGATCATGCATGAACTTCAGGTTACAAGAGGCAATGGCAACCCAGGGTACTTTACCATTGACTGGTGCCTCTTTGTGACATATATTTATAGGCAGTCACACAGACAGACACTCTCATCCAAGTACTGTATATGACTTTTATTTGGAGGAACTTGTAATCATGTTTGGCTTTCCCTTCTCAACGCTTCATCTTGCCCCAATTCTTGTGGCTTGTTCCTTTCCTTTTGTGGTTTCTCCCCACCTTATGCTTTGCTCTGTAAACCTATCACTAGAGGGTTTTTCTCCTGAGTTGCAGTGATACGCAATACAGGCAGCTCTCAAATTATGTGGGGGTGACATTCCAAGGCACTGTGCATTTATTTAAGTGAAATTGTGTATATTTGAAACACCATTGAAAAAGTCTGCAAACACCCCATTCAAGCCAGTTTTGTAACATTTTTGTACGATTTGGGGGTCACTACAGAGGAATGGGAGCTTCCTTTCTGGAACTAAGATCAGCTGGGGTTCTTATTTGATGTCTTCTGGGATCATTATAGGAGAGGAAGGACTAAGACTCTTCTCCCTCCCCACAGCTCTAATTCTCCTCAAAAAGCCCATCGGGTGCTATTTCTATTTCAAAAATGACATGTTAATTGCTTTCATATAGTAGGCTTAAGGCAGGCATGGGAAACCGTTGGCCCTCCAGATGTCACTGAACTTCAAACTTCCATCAGAGCCAGCCCACCCAAGAGGCAGCGTGGAGCACCCGCTTCAGGTGGTGGAAGCGCAAGAGGCGGTGCCCCTGCTCATGGGGTAGAGAAGATGAGCAGCCGCACCTAGCAAAACACTGCTGCTCAGCAGTGGGAAGCTCTTGCTATTGCCGAGAAGTGGTGGAGGGGCAGCAGTGAGGTGGGGCAGGGAGCAGCACATTCCCATGTCGCCTCAGGTGGCAAAATGGGATGGGTCACCTCAGATTCCCATCACTCCTGAAGACTGGCCATGCTTGCTGCGGGTGAAAGGAGTTCTAGTTCAGCAGCATCTGGAGGGCCGAAGGTTCCCCACGCCTGGTACAGTACAATGGTACCCCGGGTTACATACGCTTCAGGTTACAGAATCCGCTAACCCAGAAATATTACCTCGGGTTAAGAACTTTGCTTCAAAATCGTGGTCTGGTGGCATGGTGGCAGTGGGACGCCCCATTAGCTAAAGTGGTGCTTCAGGTTAAGAACAGTTTCAGGTTAAGAACAGACCTCCAGAACGAATTATGGTAAGTTCTTAACCCGAGGTACCACTGTATATGGTTATAATTTGAACCTCAGGTACAGGAATACCAGGCTGACAAGTGCAGTCCATGTGCTACATCACCAATAAGGTTATTATTTCATTTTAATTAATTCATTTTTTTATATCCTGCCCTTTCCCCAAACTGGGACTCAAGGCGGCTTACAGATAAAAATACAAAAACACAGATAAACATTTACCATTGTTCCTTGGAGTTACAACATTGATTATAGTTATAAGCTATGATCTAGAAAACCACAGAAAATTAAAACCAAAACCAAAAAAACCTATCTAACCCCAGAAGCGGATTATTCTGAGGAAATGTATAGAGAAGTAGCACTTCCGACTTACCAGCCATCTTTTCCAGGCTCTCTGAATAACCGTTGCTGCTCTACTTTCTTTTTCATGTTCCTCACTGAGGTACAATTCTACGACAGCATCCGTTCTGGATGCTGAATGTCTTGAATATTTCCTTCAAATAAAACATTTTAAGATATATCATTCAAACAATTAGCAATTCATTAGTTTTGCATTTTTTTTTAACTTCCCTCATTAAAAAAATTATACAAGATAATTTTGTCTATAACCAGAACTTGACTTACTATTTTACATTTCATAATTTAGGTGAGATATTGACAAACAAAACTATCACACAAGACATATATAGTTTCTGCAGAAAACATAGAAAAAAATAAAAGCAAAAGTAGAATGCCCCCTGCAAGGAGGGAAACCAGGAGGTAATAAATGCTGGTGGCTTTGATAAAGAAAAGAATTTTTTACAATGGTTTCAGTAATAGATAGTAACATAATCTAAACTCTTTGAACTTACAAGTTTATTCTTTTACGATCCACAATGATAACAACATACACTCAACTTAAAAATGGCTTGCTTCCACTATATCATGCAGAAGTGATGCACTGGAAGCTAAAGGCTTTCATACATTCTCTGGGTATTTCATTCTCTGGGTATTTACTCAGGAGTAATTTCCGGCTTGCCGATCAGAAGGTTGGCAGTTCGAATCCCCACGATGGGGTGAGCTCCTGTTGCTCGGTCCCTGCTCCTGCCAACCTAGCAGTTCGAAAGCACGTCAAAGTGCAAGTAGATAAATAGGTACAGCTCCGGCGGGAAGGTAAACGGTGTTTCCGAGCACTGCTCTGGTTCGCCAGAAGCGGCTTAGTCATGCTGGCCACATGACTCGGAAGCTGTACGCCGGCTCCCTCGGCCAATAAAGCGAGATGAGCGCCGCAACCCCAGAGTCGTCCGCAACTGGACCTAATGGTCAGGGGTCCCTTTACCTAATTTCTGGTAAATTCAATGGGGCTTACACACTTACCCAGGAGTAAGACCCACAGAATTCAACAGAGCTTAGCTCTGAGTAAAAATGCATAGAATCAGGCTGTTTGTTATCTTTTAGGTACAGGCAACTTCCCACCTGTGCTCCAGACACACAAGTCCAGCCCATCCCATTACACCCCTGCCCCTTTCCACCCTCTTCTGGGTCTGAAAATGACATGTGCGTTGGTGGTCGCATGCCAATTGAAAGTGCGCAAAATGGCTGTATATACTTGTATCTTTCAATTTACAGACTTACCCACGCTTTTGTTGGCTTCTGGAGGGTTTAATTTCCATTGCAGAAAAATGCTTGGACCTGGATTATCCTATACAAAGAACCAATGGACCAGAACAAGGATTTATCACTCATTTTCCTGACTTTATGAAAACTAATTATGTGCACTAAATGAAGAACGGCATCGGGAAAATAGTGGTTGCCTTCTATACAGTACCAATTTTCATTCACACACATATAAGTACATTGTTGGAGAAGCAAAATGGAACTTTTCAAAAAGATGGACAGAAACAGTATTGCACAAACCCCTCTCTCTATCTAATAGGATCCTTGGTGTTTCTTCACAGATTTAAGAGCAGGGCTGGCCCAAGACACTTTGGCCCCTGAGGTGAACCACAAAATGGTGCCAGGGCATAAGGGGCGAGTGAAGATCTACACCAGGAACAAGGGTAAAATAAGGATCTACATCGGGAACTAGGGTAGGGTGGGGGAATCAAATAAACCTTACTCAGTGGTTGAAGTGGGTATCAAAAGCAGTTGTGGCGGGGAGAAAGGGGCCCATTTTGAACCTGGCAGGTGCAGCACCCAGGAGAAAACAGAGGGTAGCCCTCACCATTTCCTGCCTAGGGCTGGGAGGACACCAGCTGTGCCTCCTGTTCTCTGAAAGGTTGCTGGAGCAGGGCAGGGGGGACTGCCAAGGAGGTGGCAGATCCGGCCTCCAAGGAGTGCACCAGCGTCCATTGCATTCCTTGGAGGACGGATCTGCTGCCCCAATACATCCTGCCACCTGAAGCAGTCACCTCACCTTGGTCACAGGTGGGCCGGCCTTGAATAAGAACGCTTCAGACGATGTAGTTTACAAACTGCTGCCCTAATTCACAAAGTAAACAAAACTGATTTTTCTTATTCAAATCAACAAGCCAGCAGTAATTTGTTTAAATGAAGATAAAAGTGGCTTCATCGACACGTCTTCTAGATTGCATTGTAAATACTTAATAACAGTCGCATTTAGATTGGATTGAAGCAATGTACTCAATCTGTGAAGCTGCCTTTGCAGGTGGTTTGGAAACTTCAACTGGTTAAAAGGAATCTGACAGATTATTACCCAGGGCCAACAGATCAGGTCATACTAGTTCAATATTAAGCCGTCTCCATTTGCAACCAGTGTACTTCTGACCTCCATTCAAAATTCTCTCTTTTGGGGCATAAGGGTTGGAATAACACTGGCACATGATACCTCCCCAAATGTATCTGCTCAAACATTAAGATTAGCTTCAGAGCACCTGCTCTGTATTTTTCTCTGACAATAGGTAGGAAAACACAAACAGTGTGTGGGTGGGTGTCTTTTCAGTGGTGGTGCCAAGACTTTTAAAACATTTTATGAGAGGCACCTGTGTGGCTCCCTTTTTAAGGACTTTTAGGCAGCTGGCGAAGACTATAGGTTTCTTCAAAACTTCAAAGGGACTTTCCCAGGGAAGAGTAAATCAGGATTTAAAAGCGAGTCATGGGTGCTTCCAGACTGCTGCTATTTAAGGTGGGATTCAGGTTGTGTAATTGTCGAGTTTGTTTGGCAGTTTTGCACACGCACACACACACACACACACCCTGCACTTCCCCAAAAGAGCTGATTTTTTTGCGGTCAGGAAAGTGATGGAAATTTATACTGGAAAGCAGGGGGAGGGGGTGCGGTGCAGATAACACTTGCTGATATGCCGGGTACCTAACTTCCCCACAAACAGAGTATGCGCCTTCAACAGCAAACAAATAAGGGCGAATGCCAAATAAACCACCCGTCTGGAAGAGCCCTTCGTCACCACGAAGGCCCAAGAAGCCCCACCTGAAAGTTAGGAAGCGTCACCACACAAGGAGAACCTCTGTGTGCGCGCACGTGTGAATGCTCCAAGAAATGCGTGCACAGGTTCTACCACATTCCCGTTCCCGTTTCTGCGCCCCCCGAGTGCAGTGGCGGCGGCTTCCCCCTCCTCGGAGCCTCCCTTGCCCTCGCCCCCCCGGTCCCTTTTTACCCTCGCGGCCATAAGGAGGCGGCCTTCGTCTCTCCGCGTCCCGCTCGCGGGGTGTTTTCCGGTTGCCATAGGAACCCCCGGAGGCTTCGCGGCCTAGTCCCTTCCCCCGCCTGAGGCGAGCCTGGGAGGGGCGTGAAGAGGAGGACCGGGTGGAAGAGGGGGAGGCCGGCGGAGCAACGCGGCTTCGGCCCGGTCTAGCTTCTTTGCCGTTGGGAAGACCGATCCGTCTTCGAAAACGGGCGCGATAAATACACGAAAAGAAATTAGCAAGCTTGTTTCTGCCTATGTTAACAAGAGCTGTTTTATTATCAGAAATTAGTAGCAGGTGAAGTTGTTGTCGTTTTTTTTGCAATCACCTGTGAATGGCAACAGAGCAAAGGCTCTAAAAGAGGCAACTGCAAAAAAAATTATTATTATTATTAGCACTTTTCCCGGGGAGTCATTCTTTTTTTAACTGATCCTTTAAGGACTTGGGAGGACGTTGCTTTTGCTTTTGTTTTATTTTGGTTGTGTATTTCATGTTTTTATATTGCAATTTTATCTTGTGAACTGCCCCCCCCAGACCTGTGGGTATAGGGCAGTATATACATTTAATAAATAATAACAGTAATAAATAATAACCCATGAAATTATATTGCGAAGAGTTATCCTCAGCCCTCAGGAAAAGGTGGAATATAATGCCACGCCATAAATAAAACACCTCCGAAACCACAAGAATATCTAGCATGTCTATCCCAGGTCAATTGTAATTACTCCTAGCTAGTTCCAATAGGGAATAATTAAGGGGCATTAATTCTTAGTTAATTAAGTTCATAGATTCCCAAATTGGTCAACAGGCTACCAGCAGCCCAGAGCTTCATTCAGCTGGTTTGCAACATGCCTATGGATTTGGAGACGACATATCCATCACACTAAATATTTATATTGATTTTTAAAAATGTTACTTTTGTTTCTAATACTTTATTTTATTGTATTCATCTACGTTTTGAATTCTGTGGAATTCAATTTGTTGTAAGAAGTAAAAGACACAATAAAAATACAGTTCAGAAACACAGTGTCTAGCACAGTGCATTACAATTGCTACAACAGGTAGAAAATGTCATTAAATGATCCAACAAGTTTTCATGTGGGGGGGGGTGCATGGGGAGGGGGGAGTATGGGAACGACTTCTCCTTATAACCAGAGCTGTGAATATGCTGTGTTGCATCCTAATTAAGTTAACCAATACTACACATTATAAAACCTTTACCATTTCCACTGTAGTCTGAATAAACTCTGCAAAATTTACCATTTAATATGCTTCTGCTGCTCGTATTTATGTTTTTCGTTAATTTATATATAGCTTCCATCTCACTAGCCATCCCCAGCTCTCCAATTTCCAAGACATCTTCACAGCCACAAAAATGAGTAATATCTTCACTATGACAATGGCACACCCCTCCAAAAAGGATATGAGAGAATGTGATGCTAACAAACAATACAAGGATGAAGATCTACCAGGCTTGCGTGTGGAGCATTCTGCTTTATGGAAGTGAGTCATGGGGCAACTTACACCTGCCAGAAGCAAATTCTCAGTGACTTCCATATGTGTTGTATCAGGAAGATTTGGAGCATTATATGGCAGGACAGAGTCTCAAAGATGTGCTCTTCTAAGCCTAACCTTCCTGGCATGTTCACACTTATGTCTTAAGAGATTTATGCAATGGCTTGGTCATGTACAAAGAATAGAACACGGCACGATCCCCAAGGATGTGCTACGGGAGAGTTGGCTTCAGATACCAGGCCTGTTGGCAGACTGACTGTGTTATAAATATGTCTGCAAATGTGATATGAAGGCTGGCAACATTAACCCTGCCATATGGGAATCCCTTATGTAGTGGAGGACAGAGGTGCCTGGCGTGCTCTGGTCCATGGGGTCACGAAGAGTCGGACACGACTAAACGACTAAACAACAACAAAACAACATGGGAATCCCTTGCAGATGACCGCAGTGCCTGGAGACAGTCAGGTTGTGTGTCTGCAACAGTCACCAGAGCAGTAATGACTGCTGGGAGGAGCAGAGAGAGAAGAAATGTCATTGTGCATCTGTAACAGTGAAACCAGGCACCTTCATCTGTCCAAGCTGCAATAAAACGTGTCTCTCCCATGTTGGTCTCTACAGCTTTCTCTAGCCAAAGATAAATCACAGACAAGAGCGACAAATAGGCTCTTCGCCTGCAAATGAATTAGATACTGAGATTTGAGCCAAACTACCTATTTGAAGCTCTGTTTGATCTTAGGTATAGCCCTTAGCAACGAAAGTGTCTTGCATCCCAGCAGTCTTGGTAAGGGCAGAGGTTGCATGTTCCCAAAATAAAATGAAACTAGTCAAACTGTTCTCAGCAGCTGGGGAGGGAAAAACACTCAGACAAACCAAAGATCAGAGTTCAGCTCTTGCTTTGTCGTGTTCACAAGGGCTGAAGCACACAAAATAGGTGGAAAGGTTAATGTTCAAAGCCCGTTTCAATATTCAAGCAGAAGTTCAAGCAGTCCCAGTCTAGGGTATGTTCTTACTTGGTTAGAACAAATCATTCAAGGAAACTGAAGTGTTTTGATGCCGAGTCACTCGGAAACCCGCTTCCATGAAAAGTAGCAGAAGTGTTCACACTGACCTTAGCTTATTTCATATGAAAGCATGAATCATATACACAAATAACATTAAGATAAATATTGATCTTGTCATTCAATCTCTTCCCTTTCCTTGTATGTGACTATTTGGGTTCTTCCATATATTCTTTTTATTGTTAATTCATGAGTACTTGCGCTCATGATGTCATTGGGGCAGACCTGCATGATCCAGCTTTCAATACGGTTTTACGCCTGCAAAAGGTTTTATTGGGGCTGTACTCTGCAATAACAGATTGCAAATACATTTGATGCAATAACAGTGCATTGGTGGTGGGTTTGTTCTGTTTGTTCTGTTTCATTAGTTGCAAACAGCCTCTCTGTCATTGTGGATTCTGGAGAAGAGATTTGCTGACTCTTGCAGACATAATAAAAGGCACTGGTAGTTACACCGGTGCCTACAGGCGCCCCCTAGCTTAACTACATAGATCACAGAGTACAAAAATGGGGTTGTCAAGGAACTAGACATCCACAATACATGTCTGGCGTGTTCTGTTTGGCTTGGTGAGTCACAAGCTGTGCAGGCCTGCTCAAGGCGAGGCTTGTAGGCAGGCCTCCTGCTTTCTGCCCTGTGCTTTATATTGAGGTAGTGCCCTTTTACGAAACACAAGGAACAAAACTGCAGCGTAGGTTGAAAAACACTCTTCCACATGATTTATTCCAGAGAATCCATTTTTTTCAAGAATGAGAAACCAGAAACATACACTCAAGTAACCAGAAAAAGATGAAGTTTTAGATGAAGATCTTGATTTGCTATACAGATCTTAAAGACCTTTGAATCAGTCATAAACGTTCTGAATGCTATAAACACATAAGGAATGTAAACTATTGTGGTTAGTAATAACACCACAAACAAAAGCAGCTGTTTGAAATGAGTCCATGTTGCTTTAAAGCAACCAACCAACCCTGATTTACGGATGCTATTGCTGATGTTGTAGATTTGGCTAATGCTGTATTAGGTCAGCAACAAAACAAAAAAACATGGTGAATGTGAATAGGATTGCACTGTAAAACGTGTTACATTTTCTCATTGGAATCAATGGGACATGCAGCCCAATCCTTTGCAAGTAGTTTAGTGAGGCTTACATCCAGGCTTATGTGCAGTTTTAAACAGCTGCAGCACTTGTGCGGAATTCAATCCAACTGAACTCAATGGGACTTGCTTCTGAATAGATGTGTAGAGGATTGCACAGAACATAATATTGGGCGGGACTGCAGCTATGATTCATTTTCTCCTCAAACCTGCATCCACAGGATTATTTGCCGAGTATGATATCGGTACCTTTAAATAAAGCAGCTCCCCTAATTTAATTTTTGGCTTTGGGCATCCGGAATCCAGATGAAAGTGTTACCAAAACAGCACTTTACCACTGCTTACAAAAAGGAGTTCGTTTATAAATCTGGGCATGGTGTATATCGGAGATGATGAACCTGAAGATGGTGCTCTTCAGATGTTTTGGAGAATGACTCCCAATATTGCTGACCACTGGCCATGTATTCTGGGCCTGATGGGAGCTGAGAGTCCAAAAACATCTGGAGGGCCACAGGTTCATCCCATCCCTGGTGTAAAATTAAAATATATCCATATGTAGCCAATACCATCAAGGACTAGGATTAATCTCACACCAGTTCATTGGCTCCGTGTGTGACAAACGGGGCTTTGTGGTGGATTGATAAATATGAATTAAGGTTTGCTCTAGAAAGACTGGGGTAGGTCTGTGCTTGCCTGATTCTCACTACAGTGGTACCTCGGGTTAAGTACTTAATTCGTTCCAGAGGTCCGTTCTTAACCTGAAACTGTTCTTAACCTGAGGCACCACTTTAGCTAATGGGGCCTCCTGCTGCTGCCATGCCGCTGCTGCACAATTTCTGTTCTCATCCTGAAGCAAAGTTCTTAACCTGAGGTAATATTTCTGGGTTAGCGGAGTCTGTAACCTGAAGCGTCTGTAACCTGAAGCGTATGTAACCCGAGGTACCACTGTATACATATTTTCTGTGCACCTAGAAGAGATACATTTGCCTTCCATCAACTTAAGTTTCTCCTTTTTTAGGTTCAGCAGATATTTTGATTAAATGATACCCCAAGCAAAGCCTTTCTGGTGGTAGGGAATTATGAAGAGTTAACTTCATAGGTGATGTGGTTCAATTCCACGACAGAGCTCCGTTGGCAGATTTACGCAAGCTTTCCTTTCCTGTTAATGGGGGGTGGGGGGTGGAGTCTTGTTACACAGCAACTTCAAAAGATACTCCAGTGCTTTTACACAGTGACCTAATTTAAAGATCCGGGAGGCAACTTTTTGGTAGGTGCCTATTCTGAAATACAAGATGCGACTTGTATTAATGATAACAACACTAACTGACAGATTCATACATGTACAACACTTGCTCAACAACATTAAGAGTTCACCTGTCTGCAAGGCCATTTATGGCACACCTACATTTCATTTGTCTAAATGGCCTGGAAAACACGCCAGAGGTTAGAATAGTAAGAAATTCAGGGGAGATATGTGTCCCCTCTGTATACGTCCTACAAAGACTAATAATAATAATAATAATAATAATAATAATAATTTATTATTTCTTATTTCTTTGCTGCCCCTCTGACTGGGTTGGCCCACCCACTCTGGGCGTCTGCCCAAAAATATTAAAAACACAATAAAACATCAAACATTGAAAACTTCCCTGTACGGGGCTGCCTTGAGATGTCTTCTAAAAGACAGATAGATGTTTATTTCCTTGACATTTGACAGGAAGGCGTTCCACATGGCGGGCACGACTACCGAGAAGGCCCACTGCCTGGGTCCTTGTAACCTTACTTCTCACAGTGAGGGAACCACCAGAAGGCCCTCGGAGCAGGACCTCAGTGTCTGGGGCTGAATAATGGGGATGGAGACGCTCCTTCAGAACAAGTTGCCGTACATCATTAGATCAATTACTCAGGCTCAGCACTGACTGTATCAGGGATGAGGAACCCGTGGTTTTCCAGTTTTTGGACTCCCATGAGCCTTCATCCAGCATGGCGGATGATCAGATATAATGGGAGTTGGTCCCCAACAACATCAGGAGGGGAACAGACTGTCTATCCCTGGACTATGCTAAAAATCAGCTAACTGCTATCCCAAGTCTAGGTTAAAGTCTTGCTCAAGCCCTGCTATGTGGCATCCTTTAATTTGGGACTGAACCTATGACCTTTTAAATGCAAAGCCGCCGATTCAGATGGGAATTGAGACTCAGGGTTAGTAGCTGCTTACAGAATTCGTAGCTGAAGTGATATTTGAACGAGGGAGTTATTCTGTTTTTACATGGGGAGATGTGGTACACCCCCCCCCCCCACACACACACCAATGCACCTGGTAATGCTGCCCTAGGCTCCCTTTGGGAGGAAGGGTGGTATCTAAACCCAACAAATAATTAACAAAGCAGCCCATAATTCTACCACTTCATTCTATACAATGTGCAGAACTGCTCTTAAAAGAGTTTCAGTCATTAAACAGCAGGATCCGATTTAGACAAGGAATATGACGAAACAGACCAATTTCTCCCCATCGTTAATAAAAATTAAGCATCTATGGCAAGACAGCTGGTAAAGTCACTAAGGGAGGGTGTGTGAACTGCGGAGACCCTGTTCATAATCACACTCTAGGTGTAAACTCGCTGATAATCTAGGGTGCCCTCAAGCCTTAGTTGTATTACACAGTAAATAACACTGACCTGCCTTAACTGGCTGCTGCGAGGATCAAGGAGACAAATTATGTGGAGTGCTTTGAAAGTGATCTAGAAAACTAGCCCCATAAACACTTCATGCAAGTGAAGGACACAGTCTGTCTGAGAGCTTTCCTTACCACTATATATTCTCTGTTCAGATTTTTAAAAGGCACACATGGCAACTTTTAGAGGAAACAGAGAGCAAAGGAAGGTATCCAAGACAACACTCCAACACACACTTAGAGAAAAGCAAGCCCCATCAAACTGAATGGTGCTTACTTCTGAACAGACGCTGTAGGACTGAATTGTAAATATTTCTCCATGTACAAGCTAGTTCCAGATTCCACAGCGTTAAATGTGATTTTAGGTCTTGCCTCATTCTTGCAACAGGCTATATATATGATCTCATTTGGCAGGGTTACTTATAACTCTTCCTTTGAAGGCTTTTTCCTGTGGCAGCTGCAGACTGAAGTCCTGTCATCAGGCTGAGGTACAAATTCCATCCCATCCCGTATTTCAGGTCTACCAACTTGGCGTTCAGCATATTTCTGAAATATGTAAAACAGGTTGGAAAGAAACTGAAACAACAGCAGACTATTCAAAACAAAAACATCTCTCCCTTTCACAACCCTGGTCATTTCCAGCATGTTTACCCTGTTTATTGAGCTTAGACGTTTGTGGGGACATTATACAACGCCACTCCTTAATGAGCTTTCATTCTGATTTATTTATTTTTTGCAGGCAGTTACACTATGTTTTGTCAAGCAAAGGTTATCCTGCACTTTCCGAAGCATTTTCTTATCACTTTCCCTACTGCAAGAAGTCCCCCAAAATTCCTGGAAGTGGATTTCTTGTGCTGCAAGAGGGTCAAATCCACTTTCATTGTACAACTTAAATTTAGCGAGATAAATTATTGTGTGATTACGCATGTGTGGCTGGCTCCTCAACCACCTCGCAGCAGGATATGTGGCCCGTCCCTGGTTTAAACTATGGTTAGTGAGGCAGGAGCAAACCATGGTTCCAGATCCTGGTTTGCTGTGAAACCAGACCATTTTAAGACCACCACGGTCAAGTTTCATGTGAGAGTGGACGGTATGGTATGGAACAGCATAAGCATAGACTGAAATCTGGACTAACCTGGAACACTTTGAAATAGTAGCAATAAAACCGGTGAGGCTGCAGTAGTTCTCTTGCAGCTGCCTGTCCTTCCTTGGCAATTTTTCTGACTTCTTCATCATTTTCCTAAGGATTAGAAACAAACTGCGTTCTAGCATCAATACTTGGCCAGGAAACTAAGCTGTTGTAGTAACTACTGTACTGTAACTGTCTATTCTATTCTATTCTATTCTATTCTATTCTATTCTATCCTATCCTATCCTATCCTATCCTATCCTAAGCCACCTTGAGAACTTCCGTTAGTAAGGTAGGATATAAATACCCCATAAGAATAAAACAGAGCAACTAAGGAGTCTTATGCGATTGTGTTCAGCAAGAAGGGGCGCTCAGATTTTCAGCAGCTGCAGAAATGCTAAGCTATGGACAGCTACTGTATTGTACAAGCCTACACACAGAAAGAGCCTCCAAAGTTAATTCCAGTCTTTTCATACTTTTACCCACACTTTATCCAAAGCTTTAATGACATTATCCTCCCCCAAGCAGCAGTAGCAGCCTGGCACAGTTAGAGAGAGGGATTTCTTAATTTCAGGAAAGCTACCCTTATTGCCCAAGCAACAGCTAAGTGTACAGACAGGTTTGACATCTCTCACACGGATTTGGTTACTCAGAACACAGAGCAGTAATTGTCTTCTTCCACCCATATAATCATTACGCATTTATGTGCCGCGGAGCTGAAGAATAGACCCATCCCTGTTAATACAAGGAAATGCGGCTTAGATTGAAGATACAGAAGAACACAATTGCGAATTTGTACTTTGCAGTTCTGGGGCTATGTTTCAAAGTTCTTAGTGTTTTCCTCCTTCTTCTCCAGATTAGAACTTTTGGAAGGTTGGTATTTTTTAAACAACTACACTTGTCTCTTCATCTGTTACCGTAAGTCTCAGTTCCTACCTAAACCACAAGGAGTGTGAACACACTCCACTGTGGGCTGGCAGTTACAACTTGCCAGCTGTGGTTTTGTGACTCCATCATAGGGAGGTTTTCAAAGCTATGAGAACCAAACCATAACTCTGCTGGACGCTCATCCTATCACATCCGGAGAAGCTGAAAGGTGCTGAGCTTAGGTGCTGATGCAAATCTGGTATCCTTCCCTCCAAGGCTTGCCTTTTCCTATAAGGAGAGCAGGAACATGGCTTATCTATCCTCATGTTTTCTTTAAAACAGACTATAGCTGGGAAATGGTGCTGCAATTTATAATACAGTGGTACCTGGGGTTACATATGCTTCAGGTTACATAAGCTTCAGGTTACAGATTCCGCTAACCCAGAAATAGTACCTCGGGTTAAAAACTTTGCTTCAGGATGAGAACAGAAATCGTGCTCCGGTGGTGTGGCAGCAGCAGGAGGCCCCATTAGCTAAAGTGGTGCTTCAGGTTAAGAACAGTTTCAGGTTAAGAATGGACCTCCAGAACGAATTATGTACTTAACCTGAGGTACCACTGTACCCAGCTTTTCTTCTGCAGCAAAGATGATTACCTTGGCCCATTTTATTCTTTCCAGCAAGTCTTCCAGGTTTCTTTTAACGGGAACGTAGTGGGTCCACGGTGCCAGCTCCTTATAGAAGTGCTCGTAGTACTGCGAAGCCTGCTTGATCACAAGGCTGTCCCCCAGCATGAGGTAGGGAAACCTGTAGGCCGCAACTGTGCCATCTATACTCACTTGGTATTTGTACTGAGGGGAGAGGAGGAGGAGGAAACCAGCATGAACCAAGCATGCATTGGGATCAAGCACTGCACCCCTGGCGAAGTTAAATCGTTTCACAGTTTGGGTAACAGCAACAAACCCTATCTGTTTTCTGGTCACCTTTCATCCCAAGGCTGCAATTCGAAGTACCTGACAGGAAACTCCAGCCATGTATAAGGGGTTTTTGCGAGCTCTCCTTCAAACCACAGCAAGCAACTCATTGGATAAGCCCTACCTAAAACTCTGGGGGTCTGTGGGATCAGCTGCTGATGCGACATGAGTAAAATGACAACCAGAACTTGACATCAAAGGAGACCCAGTACAGTGGTACCTCAGGTTACAGACGCTTCAGGTTACAGACTCTGCTATCCCAGAAATAGTACCTTGGGTTAAGAACTTTGCTTCAGGATGAGAACAGAAATCGCGCGGCAGCAGCAGGAGGCCCCACTAGCTTCAGGTGCTTCAGGTTAAGAACAGTTTCAGGTTAAGAACGGACCTCCGGAATGAATTAAGTACTTAACCCAAGGTACCACTGTAGATGCAAGGAAGTGCTTGGGATTGTGTGGGTCGGACCCTGGGCGGAAAGAGAAACTGCAGCTTGGTAGTAAAAGCACATCCTTTTCATGAACAAGGTGAACAGTTCAGTGCCCACCATCTTCAGTTAAAAGCGTCAGGTAGAAGGCAATGGGAAAGACCTCTGTTTAAGATCCTGGAGGGCTATTAACTGCCAGAATAGACTACAGTGGTACCTCAGGTTAAGTACTTAATTCGTTCCGGAGGTCCGTTCTTAACCTGAAACTGTTCTTAACCTGAAGCTAATGGGGCCTCCTGCTGCTGCAGCGCCGCCGGAGCCCGATTTCTGTTCTCATCCTGAAGCCAAGTTCTTAACCTGATGCACTATTTCTAGGTTAGCGGAGTCTGTAACCTGAAGCGTATGTATGTATGTAACCTGAGGTACCACTGTACACTGTGTTGGGTGTACAAATAAGCCTGAAGTGGTATAAAGGAAACATCTCATGTTTCAAAGGGAACATAAAAGCGCCACTGCGAGCAGACCAAACAACCATCTAATTCAGCAGCCTGCTTCTAAAGTGACCAACTAGATGTCTATGGAAAGCCGATAAGCAGGAAATGAGTGCAATACCTCTCTCCAGCAACTGGTATTCCTAGACCTACTGACTCTGTGATACTGGAGGCAATATGCCGCCTACATGACTTATCGCCATCCTTATCTTTTTTGTCCATTTTGAAACAGAGGCTGCTTCAAAGTCTCCAAAATTCCTACCTCTGCAGCGGTAACAGATCACAACCCACCTACGCAATCTCAGGTGTGATGATCACACAGGCATGTATTTTGATGCAGGCAATCTGGAGGAAATGATAGGGTATACGCTCACAGTAAAACACACAAGTATGCAATATTGCACGTTTAAGTGAGGCACTAGTTTCCAGGCAGGATGCTCCTTAACACTGAAACCGGCTCTCAAGTCAGAGCTTCAAGGGAAAACGAAAAACAAGGACATTTGTCTGTCTCCTCTCGGTGTTAGCAAGATAGACGGTATACCTTAAAGAAGTCAAAGAACCCCATCAATGGAGCCTTCCCCAACTCCGCCTCCTTTTCTCTGAAGAAGAAGTAACCTGTTATTCCAGCATCCAGCAGTTCTGGGTTTTCCTTGGAAAGCTGCACCAGCTGAAGCCGTTCTTCCCGGCTGTCTCGACCTCTGAAGAATCCTTGTTCTGTTTTGTTGTCCCAGGCAGGTCCTGGAATTAACGGGTGATAGAATAAAGGAAGAGGGAGAACAGAAATCTTGGAAGTCCTAATGCAGCCGTTGCCAACCTGGTGCCTTCCAGATGTTTTGGACTACAACTCCCATCAGCCCCAGCCAGCACACCAAAATGCCCTAAGCAACTTGGGAGGCCTAATATTTGTTCTCCAGAGATTACAATTTGCGAGCAATATTATTTTTCTTCAACGAGGCCACACCCCCCACCCATTATCAATGTTCAAAATACTATTCTTCCTCTGCTACGGGAGGCACTATGTCTCTGAATACCGCAGGATGGATTTGATTTAAATCAAATCGATTTAAATCACTAGTCTGTAAGACTTGATTTAAATCATGCTTTTTACAGAAAGACTCATTCTTGCTGGTATAATCTTAATATTTACAACCAGATGAAGGTTTCATTTTTGGGATAATAAATATTCAGAGTAGTTTTTGCAGTTATATCAAAAATTACTGATTTGGTTATACTATTAGAAATACATAGACAGATAATTATGAAATTATTACGAGGTTTAATAAGTTAACTGTTTATACTTGGACAACTTTTCTGCTGCACTTTATTGGAAGGAGCAAAACAATCATTTCCTTAATAATAATTTAAACTATTTAACTAAAACAATAACATTATAGCATATGTATCCATGTTTGTTAACTGATGTGGTTAAACATTTTTTTAAAAAAATCTTAGACTGAGTTTTAGCACACATGAAAAACTTAAGACAAATCCTTATTTCCTGATATATATATATATATATATATATGAATGATATATAGCCTTTGGACTATAATGTAACTTAAATAGAAAACTATATTTAGAAAGCTTTTTTTCTCCGAAAGCACTTTATTTTAAAAACCCAATTTAAATTTTAAAAAAATCTGATTTAAATTTTAAAAAAGATTAAAAAAAATAATTGATTTTTATCCACCCTGGAATGCCAGATTCTGGGATCACAGGTGTGGAGGATGCTATTGCACACAGGCTCTGCTTTGGGAGCTAATAATAATAATAATACTAACTATGCTACCATAGTTACCAACAGTTAACTTATTAAACCTCGTAATAATTTCATAATTATCTGTCTATGTATTTCTAATAGTATAACCAAATCAGTAATTGACTATGCTACCACTCAGTGGATTTGTAACTGGCTGACTGACCGAACCCAAAGGGTGCTCATCAATGGTTCCTCTTCATCCTGGAGAAGAGTGACTAGTGGGGTGCCACAGGGATCTGTCTTGGGCCCAGTCTTATTCAACATCTTTATCAACGACTTGGATGATGGACTCAAGGGCATCCTGATCAAATTTGCAGATGACACCAAACTGGGAGGGGTGGCTAACACCCCAGAGGACAGGATCACACTTCAAAACGACCTTGACAGATTTTGGGCCAAAACAAACAAGATGAATTTTAACAGGGAGAAATGTAAAGTATTGCACTTGGGCAAAAAAAATGAGAGGCACAAATACAAGATGGGTGACACCTGGCTTGAGAGCAGTACATGTGAAAAGGATCTAGGAGTCTTGGTTGACCACAAACTTGACATGAGCCAACAGTGTGACGCGGCTGCTAAAAAAGCCAATGCAATTCTGGGCTGCATCAATAGGAGTATAGCATCTAGATCAAGGGCAGTAATAGTGCCACTGTATTCTGCTCTGGTCAGACCTCACCTGGAGTACTGTGTCCAGTTCTGGGCACCACAGTTCAAGAAGGACACTGACAAACTGGAACGTGTCCAGAGGAGGGCAACCAAAATGGTCAAAGGCCTGGAAACGATGCCTTATGAGGAACGGCTAAGGGAGCTGGGCATGTTTAGCCTGGAGAAGAGGAGGTTAAGGGGTGATATGATAGCCATGTTCAAATATATAAAAGGATGTCACATAGAGGAGGGAGAAAGGTTGTTTTCTGCTGCTCCAGAGAAGCGGACACGGAGCAATGGATCCAAACTGCAGGAAAGAAGATTCCACCTAAACATTAGGAAGAACTTCCTGACAGTAAGAGCTGTTCGACAGTGGAATTTGCTGCCAAGGAGTGTGGTGGAGTCTCCTTCTTTGGAGGTCTTTAAGCAGAGGCTTGACAACCATATGTCAGGAGTGCTCTGATGGTGTTTCCTGCTTGGCAGGGGGTTGGACTCGATGGCCCTTGTGGTCTATTCCAACTCTATGATTCTATGATTCTATGATTTATACCCCGCCCTTCTGGCTGGGTTTCCCCAGACACTCTGGGCGGCTTCCAACAGAATATTAAAATACAATAACCTATTAAACATTAAAAACGTCCCTAAACAGGGTTGCCTGTTTGACATCTGATTGGCCATGTGAGAACAGGATGCTGGAACAGATATCCTGATCCAGCAAACACTTCTTACATGCTTATCCCCCTACCTCTGCCTGGGGGGAAAAACCCCCACACACAGATTCCCATGTTACCTGTGTTTCCTTGAATAGACAGGAGGTCATTTGTGACACCTCTCAGAGTTTCTAGGGTTGAATGGGTGACATCGTAGGTTGGAAGCACCAGGTCTGCTGAATCCAGAGAGCCACACCAGGAAAGGATAGGCAGGGGGCCAGGGGTGTCGTTTGCTTTCCGATGCTCAACAGGCCAATCCGCAACATTGACGTAAAATTCCACATCAGGAAGGTGAACCTAAAACAAGCCAAAACACCTTTATAGTATACCTGAAGGAGCATCTCCACCTCCATCATTCAGCCCGGACACTGAGGTCCAGCTCCGAGGGCCTTCTGGCGGTTCCCTCCCTGCGAGAAGTGTGGTTACAGGGAACCAGGCAGAGGGCCTTCTTGGTAGTGGCGCCCACTCTGTGGAATGCCCTCCCACCAGATGTCAAGGAAATAAACAACTTTCTGACTTTTAGAAGACACCTGAAGGTAGCCCTGTTTAGGGAAGTTTTTAATGTTTGATGTTTTATTGTGTTTTTAATATCCTGTTGGAAGCCGCCCAGAGTGGCTGGGAAGGCCTGGCAGTGTATAAGTAATAAATCAGTAGTAATAGTAGTAGTTCATGCTGTCCTACTAGTTGCTTTAGCTTCCACACGATGTAACAATTAACCCAGTGTTATGAATCAACAAGCTGCTATAGATTAAAAAGCCAAATTTGGTGGTCCCCCCAAAAAAATGTTTTAGTCTCTGTATTTTGTTCTACCATTTTCATTGTTCTTTCGGTTACATCCCACCCCCAAATGTTTCCTCTTTTTTATGAATAAGCTTGGAGCATCTCTTTTCTATGCCAAAGGTCCCTGGTTCCATCTGCAGGGTCTCCAGTTGGGACTGGTAATTTCTCCTGCCTGACACCCGAAGAGCTACTACTTGTCAGCGTAGACAATACTGAACTAGACTGACCAATGGGTCTGGCTCAGTAGAAGAGCTCTTCCTATGTTCTTATAGCTGGGCCCCATCTATCCTACCTTGTCCCAATCCAACCAGAGATAGAAAATCCTCGTCTGTGTGATTTGCTGGTTCAGAAACCACAGGCAAAATTGGATGTCCATTTGAGTGAGATGCTTTCAACGGAACCTTTGGTTGTGCATTCAAGTGTGCATCCCAATATAGATGGGGAAGCACATTTTGATGCACAACTGATTTACTCCCCCTCTGCTGGTAGTGGCTCCCAACATAGGGCAGACAGTTTATTTGAAGCTGCCAACTTGCATGCTATCACTCAATACACACTGAAAAGCTTGAGAGAGGTGAGCGCACCTGCAAATTTGAGACTTCCTGCACAACTCTGCACGTCTACTCGGAAGAAAGTCTCACTTGAGAGCCTTGGGATGGATCTAAACACCGGGGGGAACGCTATAAATAAGTCAGAAATTAGATAGTTTTAACGAAAGAAAAAAATCTCTATGGAAAATCGCATTTTAAAATTTCCTGCTCTCTGTTGCCATCTGGTGTTGCATGTTTATAGCGCATCCAAATTCCCCCCTTTTTTTTTTACTAATGTAGCTGAGCACCAGGACTCTGATCAAAGGATATTGCTGGTGTGCAGACCCCTCTGGTGGATGTCTGTTATATACTGCTGCATTTTGCACAACCATTTTGCATGGTTTAGTGCAGCATGGATGAGATGCAGTATGTCCCAGGCTTGAATGCTTCCTTCTTGCTGTGCAGGTAGGTCAACTTTGGAAGACCGCACTTTCTGTTTTAGTTAACGATGCAGCTATGTGGGAGGAGGTGAAGGCAGGATGGGAGTATATGAGGCAAAGGCTTGCAAATGTACTAAAAAGAATATTGATTAGTATCAGGGTGGCTAACCTGTGGTCTTTAGAACTTGCTGAGCTACAATTCCCATCAGCCCCAACTGGCCAAGGCTCAGCAATGATGGGAGTTGTTGTTCAAGAACACCTGCGAGAGCCACAGGTTAGCCATCCTTGCATGATGTGCAAACATGGCCAGTGTGTACTAAGTGAGTATCTGTGGAAATATACCTTCCTCGCCAGTGACAGCAACATTTCATCCGAGAACATTTTGAAGTCTGTATACTTCCCCAAGGACCGGCGATAGATGTGATTGCCAATGACAGTATAATGAACAATGGCTCCCATCTTTTGGGCAAACCTTGGTGGAACCTCATCAAACATCCACTGAAGATCAATGCTAGGAAACACAGCGAAATCCTCGGTAATCTGAGGGTGCTCTGAAGGGCATGAAAGACTTTTCTCCCAAATCTGAGCATCTTCTTCTGGGCATTCGCAATATTCATGATAAACTGGACCTGAAAAAGACAGAGGATGAGCTTTATAAAATATTCCATGAATTCAAGATGGCCCTTCTGCAAGGTGTTCCAATACATCTACTCTAATAAGCATCAGCATCAATGTTTTTTACCAGCCTTTACCAACCTTGTGCCTTCCAGCTGTTTTGGACTACAACTCCCATCAGCCCCAGTACAGATAACTTTCCTTTGGTTCAAACCAAGGTTTCCCAAGCTTGAGTGTTCAGCTGTTTTTGGACTACAGTTCCCATCATCCCTGACCATTGGTCCTGCTAGCTAGGGATGGTGGGAGTTGTAGTCCAAAAACAGCTAGAGACCCAAGTCTGGGAAACCCTGGTTTAAACCAATCATTCTTATCCAGATCTCCGCAATGCAAAAAAGGGAGCCATTTTCAAGAGAACTTCTTTTCTTTTGGAGACAGTTAATTGCCTGCATAAGGTCTGTTAAGTTTTTGGATGACCAGTTCGGTTTTACAGGTGTTCTCCCCTACCCCGCCGATCAACTGAGCAATGCCCAGCGGGTCAGAGCCCTGGAAATCCAGGAGAAAAAACTAAACCACGTTACCCTTCAGGATATAGGGAGATTCAGCAACATGTGCACCGCCATAAAGAATCTCCACCTTTAAGCCTTCCTTGACACTTCCGTACAACCGATATCGCATGAGAAAGGAGCCATCGTTCCTGTCCAGAAACTTAGGGACATGGATCTGAACGACTTCTTTGGGGGAGATGGGTTTGATTTTCACTTCAAATTGTGCATTTCCTAAAGAAGAAGAAAACAGATATAACTTTAGACGTTCTGCATTACTTGCTTTAAGTTAATAACACCTTGGCTGTGAGGTTCCCCCCGCCCCACCTGACATGGGAGGGCAGGGCCCGGACTGACTCCAGCTACAAAAGTCGAGGCTGCTGAACTGACTCTTGGGCTAGGGCATTGTTTAAGAGGTTTTGTTGGGGAGGGGTGTTGTTGCTGTTAACTTTTGGTATCTCTGTTTTGGATCTAGTTGTGATTTATGCAGAAATCGTTAGATTTGAGGTTGAGACTACTTCCGTTACGTTTGTAATTATGTAATTTTTTCATGCTGTAAGTGGCCTTGAGTATGGTTTTGGCTATAGAAACGGAGCACACAAATAAAACAATGTGTGTGTATATGTATGTATAAGCCCTGCTGAATCAGATCAACAGCTGCTAAGCACAATGACTATATTCTACCTGTACTCTCCCCAGTTTTGATTCCAAGCAACTGGTAACCAGAGGCACCTTCTCCAACGATGGAGGGGCAGAGCAAAGCTATCATGGTTTGAAACCAATGATGAACTTAACTGCTGTCAATTTATCTAAAGGTAAAGGTAAAGGGGCCCCTGACCATTAGGTCCAGTCGTGGCCGACTCTGGGGTTGCGGCGCTCATCTCGCTTTATTGGCCGAGGGAGCCGGCATACAGTTTCCAAGTCATGTGGACAGCATGACTAAGCCACTTCTGGCGAACCAAAGCAGCGCACAGAAACGCTGTTTACCTTCCCGCCGGAGCGGTACCTATTTATCTACTTGCACTTTGACGTGCTTTCAAACTGCTAGGTTGGCAGGAGCAGGGACCGAGCAAGGGGAGCTCCCCCCGTCGGGGGATTCAAACTGCCAACCTTCTGATTGGCAAGCCCTAGGCTCTGTGGTTTAACCCACAACGCCACCCGCATCCCTGTGAATTTATCTAATCCCATTCTAAAAGCCATCCAAGTTGTTGGCCATCACTACCTCTTGCGGGAGCACACATTTTAACTATGTGCTGTGTAAAGAAGTACTTTCTTTTTGTCTCTCCTGCATCTTCTAACATTCAACTTCAAGGGAAGCGCCCGAGTTTTAGTATTACGAGAGGGAAAACTTTGTATATACATCCCTATTCACTCTCTCAACATCAGGCATAACTTTAGGCACCTCTATCGTATTTTGTGACTCGGAAACTCTCCAATTACAATGCCACTTCAATAGCAGAATTAATAACCTTGTTTTCATGTCTCTCAGCATTAGCTACTCTTCCTTACGGAAACACAGCCGTGTGCAATTCTTTGATCCCATGCAAGAACAGGAAAGTCACAGAATTTGATACAGGCTGGCAAATACAGCCACAACCTGTATCCACATCACGAGTGAATCAGCCTTAATGTAAACTGACAATTTAAAAAAGGATGAAAACAGAAGATGCTACCTTAGGCTATGCTATCATCTCAACGTAAACAAAGCCAAGTAATACAAACAGAAATATGAAGAGGAGTTAAGAGCGCTTGCAGGCGAAGCAGTCTGAATCCTGGCACTGTGGACAGAATGAAAGTTGATCAACTACTCAGTCAACTTTATACCTGTGCAAAAGTCTGGCGAGTGTGCCATTTCAGAAAGCGTGCCAACCATGTTGTTCCAATGCCAAGTGCACGAAAGCGCGAGCCTGCTTAACGTACACATTTTTTGGTAGTGTACAAAATGAGCCGCTCTTCTTACAGCTCACCAGAAATAACCACATCCTCTTGCAGCTTATTTTACGGATGACCTGGCAATATACTCAAACCCTGTTGCAGGCGAGTTGGGCCTGTTTTGCTCCCGCCACTTTGATGATGCATCCTACCTCCTCAGGATGTTGGAAGGCTATTAGCTTGCTTGTCATTTTCACCTTGGACTTCCATTTGAAAGGGTGTGAAAGTATATCACTCTTGCGCAACCACCTTCTTTCTTGCCTTTAAATTTCTTCTTGCCGTCCTTACTTGCTGGCGCATATATGTCAACTATGACACCTGCCCTGTGACCTTGAAAATAGCTTTGCCCAGGCCTGTGATCCCTAAACAGACTTTGCAGGAAAAGCTTGCTGGCAGAACCAGGGATAAGGAGCATACTAGATTGTGGAATAGATCCATCATTCACATACAAAGCTGGGTGTCGGGGAGTCTTTATTTTAAGATGAAAAGGAGGGGACGAACAACAAATATCTGTGGTTTTTCAAATATTATTGGACTCCCAACTCATGGAACAAAATGAGCCTGTTTGAGCCAGACTCTGCGGCCCTCTCTTTTTTTAACATTTGATTTCCAGCACTTTGCAGGTGGCAATATTCGGTTTCTTGGTAGTGGCGTCCGCCCTGTGGAACGCCCTCCCATCAGTTGTCAAGGAAATAAACAACTATCTGACTTTTAGAAGACATCTGAAGGCAGCCCTGTTTAGGGAAGTTTTTAATGTTTGATGTTTTTATTGTTTTTTATATTCTGTTGGGAGCCGCCCAGAGTGGCTGGGTAAACCCAGCCAGATGGACAGAGTATAAATAATAAAGTATTATTATTATTATTATTACTATTATTATTATTACTACTACCATATGTAGAGCCAGTGTAGCAATTAAGAGTATTAAGCTAGGACTAGGGAGTCTCAAGTTAAAATCTGTATTGAGCCATGATAACCATGGGGCAGTCATTATCTCTCAGACGAGCCTACCTCACAGGGCTGTGGCAAAAGTAAAAGCGGGAGGTTTTTTGGAATATCTTGTAGGAAATACAGAATATAAATGTACAGTGGTACCTCGGGTTAAGTACTTAATTCGTTCCGGAGGTCCGTACTTAACCTGAAACTGTTCTTAACCTGTTCTTAACCACTTTAGCTAATGGGGCCTCCCGCTGCTGCCACACCGCCGGAGCCAGATTTCTGTTCTCAACCTGAAGCAAAGTTCTTAACCTGAAGCACTATTTCTGGGTTAGTGGAGTATGTAACCTGAAGCGTATGTAACCTGAGGTACCACTGTAAATGTAATAAATAAATAACGGGAGGAACACCACCTGCTGATTTCTGCTGATTCAACCTTTCCTAATGAAAGAGTCTAAATCTGGGAATGGGATCATTGCTACCTCTATGCCTATGACCAGCTCTTGCACACAGCTTTTAACATGACTTAACGCTGGACTCAAACTGCACTTAAGAAACCTCTGCAATGAATATGATCCAGGAGCAGGCGTCCTCCATCCTGCAACTTCGGCCTACAAGCAGAGATGGTGGCGAGGCCCGGGTGTCAGTCAAAAATAATAACGCACACCCACTCTAGATTAAAAAAAATAAAAGTCTAGCACAGCACTGAAAAGGGTTGTTCTTGTTCTTCTGGTTGTTTTTTTTTAAATGTGAGCCTGTGCTAAGAATGCCCAGGAAGCTGCCCGACGCCAAACCGGGCTACTAGTCCACCTAGCTCGATACTGCCCACACTGACCGGCAGCAGCAGCTCGCCACGGTTTCGCACAGGGGATCCTAATAACCCCAAACCCTCCATGAAGATGCTCAACCCTTCCGCCCCGCCTGGCCGTCTTTCCCGCCTCACGAGGGCCTGCTGCCCCTTGCCCTGCAAAGCCAGGCGCGGCTTCCGGGGCGCAGCCGGACCCGTCGGGCAGCAGAGAGCCCTCCTGTCCGCCAGACGCCGCGGCGCTGGGCGTCTCCCGTGCGAGGCGGGTCTCCAAACCTCGCTCGGAGGCGCCTTGGCCGGCTGAGGAGGAGACTCAGGAGAAGCTGCTCCGACGCCCGCGCGGCGCAGTACCTGGCGGGGAGCGCGTGAAGTTGCGCCCGTCGCTGCCGACCGCCTGCAGCCAGAAATACCGGACGGGGAGGGTGGCCTCGGCCCGCAAGCCGGGCCCCCAAACCAGGCTCCTTTCCGCGCTCACCGCCGGCGGAGGCTCCGCGGCAGCCGCTTCCGAGAAGCTCTGCCGGGAAGCCCACAAGACGGCAGCCCCGAGCAGCAGCGCGGCTTGCAAACAGCCGGGCGCGCCCCTGGGCAGCATTGCCTGGGCCTAAGCGATGGGGAAGGGAGGGGAAGGTCCACTCCGACGCCCCTCCCGGTTCCTCTCCGAAGCTTTTGCAAACTTTGCTGCTTCTTTTGGGGGGGGGGGATATCGAGTGCCTTGATTTGATTGGGAGGTGTGACGGCCAATCACGAGGGGCGGCAACATCCTTTTTCCTCTCCAGGCAGAAATCCAAATTGGTCCCGGTGGAGCGGAGGCGGGTCTCTATTTTTAGGGGCCAAGTCCCCTTTGGTTCCCCGTTAAAATGTTGGAGGGGCGGACCCCCCAATAAAGGTTGATGGGCATTGCCATTGAAGTTGCGTGGGTGCACCCCATCATGTGATCAGTTTACGCAGGGCGAGCGCTACTTGCCAATCCGAAGCGTGCGGAATTTCTCCCGAGAAAAATACAGCAAATAGAGGAAGAGGGGTTTGCATTAGCATGCGCAGCTCTGGGTCATAGCTGTCAACTTTTCCCTTTTCTTGCGAGGAATCCTATTCGGAATAAGGGAGTTTCCCTTAAAAAAAAGGGAAGCGTTGACAGCTATGCTCTGGATTGAACTGCTACACTTAAAAAAATCGCAAAGCTGCTTTTTTATATAACCCGCCGAAATGCCTCACAGTCGTCAACATGGTCTGGAGTGGAGTCTACCAGAATTCTTCCTCAAATTCGATGATAAGCAAAGCAGGTGGGATGGGGGGGGGGAAGGCTGGCTTGATATTGAAGCCAAGAGCATAGGTATATGTATAAGCATAAGCAGACATATAGTATATTAGAAGCCAAGAGCATGGGAGTTGTCATTCAGTGCCAGCACCACTGCTCAATTACATTTTGGTAACTAGTGAGGATTCTCAAACACCTCGACCCTTTAGATTCTCAGGACTTTGAGATTACCAGTATTGGCCATGAAGAATAAAACAGCCCATCTTGCTGCTTTTAAACCAGCCTTGTAAATAAGCCCACAAAAGTTGTTATTTGTCTATTATTATTATTATTCACAGGAGACTGCCTTCTCCTGTGTGGTGTAGTGGTTAAGAGCAATAGTCTCGTAATCTGGTGAACCGGGTTTGCGTCCCTGCTCCTCCACATGCAGCTGTTGAGTGACCTTGGGCTAGTCACACTACTCTGAAGTCTCTCAGCCCCACTCACCTCACAGAGTGTGGTGCTGGAGGAGACTCTTCAGAGTCCCATGGACTGCAAGAAGATCAAACCTCTCCATTCCTAAGGAAATCAGCCCTGAGTGCTCACTGGAAGGACAGATCCTGAAGCTGAGGCTCCAATACTTTGGCCACCTCATGAGAAGAGAAGACTCCCTGGAAAAGACTCTGATGTTGGGAAAGATGGAGGGCACAAGGAGAAGGGGACGACAGAGGACGAGATGGTTGGACAGTGTTCTTGAAGCTACTAGCATGAGTTTGACCAAACTGCGGGAGGCAGTGGAAGACAGAAATGCCTGGCGTTCTCTGGTCCATGGGATCACAAAGAGTCGGACACAACTAAACAACTAAACAACAACAAAGGGAAAGGAGAATGTTAGCTGCTTTGAGACTCCTTAAGGGGAGTGATAAAGTGGGATATCAAATCCAAACTCTTCTTCTCTAGAGATGCCAAGGATTAAACCTGGGACCTTCCGGTATTCAAAGCAGTTGCTCTACCACTGAGCTATATTATGTATGGCTCTTCCACCTTTTTTCTGGGGGGTGGCATAAGGGGGAAAGGAGAACCCTGCCCCTTTGCAACAGCTCACTGCATTTGCATGCTGGCCACAGAGCTGTTCACCCCTCAGCACCCAGCCTCCTTTAGCAGTCTACATACAGCTTCCTCCTCATTGATGTGCCAGCAGGCTCCCGCTTAAATGCAAATCGGTTTTGAGCACCAGCTTGATCTTCAGATCTGATTGTGAAGTGTTCCGCATATCCTGCCTTTGGGCACTCCAAGGCAGCTAATTATCCTTTGCTCATGTCTGCAGTGCATCAGGCAAGCTGCTCCTGGAAGGCACTGCCAGTTAAAAAGCTGGCAAGGAACAAAATACAAACACATTACACCCACCGTTCACTTCAACAAAGGAAGCTCCTGTCTGCTCCCCGTTCCCTCTCCTCGAGAGTGAATGCGGGTCACTTTATTCAGGAGCTCCAGACATGCATGAGTGTCCAACCAACTAGCCTTGTACTTAAGAAGCTGTTTTGCAGCAGGCAAGAATATCTGTCCACCCGGCACAGTACTGCCTCTAAGGTCTCAGGCTGCGCTGCCTATAATCCTTTTAACAGAAGATGCCATTAATGCATGCAGAGTTAGCTAGGATTCAGCTCTTCGCTGAGTCTCATCAGGGTAGTGCTGAAAAAGCAAGAGTTATTTGTGTTCAGGCTGTTGAGAGGAGTTTGCCTTACTCTGCAGTTTTCAATATTTATACTGCAGGGGAGTATTTATGTATGGCTTGAAACAGGATTTTTGAGATGCATTTAAAAGTTTGTGGGACAGAACTAAAAAGCAGTGTTCTAGAACTGTAAGTCACTTTTGTGCCGGGGCGGGGAGAGATTTTAGACATTTGTTTGAGGCTCAGGAAATGTCTAGTTATATCCCTGCAAGCAGGTGATCAGTAAAGCCAGTCAATGTTAGATTGTACCAATGGGTGAACCACAGTTTGTTTTCTTAATCCTCCAGACTCTGCCAAACTCCTGTAGGATCAATCTCAGACCCTTCATGCCCTAACTGCCTGAGGTATTTCCCCTTTGGTGACTTTCACCCTGATTTTTTCAAAATCGAATTTTAGATATCTTATACATAAAGCCTTGGAACTACTCTCCTTTTGCTATGTTAACTTGATAAAAAAAATGTGTAATATGACTTCTCGTGTGACTGGATTCATTTCTCAGCCGGTTTGCTTTCAGCTGTTTTATGCTTTGCTTTACTTTCAGTTACTCCTTAATATTATTTTACAGTAATAACCTACCTTTCTCTAATAAAATTCAGGGCAAGACAGAGTTATCCCACACCCAAGCTCTGGCCAGTCCTTGCTTAGCTGTGTGGTTCATGTTTACTTCAGGTGCTAGGCCTACTCCACTTGAAACATATCTCACTATGATTAAAGAGGAAGAAACCATTCACATAAGAATTTCTGCATGCGTATTTGCCACCACTGTTGTGAAAACAGCATCAAGATTTATGTGCCTTTGAAAAGGATTTTTTTTTTGTAGGGCATACAGAATGGATACAGAAGACATATGAATAAGACAAAATGAACTGTGATTTCAGAAGAAATACACTCCTTTTATTTAAAAATAGTAGTCAATACTAATGGCTTATTTTTAAATCAAATTTTTTTCTGCATAAAATGCGAGTGGCCAACCTGCATTACAGGAGCCACAAGCCGGAAGATCATGTTAGAGAGAGAGAAAGAGTATGTGTGTGTGTGTGTGTGTGTGTGTGTGTGAGAGAGAGAGAGAGAGAGAGAGAGAGAAGGGTCTGCAGGACTAAATCAGGAGCGGGGAACCTGCCGCTGTCGCTGTGACTACAACTCCCATCATCCCAGACCAAACGGCAGTGCTTGTTGGTGCTGATGAGAGTGGGGACTCCAATAGCATCTGGGAGCGCCACAGGTTCCCCATCCCTGAATTGATCCAGCTGGGAGCCATTTCTAGATTGTGAGACAGATCCTTGGATTCCCCAACCATCATGGGGCCATTTTGGCAGCTAAAGCGGGCAGCCCGCCTGTCTATCAGGCGAACAGTTTCTCAAACAGGGCTCTTTGGCAGGTGGTGCCAGCCCAGCAGGGCCTGCAAATCCTGCTTTTGGCCGGGAGCTGCATCTTCACCTGCTCCAAGCCTTTAGTCATAATATGACGCCAGGTGAAGAGCAGGTGGACGTGGCTTGGTTGAAAAAGCTTCAGAGGCAAAACGGGGGTGTCTGCTGGGTGTAATTAAACACGCCAGCCGGAGGTTCCCCACTGCCAGAGTCACACTCCTGTCTGCCTTTTTGGTATTGCACTGCTCCTGTTTGTATGCCAGAGGCAAAACCACATCAAGGTGCACAGGAATATGAGGCATATAATACTCTTCATACTCTGGACTTGAAGTGACGAGAAAATAGCACTCTCTGATAGACATTGTCTATTAAAGGGTTGCAGCTATCTCTTCTTGTGCTTCAAAACACACATAAAATTTGCGTATACAGTGGTACCTCGGGTTACATACGCTTCAGGTTACAGACTCTGCTAACCCAGAATTATTACCTCAGGTTAAGAACTTTGCTTCAGGATGAGAACAGAAATCGTGCAGCGGCAGCTGGAGGCCCCTATAGCTAAAGTGGTGCTTCATGTTAAGAACAGTTTCAGGTTAAGAACGGACCTCCGGAACGAATTAAGTTCTTAACCTGAGGTACCACTGTATTGTGCGTTGCACTGCTCATTTCAGTGGAGGCAGCAGATGTGAGAGGTCAAGGCAATATACATACAGCCAGGGCTGGCCCAAGATACTATGGCACCTGAAGCAAGCCACAAAATGGCGCCCCATCCCTTGCTAAGAAGAGACGAGGGATGATGTACATGAGGGGGGTGGGATAAATATCTACATTGGAAACAAGGGTAGGAGGAGACCACCAGTGTCTCACTCACCAAGATGCTGCTGTAGAGGTTGCTGCTACCTCAGCAAGCAGCAGTGGGTGATGCATTTCTTGAAGGCCAGATCTGGTGCCCCTGTGGATGCTGCCACCTGAGGCAGCTGCCTCACCTTGCTTCATGGATGGGCCGGCCCTGGATACAGCAATGACCTATCTTGATTAAATGAGCAGAGCAAGCCTTGCAGGAAAGGCATATTCTGTGTGTGCTTTGGAGCTTGAATTACAGAAGCAAATGGATCAAGTCTAGCACCGAGTGTCGCCCTTTAGCTTTGCTGGCACTCTATAGTCTGCTTGCATGAGCAACGGAACAGCAGAGCAGGGGGACTCTCAGAATTTGGTAGGTCAGCTTCCGTCAGGGATTTCTGAGAAACTGGTCCATTGCCTACCCTGGGTGGGGTTGCACTCCTCCTGAAAGAGCAGCTTTGCTTCTGGAGAATGCATTCTGGAGAATGCAGCCTTGTCACTGCAGGCCGAAATAACCTTAGTAGCTAGAAGCACCTTTTACCATCTCTGACTGGTACAACAGCTACAACCATCCCTAGACCAAGAAAGCTTGGCCACAGTAGTCCGTGCATTGTTTACTTCTGGACTGGCTTACCGCAATGCACTCTATGTGGGGCTTGACCCTTGTGCTTGACCCAGAAGCTGCTATTAGTGCAGAATACTGCAGCACAACTGCTGACAAGAGAACCTGTCAGCATGTCACATCTCTGCTCAGAGATCCGAACTGTTAGCCTATCCAGACATGCAGAATGTTGACATATATTTAAATCTGGTCCTTAGTTCATGTTAGATTTTAAATACTTTTTGAATGTTTTAAATAGTTGCTTTTAACTGTTTTATGACTGTCAATACCCTCGTTTTATTATTTTTGCAAACCACTTTTGATGTTTCGTTACAATCAAGTGGTATAGAAGAATCTTGCAAAATAAATAAATAAAATCACCACTTTTGGAGTGTTTTCTTATTATTTTATTATTACTTTTGGAGCTTTTTCTGCTTATATAGAAGCTGGTCCGTGGTGTTTCACACTTCTTCTCTGGTGTTACAATGCTCACGTGAGTAAACCATGGTGTGCAAGAGAACCAGTGAAGTTAGCATATGGACTGACGTTTACGACAGACTTAAGGGTGCAATCCTATAATTTTTCTGGGAATAAGTCCCCTGAACTCAGAGGGCCTTACTCTTAAGTAGACATGCATATAATTGCACTGTATATGAAGATGCATCTGCTTGCATCAGCAACAGTGCAAACCAAAGCCAACATTAAATAAATAAAGAATAAAATTTATCTAAATCAAAGTTATCATTTTCTTTGCATATGTAGCATACTTCAGAAAGAAGAGTGAGAATATTAAAAGGGGTTGGGATTTGCTTTCAAATTAATCTCAAAACATTTACAATACTTACAAATATTGTACAAAGCACAAAAAGGAGCACACACAATTCTAGAACCGCTCAATGTAAACACTTGTGCACCACTTACGATACATGCTGAACTTCTTGTCACTTTAGGGTACAAAATGCTATATACATATTAAATTAAGAGTCACATGCCCAATGCACACAGAATATTTCTTGTCAAAATAATTCATATTTAAACAATACAGATATACATCTTGTACTTTAAAATTCTCCCAGAACAGTGTACAAACCACTGACGATAAATATGTAGTTCATTCATTATTTCAAGTCATAATTTCAACAGCAATACCACACGAGAAAATAATATTTTAAAGGCACACACTCAAGTTGTCTATATACTTTTTTAAACAAAGTATATTCCGTGATTTAAAAATAACCACCTTGGGCACCATTTCTGAAGTGCTCATACTTGCTGTTTAAAACAACAACAACACGTAAGGCAAAAATTGGGCAAGCGCACTTTTAAGTCAGACTTTTTTTCCATGGGAGAGTTTTTTGCACCAGGATGAGTGGGATTTGACATTCTTTTAACTTTGGCTGGGTCAATGAGCTCTTGGGTAACAATCCACCCAGCAGTGCTCCAATGTTTAACTATATTAAACATTAATTTGCTCGCACAAGCTAAAGAAAATATAGTCACATCAGATGGATGGAGAAGGAAACATGAATGTACATAGGCCACAGAAACTGTGCCAAGTGCATCCTTGATTCATAGACCACTGATACACCCACCCTCTATATTCTGGGTATTTTCTTGCCATTAAATTCAGCATACAAATTTCCCGCTGCTGAATCTCCATACCTGGAAAGTTTCACAACTGCTCCATATGCAATTATTAATGGCACAAAGACCTAATTTGGAGCTGGGAAGAGAGAGCTAGTAACCCTATTTGAGACCCTTTAGCAACATTTTCATTACTACTACTACTATTTTACACTGTCACGAGGGACTGAAACTTGGGCACTGCAGAAAAAGCTCTGTGATTTGTGAGGTGGTCAAGGTAATGTGTGTATTTAGGTTTGCAGATCAAATCAGCACATCTACAGGATCTGACTCAGGTGTTCACACCCAAATATTTTATAAACTACCCAAGGAACAGAAAAGCCAGCCTTTTGGTAAAGTTCCCCCACCCCCCTTCATTGCGCCTCATAGCCCCTCAAAGTTCTGACTCCTTGTCATTCTCATCCAGGTAGTATTCGTCATCTGTGGTGGTGCTGGAGTCTGAATCTGAATAATCTGTAGGGTCTTCTCCGTGGACATCAACCGGCTCATTAGGGCGAGAGTCTCCCGCTGATGTGTTTTTCTCAGCGGAACCGGAGCTCAGCAGCTGGGATCTGTTCAAGGAACAATCCTCTTCCTTCCTCAGAGAACTAGAGTTCTTCAGAAGACAGGGACTCCACAACCGTCCCTCTGTGAGCGACCTCTTTATGTTGTCCAAGAAAGCTTGCTGCTGCTCTTTCCCAAAAATGCCAAACTCGATTGATGGGTACAGCACACGCCTGGAACCAAAGGTCTTGTAGCTTTCGTTGTCTGTCTCCCAGTTCTCATTTTCATCGCAAGACAACAGTTCAGAGTGGGATTTGAACTTCCGATTGTACCTACTGCCGTGGCTTATCAAGTTGCTCCTGGAGGCCAGGCGATCGCAGGGCGCCCGGGTATAGGAACTTTCAGAAAAATGCCGTTCGCGTTGAGCTTTGCTGGGATTGAGGACTGGTTCAATGTAGGGTCGGCTTAGCTTTCTCAACCTGTTTGGCTCCTTGATGTTTGGATGGTGGTCATATTCTGTAGGGGAGGTCATCTTTTGCGGCAGACAGATCTTTGAATAACTTTTGTTAAGAATGTTTGAGGTATTATCAGATGAAAGTGGGGAAAACAAATGCTCGCCAACATTAAGAACATCCTTTTTCATTTGCTTTGAATCTGCAAATATAATTTTGGAGGGGACGGAACAACTAATATTTTCCAGTCCATCATCTGTTTGGGAATTACTACTTGTTGTGGACATACTTCCTTTTGGAAACAAGGCTGTAGGATTCTGCGGGGTCTCAGTTCTGGGGCTCTCTCTTTTTTGGTTGCACAAGTTTGTAAAAGGTCTCCTAACCTCATTGGTAAGCAATGGGGGACCCTCGTTCGTTTGAGGTTTCTTATTGTCGGGTTTGTCCAGCACCATGTTGTCGAATTCATCAGCCAGAGGGTTCCTATTCTGGTTCTCATTTCCTGCATGGAGAAGTGATGGAGGAACATCAGGTGAAATCAACATACTATGAGGCTGGCTGATCTCCAACGGAGCGTTGTTCTGTGAAAAGATGTTACCTATGTGTGGCTTGGGACTTGAGGTTTTCTTGCTGGAAAACTTTCGACTTGTTTTGTACATGGCTGCCAGCTTGTTTTTAATGGAAGGCCTGTTTTTCCTTTTTTCTATGTCGCTAGCTTTATCTTTAGTGGAATCCAAGATCAGCTTATTTTCAGTCTCTGAAGAGTCAGGCAGATCTTGTGCAGTACCTGCAGCCTGGTCTTTAGAGTTCTCTGCAGAGTTTCTCACCAATCTCTGTGCATTTGTGCAATCTTTGTGTAGCAGGGAATTCTGAAGCATCTCCTTCTGTTTCTTTGCATACTCTAAAGAACTCTGGTTTGGTCGGACTGCTGGATCAACTGTGGAAGTTGCATCGACTTGTAATGTTTGGTTCTGGAACTTAGAATGCACCTTGGCCTCTGAAATGAATGCTTCATCTGTGCTGCTCCCAATGTTTTCACTTCTCGACTGCAATCCATTGCCCTTTTTGGAAATGCTAGGGCCTCTATAACATGCCCTTTCTTTGACCTCTACATCTTGTCTAATATCTGTGGTATTTGATGAGCTGTGGCTTAACGGTGAGTCAACTTTTGACTCTTCCTGCTGTCGAGAGGGAAACTTAAAAATATGCACCTTGCACTGTCTGCTGGTAGTAGTTGCACTAACAGGTTCATTCGTGGTTTCACTGGGTTTCGGGTCACCTGAAGGTCCATGTGAGGCTACCCTCTTGGAAAATGCAAGGTCTGGCGTTTCTGCTGGAGAGCCTAACACTCCTTTCCTATTATGCAGCATACTGGGAGAAGCACCTGCTCTTTCCGTGACACAGCAATCTTCTTTATTAGCATCATCAGAGGTTTTTGCGTTCTGCGACAAATCAGGTGTGGCAGCCATTTTGCCAGGAGAATCTGCTTTTCCTTCTTTTTCTAAGCTGGAAGGCAAAGCCACTCTTCCTAAACCAATGCGGACTTCATATTTCTTCTGCGGAAGCTCAGATTTGCCTTTGGGCGGGGAAGAGTCTGTGCTCTGGTTATCATCTAGAAAGAGGTTGCTCAACGTTCTCGACTGTTTCCGTGGTAAGGTGTAGTAAACCGAAATCAGCTCGTGATATTTTACATTATCTTCCTCAATGCTAACTGTAAGTGTGCTGGTAGTTTTGTACTGCTTTAAGGGATTCCCTGCATCAGTTCCCTCACATTCAGAAAGCACAGAAATTTCGGTTTTGTCTGGACTCTGTATGATGGTGCTTCTCCCCTTGGTGTTATTAGAACCGACAGATTTGCTAGGCTCTTGGGTTATCAGTGAAGGATTGCCTTTAGCTGGTGAAAGATTACAGGAGACATCTTTTGGTGATGGACTTAAGGAAGAATGGGATGAATTTAGCAAGAAGCTTTTAGCTCTCTGATTTGGAAACTTCCCCCCCATTCTATTCGATGCAATGGTTTCTAAATTATCTCCCACAGCTCTGTTGTTTTTAAATAAGATTTGCCTTGCAGCAGAAGAAATAGGTTTCTCCGATATGAGACTACCATCAATACTGGCAGATTTTCTAGGTAAGGTGCAATAAATTACAGGAGATTTGGGAGGGCTGTTACTGGGAGAGCCAGTGACGCTATTGCTAGTTGTGTGTTTGACAAACCTATTGCACTTGTTGAAATTTTCAGTGCAAGAACGTGGCAATTCATCATCGACAAGCATTTTGGGGCCTCTGCTCAAAGCAGACAAGCAAATATTCCCAGGCGTTTTGTTGGGTGTGGGAGCTCCCAAGCTTTCCATAGCATGCCCCTCTCGCTCCAAGAGATGAAGAATGGATGTCCGTGGGTTGTTGGCGGTTAACTGAGGGGGAGTTGTTTGATCGAGATCACTATTTATGGCACAATCACCTTCGTTTCTTCGTCCAGTTCTGTTGTGAATGTTTGATAAATAACTGTTTCCGCTATCTGTTGTGGAATCTGACTTTGAACACAGTAAGTGAGGTGGTTTAAGAGATGTGCAGCTTTGTGGGTCCACTGCATTAGAGTTCTTACAAGGAGGCATCAAAGAATCAGCAGGACTACGTGTGTCCACTGGATCAGAAATTAGTCTTAATGTCGCTTCACTGTCCATTTTGTCCATCCGGTCAGCACCCCTCTCCTCTTCTGCTTTGAAGTTTCTCTTGGCTTCAAAGTGTTTAGCCAAAGCCTTTGAGGAAGCTTGACCAGCTCTAACGAAAGGATTTTGTCTTTGCGATGCATATTCCGTTTGGCCATTTCGGACAGATAAATCAAGTGCTGGACAGCTCTGCATGACCTCTGCATGCTTTGCAAACGGTTTGTTTCGTAGACCTCCTGAACGATCCATGTGCCTCCTGATATAATCCGATACTCTGCTCTGAGCATCCTTCTCACCCATCTTTTTCGCATAGGCACCCTGCCAATTTCTGGGACTCGGCGGAATCCTTTCCACGTCAGCATCAGGACCGACAAAGACTTCGTCGTTGTAGTAATGGTGGTCAGTGGGCGTAAGAAGCCTCTCCTCTATTCTTCCGGAAGGAAAACTCTTGCGGGGGAGGCTCATCCTGCCATGAAAGGATGGGTATCTATAGCGGGGCTTTGAAGCGCTCATTCCCAGTTGATGCATCAAAAAATTCTCCCGGTTGTCAAACCCCAGCGGGTCTGCATGTTTCTCTGCAAAAACGGGATTGCCCATAACTGGCACTGCTCTTCTGTAATTTACTTTTGTTCTGTAAAATTCGTATCTCGTGTCCTTCTGCAGAGAACAAGGGTACGTGTCCTCAAACACTGGGCCAAACTCCATTAATGACTGTGTCCTAAGAAGCCCGTCGGGGTATACCGGATGCTCTGAAGGCGGCGGTGTATTCCATACAATAGATGACAGGGGAGTCCGCCTGGGGTGCTGGCGATAGTTCCTTGGTGCGAAGACTCTGTTGCCTTCCAGAGGGTGCTGCGGGCTTGCTGGGGAAAGCTGGTCCACAGACGTCAAAGACGGGCGCCTTGCAAGGCAAGACAGGGAGTAACTCCTGCCAACCGAATCCCTGGGCGTGAAGTCCTTGTGTCCAAATCCACTGCTGCGTTGTCCCAGAGGGAGATGCAAGCTGCCTTCTGAGGAATGTCCAAGAGAGCGAGTAGAATTCCCTCTCTTCAAGACAGGGGAGCTTCTGCCATAAACATCCCCGTATATGCCGTCCTTCACACGCTGCCTTTTTGTATATGTATCACACAGCACCCTCGGCCTGAATAAAGCTTTGTGATCATCAGTGGCTCGCAGCGTCCTTGTCCCATCTGACAAAAACATGCTCCGTTCATTTCTTTGCACCCCTCCAAGGAAACCCGGTCGAGTAAGAGTTGAATAGGGATCGATGTCTGGTGCTCTGGAACCAGAGTCGGCTGGGGTCCTCCTGTTCCCTGCTTCTCCTCGGGATTGTTCCTGCGCCAGCTGGTCATCCAGACTCCCCAGGACTAGAGAGAGAGAGAGAGAGAGAGAGAGAGAGAGAGAGAGAGAGAGAGAAAGAGATTGATTAATATATACGAGCCAAGTCAACTCGTTACTTGAACCATAACATTCTTGTCTAACACATCCCAGATTATCAGATTATTCTAGATATTCGAAGAAAACTGCAGCTGAACAACAGGCAAGGTTAAATCACACTGAACAAGTGTCATTCTGGACAAATAAAATAAATAAAATAAAATAATAAATAAAAAATTATTATTACTCCCTCCTTTGGCAATTTACCCAATGGTTGCCATCAATTTGATTTGAAGTATTTTTTTAATGAAATGATTTTAAAATGTTGTCTTATTTTATTGTTGTTAGCTGCCCTGAGCCCGGCTTCGGCTGGGGAGGGCGGGATATAAATAAAATATTATTATTATTATTATTATTATTATTATTATTATTATTATTATTA
>JAXCMG010000012.1:540170-564287 GCA_034642415.1 Podarcis siculus
TTCTTTCTTTCTTTCTTTCTTTCTTTCTTTCTTTCTTTCTTTCTTTCTTTCTTGGCACCCCTGCTAACCTGGGATTTTCCCCAGCACCTGCAGTTATCTCCTTTTGGTGCACATAAGGATCCACACTTAGAGAAGGAGTTCGCTATTTGTATATACTATATGCCAGCCAATGTTGCTGGACTACAACTCCCATCATGCCTGACCATTCAACATGCTGGCTGAGGCTGATGGGAATTGAAGTCCAACGTCACCTGGCAGTCACTACGTTGGCTACCCTGGCTATATACAAATGGGAAGGCCTTGAAGGCTTAATATGTCACAGGAGTCAAAGGTCATGAGTTCCTCCGCTCATTGCTGGATCAAATAAAAGTGTACTAAACGTATCCATTCTTAAGGAAATCAGCCCTGAGTGCTCACTGGAAGGACAGATCGTGAAGCTGAGGCTCCAGTACTTTGGCCACCTCATGAGAAGAGAAGACTCCCTGGAAAAGACCCTGATGTTGGGAAAGATGGAGGGCACAAGGAGAAGGGGACAACAGAGGACGAGATGGTTGGACAGTGTTCGCAAAGCTACCAGCATGAGTTTGACCAAACTGTGGGAGGCAGTGGAAGACAGGAGTGCCTGGCGTGCTCTGGTCCATGGGGTCACGAAGAGTCGGACACGACTAAATAACTAAACAACAAAACTTCTGATGTCTTGGGAACAGTGTTCCTCTGGATTAAAGTTGGAGGCATACTTCACATGGACACACAAAGAGGATACCCGAAGATACACATACACACACATCTTGTTGATCTGCTCCCAGCACAATGGGTGGGCATCTTCCTTGCAACTGCAGCACAACCCAGTTCATTATTTTTGCCTTTTGGTGCCCTTCCCTTTTCCCTGTTTAACCAGCCAGAGCTCTGGGAGGACACTATCTTTACTAGGCAATAGTGATGCCTCTCAGACCTGGGCTGCAGCATGAAATGGGAATTCCCGGGGTGTTCTGAAGATGATGTCACCACCCACACACTGGCAGAGACCCTACGCGAAGAGTCATTGCTGACTGGGCCGTTCCTGCTCCAACAGGCATGAAGTGATGAATGCATCTAACACCGCAGCCTAATTTTTCCAAAAACCAAAATCCCAATACTCCCGTCTCTGGCAGGAATCACTGTGTTAGATTAATGGCAGGACACTGAACCAACTTTGTCGATGATTTCTGCATTTCCCGAGGGGGTGAAGGAGGTCATAACAAGCCGGCATAAAGCAAGGGACAAAATAGTTGGCTGAGCAGCCCAAGTCAAAAGAATTAATAATAAAAACCATGGCCACCGGGCTTGCATGCCTTCCACTTGTGACATAGGCAATGCAGTCAATGACAGAATCGGCAACTATTATGACTCTGTTATGACCCATATCTACTCAGGCAACAAACCCTAATGAAGTCAGCCACAACATCTAGGGTTCATTCATCTGCCCATATTCCACTAATGTATAATATAATAATAATAATAATTTATTATTTATACCCCACCCATCTGGCCGGGTTTCCCCAGCCACTCTGGGCGGCTTCCAACCTAATATTAAAAACAATACAGCGTCAGACATTAAAAACTTCCCTACACAGGGGCGCCTTCAGTTGTCTTTTAAAAGTAAAATAGTTGTTTATTGCCTTGACATCTGCTGGGAGGGCGTTCCACAGGGCAGGCGCCACTACCGAGATATGCTATATCCCTGCCAGTAGCTGCCCTTCTGCAGCAGAGAGACAGGCAATATACACAGGGCAGTCTCTAAGCAAATGAACAAGCAGTCACAAATCTGACATTTGAAATGGCAATATTAAAAAACATGGAAGCATGTGGGAACATTTCAGCCTTTCTGTGGCTGACTTTTAAGGTGGATGTTCTCAAACAGAGGAACTTCAAAAAGGCAGGATGCAATGGGAATCTGATGAATTACAATTTATCAAGAGGTTCCAGTCTATCAACTGTAGCTTTAATTGGGATAGCGGGTTTTTATTACACTATGTGTGCTTACCGATGCCAGGATGTTTGCGTTATCACCTGCACGGTCATCGTGAACAGTCGTTATTGGCAACATGATTGCCCCCATCTGCTCTTTCTGCATTTCACTTCCCACTGATATCACCTTGTGTGTATTTACATCTGCATTTGATCACCTTTAAATGCGCCTAAAAATTTTTTTTGCTCTGTTTTGCTGCAGCGGACTAACAAGGCTACCTTTGTGAAAATAATTATTATTTTGGCAAAGTGGCAACAGCCAATAATGACAGAATCACACACAGTGATGTGTGATGCAATGGCAACAGTCACTGGCAGAGTCACACCTGTGGCATAATCACTAGACAAAAATAAACACAGAGCCATGAGTACAAGGAGGATCCCAGGACATCATCTCCAAAGCTCAAGTCAAAGTATGATGCCCCAGTGCCATTAAAATGTGCAGCTCCCCACCAGTGACAGCTAGGAAGGTAGTGTGGAGACCAAGAAAACTCACAGCACAAGCAAGTGTTAATTTAATGGACATTTATAGGTTAATAAAATAGTAAAGTGACTCACCGTTGCCATTTCCTCCACCTTGGAAGACATGTGGGAGCCCGCAGCAAAGGGGTCATATCTGCAAGAAAGAATTTAAATGGTTGCTTTGAAGATAAACAGGGGTGGGGAGGATTACAAGGAATCAGCATTTGATTATTTTGCCTTAACATCCTGTGAAAAGCTTCCTAAGAAGGTACAGTTGATGGGGAAGAAGGAAGGATTCAGCTGCAATCCTGGGCACATTTTTCCGGAGTCAGACCGACTACACATAGTGGAAATTACTTTGGAGTAAACATGGACGGGATTGGGCTGCTTTTGTTTTAAAGGCTTCCTCCTTCTATTTCTTCCTATAAATCTTGGGCTGTGATTACGAGAGCCAGTGTGGTGTAGTGGTTAAGAGTGGTAGACTCGTAATCTGGTGAACCGGGTCGCTTCCCCGCTCCTCCACATGCAGCTGCTGAATGACCTTGGGCCAGTCACACTTCCCTGAAGTCTCTCAGCCCCACTCACCTCACAGAGTGTTTGTTGTGGGGGAGGAAGGGAAAGGAGATTGTTAGCCGCTTTGAGACTCCTTTGAGTAGTGATAAAGCGAGATATCAAATCCAAACTCCTCCTCTCCTCTACTACGTACCCCACACCATTGCTCTGCTAAGAATTCAGTATTTCTGGGGAAGACAGCACCATGAAAACATTTAGGCTGCTTGCTGGATAACTCAGTCAGTAGAGCATGAGATTCTTAATCTCAGGGTGATGGGTTTGAGCTCCATGTTGGGGGGAAAAGATTCCTGCATTGCAAAGGGTTAGACTAGATGATCCTTGTGGTCACTTCCATATCTCAGTCCAGCTCCCTGGCTCTGCACAATGACTACCCTTAGCATAAACGATTAAAATGAATCTATGCACAACACATGCATGCTTTTACGGTTAAATGGCTTCGAGAGGTTTCCTAGGAAGCAGTTCATGAATGGAATGACAATAATAATAAAAATGCAGTAAGTCAGCCCTGCTGGGTTGGGTGGTGGTGGTCTCCTGCTCATTCTACAGAATGAGGCCCCCGACTTCTGCCCCCAATGTCCTGCCCCAAGCACATCACTGCTTGATGCAGAGTGGTGTCAGGAGCTGGAATCAGGTGAAGGTCAGCGATATAAAAACACCAATGTCTGTGAAGTTAACCCTTTATTCAAAGAAAGCAAAACAGTCGCTACTCTCTGCTCTGCTCTGCTCTACTCTTGTCATTTCTCTGCATGTTCTGGGAGACCAATGGGGAGGGGAGCTGGTCCCCCTCCTCTCCAGCCTCTGAACGAGGACTGCTCTCTGCCTCAGCTTCTTCCTGCTCACTAAACCCTGTTGCCTCTTCAGCTTCCGACACCGCCTCCTCCCAGTCTGCTCCCTCTTCTCCCTTCGACCACTCATCGTCGTCCCACCACCAACACCCTGGCTCTGAGCCTCCTTCCACTGGAGGTTCCCTTGGGGGCTCCTCGGCTTGTACCTCCTCTGCACCCAGCCAGTCCATGACAGGTGGGCACACAACACTGAGCAGTTCCATACTACATATAATGCCACGGGATACCCCACAGGGATCTGCAAGTGTCATTGTTTTCCCACAGCCAGGCATGTACACTCTTCTTCAGCTCCCATAGCTCTGTGGATCAGGCCAAAGGCGTAAGATTTCCCCTCCCTCAGACAATACAAAATTATATTAATTGCGCAATGAGAAACCAGTTACCTTTCCTCAAGAGTCTCACGACATCACTCCCACTGTGCTATCAATTCTAATTACTTGCTTTGTGAATGGGGAGATTAACGGATCAATTAACTAGCTTAGAGGAGGAATCTTGATTTAGGGCAGGCCTAAACAGCACGTAACTGAATCTTAGCCCATCAGTCATGTATGGTAAGTCAGCCGCTTCTATTCAGTAAACCTCCTGCTGCTTCTACTTTGAGCGAACCCACAAAACACACACAGACATACGGGTGGCGATTGTCAAGCACTGAGCAAGTCTCAGTATACAGTGGTACCCCGGGTTACAGACGCTTCAGGTAACAGACTCCACATACCCGAAGTAGTACCTAGGGTTAAGAACTTTGCTTCAGGATGAGAACAGAAATCGTGTGGCGACAGCACAGCGGCAGGCCCCATTAGCTAAAGTGGTACCTCAGGTTAAGAACAGTTTCAGGTTAAGAACGGACCTCTGGAATGAATTAAGTTCGTAACCCGAGGTACCACTTTACAGTCTTCACGAAAGAAACTCCCAAAACGGATGCCACATGAAACAATTAGTAGCGTAGATTTACACTGCCTGCGCTCATTAGAGCCTTTTACATTCAGCACAGAAAGGAAAACAATAATTTTTTTTTTAAATCCCTCTGCTTCTTTAACACTGTAGTTCTAAGCATGTTTACTCAGAGAAGTAAGTCTCAACAGGCCTTACTCCCTAGTAAGGCTTTGAGCTTAGAGCTGACGCTTAAACCTTACACTTTTGGAAAGCGTTCCCAGTTAAGTATTCCTCCTTGCATCTTTCATTTCTCTAGCTGGTTTTCTAATGCTTTTCCAGGCGCACTCAGCTCCGACGGCACAAGCCTCTGCATGTCACCTTGAAAGCCAGTCCTGCTGCATCCAGTGGCACTTACTTCTGCGTAGGCATGCATCAGATTGCACTGCCTAGGTCAGAATAGGCAGGGAGCAGGGAGGAGGAGGAATCAAATATTACATTTATATGCGTATACACAACACTTACCATACGAATGCATTTTTTATCATACAATCACTGCCACTGCAGTGTTCAGGACGACAGACACTCTAGTCCTTTCCTCACCCACCCATGTTTTCCTTCAAAAAAGGTAACATTTGGATCTGAGTTTTTCCTCTAAATATATTTTACACTTTTGTACATTTGGGTTCCTTGTGCATGTATAGTGCCGTTTTGGTTACAAAGGAAAGGCGCACGCAGCGTGATCGTCAGAAGGAAAAGGAATAATACAAGCCTCTTCAAGGCTCGCCTCATGCCAGACAACTCCCTTCTTTGCCTCTGTTTCCCCTTCTTTCAAAAGGGGAAATTATAAATACATAGCTAGGATATGAACTTGAGTATGGTGACTCTCCTGCCCACCACAAGAAGGAAGTATGATGTCTGGTGCTTCTTTGCTCAACAGACTTGCTAATTCTTGATTATTATTTTTTCTATGTTTTTATTTTCTTTTAACAAAAAGTGTATCCATATAACCCTCAGGGTTCCTTCCAACTCTGCAATTCTTTGACTCTATGATTTAGATTCCCCTAATATAGGGGTGCCACGGAGGCTCTCGTCGAATGGCCTAATTCTGAACTTGGATAAATCCTGCCCCTGCAGCCTCTTAAAGTACAGATTTTAAACCAAAAAGCTTACTAGGTAGCCTGGGCCTAACTAATCCTGGCAAAGTGCATGGGCTGAAAACATTTCCATCCCCAACGGGATTAAAATCAGTTCAAATTTAAGTATAGCGTATTAACTGACTTAAGCGTCAGGCTATTGAAGTCCAAAATATCGAGGCAAATCGGTTTGCCTCAAATTTTGCTTCAGGTTAGAGTTATCCATCTACTTAAAGAAGTGTGAAATGAAAGCAATGCACCAACAGGGTCAGCAGATCACTCCCGGCTTTAAAATATCATTCCTTACAATCCGCAAGTTTCCACCTGTCACATTTTTCAGAGCAACAACCTGTCATTTGTTAAAGGGGAGGAGCAGGAGAGAGAGGGAGAGGCTGGGCCGACAAGCATCTTTATAGACATTATTAGTCTGAATTTAACCTGCCGAGTTACCGACATGCATTAAGCGCCAATCAAAAAACACCCACGATGTTGCTGTGGTAAATCCAACACTTCCCTTAACTGCTGTACTGTTTTTTTTATAAAAAAACCACACAACATGCCTTACTAGGGTTGCCATCTCTTCCCCTGGCAGAGATACTGGGGTTTTATCACCATAAGCAGAAAAGAAACAAACCAATACCGGACCTGCACAACATTCCAGTTTCAAACCTGGGCATCTCCAGGGAGGACCGGCAGAGAAACCTGTAGACCCTAATGAGCTAGGGAGTCAGAGCCAATATAAGGAAGCTTCCTATGAGGGGAGAAAATCACCTGCTCAACTCCTGCCTGACATATAACCTGTTAGAGAGGCCCAGGAGCTATTCCAAGGAACTGGAGGTGGGCAGAGTTAGCCACCCTTCAGCATTCCAGAGCATAGGGCAGGCCTTCTCTTTCCATAAAACTGTTTGATGATTAATCCAACTTTCTACATCAAACAAACAACGGCAATGGAACTCGGCTGAGCACATAAGCAGGGCGAGTGCTAAGCCACTTAGGGCAGCTGCGCACGGTCTTTCCGAAGGCTCTCTCTCGAGGTTGGAAGGAGTTTTGCTTACCACACTGCCTCACTCTCCTCGCCGGGGTCAGCTGGGTTTGCCTGTGGCCGCGCCAGGCAGTCCCGTTCCCCTTTCAGCTTGCCGTCTCTTCGCACAGTTTGCTTGTCATCGGAAGCCACCATACTGGAGCATTCTCCGACACGCCCCCCCTCCTTGCTGCCTTCCCACACCGTCCTTTGGTCCTCAGGAGTTGCTTGTGCATTCAAGCAAGCTGCCTTTATTACACTCCGGCAGCAAGTATAAACTGGCTCGCTGGCATGCTCCGGGTGCCTGCATGAGCCTTCCCTCCCCAAACGCTTTGTCATTTATTTGTAATGCGCCTTGCAGGCAGGGAAGAACAAGTTGAAAGGTATAAAGTGCTTGCGCTTTTTTTTTCTTTCTGCAACCGACAGGCGGTTGGAGAGATCCAGGCAGGATCTATATTCTTGCTCTACAGCTTTGCAGGGTTGGGGTGTGTGCCTGTCTGCCTCCTTTTTTGCGTTTAACAACTGACACTTCTATTCCTGTGTTTTTCAGGGCTGTTGACAGGCAGAAAAATCAACAGGTGAAGTTCCTCATCTCCACCACACCCCCTCCCATGGCGGGAAAGGATGTGCCTGTTGACTTTATGCCTGCCACCTCAGAGGTCATAGGTCAAGGAGGTTTGGAGGGGAAGTATGTTGACGCTCTGACTTGGATATTCCAGGCCCAGAAACTGGCCCACAGAGTCTCATGCAAGCAGCTGAAGCCCTTTTACTGAATAACATTTCCTTGTTGAAATATAAGCCCTGATGTCCAGTGAACGACTATTTCCTAGATGCAATGCACATTCTTGAAAAATAGTATTGTTAAGGCTAATTCAAGTGCCTCAGACTCCAGGTGAACATTTTCAGAATTAGAATTTGCACACTGTGTTTAAAGAACACTGAAAATGTTATATCATTTTACTGCTGTTAGCCGCTCTGAGCCCGGCTTCGGCTGAGGAGGGCAGGATATAAATAAAATTTTATTATTATTATTATTTTTAAAAGATGTGGTTATGGGAAGAGGACACATTTCAGGCTCGATCCCTAGTATCTCCAGTAAAAAGCGTTCCAGATGGCAGGCAAAAAAAACCCCAGAACTACTGCCAATCAAAATAAAAGAAACTAGGCTAGCTGGATGAAATAGGAAGTTACCATACCAGGTCAGAATGAGGCTGTATGCTGACATCAGAAACCTGTAACACGGAAAGGTCAGGGCTAAGTTACCTTTGGCCCTCTAAATGTTGCTCAGCTCCTGTTGCCATCAGCCCTAGCCAGCAGGGCCAATGGTTAGGGAAGATGGGAGGTCATCTAGCAACACCTGAAGGACCACAGGTTCCTTAGGCCTGGTGTAGGTGGCCAGATGCAAATGAGACCCAGGCTCCTCTACCCTTTTAACACCTTTTCAGCAGATGCGCTCCTAGGGATGCATTTCAGGACCAAAGGAGAACCCTAAATCTTGAGTGATGGGAATAATCAAGGAATGGGTACCAGTTTCCTGAGTTACTATGACTTCTAGCCAAAAAGCAGAAACTGGAGTTACTTCCATGGAGCCAGGAGCTGATAAGTGATTGAGCAAGTCAAGCAACTCTCGGGCTGCAGCCCCATGCCACCCATCACCAGCAGAAATGGAACCCAAATGGGGCCACTGAGAGAGAAGAGGTAGGTATCATGATGCTTGGTAGAATTCAGAGTTGCAGAAGTACAAGAAGTCCTTTTTTTTGGGGGGGGGGAGGGAAGGAGGCACTTAAGTGAGCACATGAAACTCCAAAACAAACCTAGCCCAATGAAGACTGATCATCTTCAGTAGTCATGGAACCTTGAAGTGAAGCACTCCTATTGTGAGAGAGGTTATACCACAACGGTTTGTTATGGGTCCTGATTCTCTCTGCCTCATGTTCTGGAGTCCCCCCACCCTGCAACTCTTAAATCTGAAAACCGCAACGTAATGAATTGTCTTGGAATCGCTTGCCTCCTGTAACCTCCTGGGCCCATCCTTCCCACATCTCAAGCACCTCATTCTGCATACGCTGTTTCAGCCTCTCAAGTCCTGGACCTCTGTTTTATTAACTTTGCCTTTTCCCCTCCCTTACACTTTGCCCTTTAAATAAACGCTCAAGGCAGTTTCCAAATTATTTAAAACAATAGCGTCTACGTTGCAACAAACAATAAAAACACAGATTAATTAAAAGACAGGCTCACGGCAGATCATCTGTGGGCTTGGCAGGATGTGGAAAGCTACAGTGCAAAAGCCATCAGCCACAATAAAATGACAAATGAGGTTCCAAATAATTATGGCACAAGCTTTCATAGCCTATGTTCCTGCTGAAGTCAGTCCACCAAAGCTAAGGTACTCTTCTGCTTTTGTGCATGAACATTGCCCATAAAATACTTGCTTTTGAACAGAAGGTAACATACAAAGTCAGGTTGCCCCAATAAAACTACTGCTGTAAATCAAATTACATCATTGACACTTCTCACATGCCAGAAGTAAGCAAGGCATATTATGACATAAGGGTCTGAAACTAGGCAGAACAGCCTCAGTAGATCTTGCAGTATGAAAGGCTTTTTACTTTTCGAATTTCTGCCTCATACAGGCTCTGAAAATCAAATGACAACAGCTCAAGCCTGGGCATGTTTACTCAAAAGTAAGTTTCACTCCACTCAGTTTGATTACTCTCAGGTAAGTGTGTACAGAATTACAACCCAGGTTAGCAAAACTGGCTTCTTAGGTTTACTTTGAACAGTGAAAGGATTTGACTCTGGGGCAGGCAGGCAATTTTAACCACACTGTATATAGTTTTTTTAAATTCTATTTTTGAACTTGCCTTCAGGATTTCTTTTTCATCTCTTCCAAATTCTGACTTTCCCGTACCACAGGATTGCTTTCCTACAGGTTTCTCTTTCAAGAGAGATTGGACACCTTTCTAAAAGGTTTCCTCCTAATTACACCAGAACGATCCCCTCCCCTCCTTTATTAGGGATCTTCAAAGAATAAACAGACCCACCTTAGCTGCCTCGGCCAATTATGAGGCAGAAGAGTAAAAGGATCCTGCAGATGTTAATTGCTCCTGTCAGCATTTTGAAATTAAAGGCCTGTTTACCAATGCCCACATGTTTAATTACCACGGAGCTCAGGAATATCCCAGCTGCCATTCCACATCAGGGCATCAGAGGCCAGTTTCCAGTGAGTCCGTCTGCCTTGCTTCATGAAGTTTGGTAGCTGGATTAATGAGCTAGACAGGGTTGCTACCCGGCCAGAAAGAAAAGGGAAGGGGGAAAAACCAGCCCAGCCTGTTTTTGTCCTTTAACAGAGGTTTGATAATATGCAGGAGTTGGCAAGTGAAACTTTTTCCTTGGCAAGGAGCTCAAGGAGATCACTTGCTAACTGCAGCAAGTCAAGCTGCTATTTTCAAGCGAAAGAACCCAGGGCCGGCTTAAAGAACTGGCAACCTGCCCCCCAAAAGCCCAAGCTACAGAATGCAGAGCAAGAATTATATCTAATAAGGACGTATTAATAAACGCACAGGGTAAAAACATTGCCCAAGATTGATGGGTTTGTTCAGACACTTCCTTCCTAGCAATTACAAGTTGCAGGAGAATTAATGGTCAAGATTGCCTGCATTTAAATATACAGATTCAACAGCAGCAGGGTCACCCATTTTGAGCCAACCCTCCTCATGCCCTTCAGCTGAGCACAGCTTGCTCCAGCGAGGAAAGAAAGAACTGGGAGCCTACTTTAAGCTCCCAGTTGATCCTCTGAAGCCCTGCCCTTACCCAACCCAGAAGTGGTATCATGTGTATGGCAGGTGGGTGTGCCTTCCCTTAAACTGCCTGCCAGGCCAAATGGGGAGGCCTGGTGGCCAAATCTGGCCCATAGGGCAGAGGTTCCCCACCCCCGAACTAGGGCAGCCCTTTGATTAACTGTAATTGTGCCTCCCCAAATTTGCTAGTCTGTGCTTGAACACCTCTCGCAAAAATCTGGCAGTCTGGAGGCACCCTCTCACACATTCTCAGTTCTGCTCTCCAAAATGGGGTCCGTCTTTTTAGAAAACCCAGCAGTGAATGAAGCCACAACAACCCCTCTCCCACTGCTCTAACAATCCATCGATCGACCCTCCTCCTCTCCCACCTGCTACAGGACACACAAAAAATAAAAAAGAGAGAGACCTGTTTGCTTAAAGCAGGTGGAGACAGGTTTCCAAGTGTCCGGGTAAAAATCTGGCCTGGCCTGCTCTCGTGCCTGTAACTGCAGCTTTGATCTGCCTACCTGCAGGACGAGACGGCAGTGCCGACGAGGGAATTTCACCTGCTTTCTAAACAACTTCCTCCTAATGGGGCCAGAGTGCTTTCAATGCTCTCGTCTCCCTATAAAGCAAACGCCATTGCAAAGCAACCTTTTGAAGAAGGCGGGGATTTTTCAAGCAGAAGACATAAATACCGTATTTAGCAATCAGTTCAGTGGCCGGGCTTATTTATGCTCCTTCGCACGGCACTCCGCACACCTCTGTGGGACTGGTTCCAAACGCCCTCCTGGGCCGGGAAGCATGACATCATCCGAGGCCCTGAGAAAGGTGCTAAGCGAGCAAATCCAGCCCACGCAGCCGCCGAAGGGAAAGCCCCGTTTGCACGTAACCCAATGCCTCTAGGCAACAGCGAGAAAGGAAACGTACACTTGAGAGGAGAACAAGGCGAGGAGGACTGGGACAGCTAAAGCAGGCAGACCCTGAGCAGATGCAAAACAAACTACACAAAAATAAAGAAATAAAAACCGCTAATGGGATTTCATTTACAGTGGTACCTCGGGTTACATACGCTTCAGGTTACATATGCTTCAGGTTACATACGCTTCAGGTTACACACTCTGCTAACCCAGAAATAGGTTAAGAACTTTGCTTCAGGATGAGAACAGAAATCGTGCTCCGGCGGTGCGGCAGCAGCAGGAGGCCCCATTAGCTAAAGTGGTGCTTCAGGTTAAGAACAATTTCAGGTTAAGAACGGACCTCCGGAATAAATTAAGTACTTAACACTAGGTACCACTGTATAGCACTTTGAACATAAGAAGAGCCCTGGCAGATGACGCCAAAGTCCCACCTAGTCGTGGGGTAGACAGTGGGGTGCCCTCCATTTTGGTTATTATTATTATTATTATTATTATTTTAAGAATAATAACTAATAAAACAAGTGGAACCTGTGACAAAATGTTTGCATTATGGAGGGAGTCCTCCAAAATACTCCCAGTTCACCACCCAAACAGTCAGTTAATATTCTGTGGTCACTGAAAACACTCAGTCCTCATCATTGGTTTGTTTTGGAGGTTCCCCGCTCCTTTGCTGTTTTTGTGCTAAAGGTTTTTTTTTGGTACTTCTGCAAACCTTAGGGCTTCCACAACCCTGCTGATGCCTTGCTTTTCGGTATTGATGGTGATGTTTGGCTACATAATCATCCATACACCCCTCTGAACTTTGGAGATAAAAGAAACGAGGGATGCCATCAGTTAAAAGCAAAGCCAACTTTAGAAGCAGCAGATAGTTAGCTATTAAAAGCTTGATGAGAAAAGAAAGCTTTCAGTGCATGTCTAAAAGCAAACAAGAAGAGAACCTAGAGCATGGGTAGGGAAACTAAGGTCCAGGGGCCGGATCCAGCCCAATCGCCTTCTCAATCTGGCCCACGGATGGTCCGGGAATCAGTGTGTTTTTACATGAGTAGAATGTGTCCTTTTATTTAAAATGCATCTCTGGGTTATTTGTGGGGCCTGCCTGGTGTTTTTACATGAGTAAAATGTGTGCTTTTATTTAAAACGCATCTCTGGGTTATTTGTGGGGCATAGGAATTCGTTCATTTTTTTTCTTTCCAAAATATAGTCCGGCCCCCCCAAGGTCTGAGGGACAGTGGACCGGCCCCCTGCTGAAAAAGTTTGCTGACCCCTGACCTAGCAGGCTTTTGCAGGGAGGGCATTTCAAAATTTTGGCACCGCCATCAAAAAGTCCCTGCCTCTTGTAGCATCCATCTCACCTCATGAAACAGGATTTGAGGCCTCCACCCTGACAGCTCTAACTATGCATGGGCGTATGCAAACAGGGGCTTCTCCAGATTCTTTTTGAGCACAAAAATGCTCAACACACAAATTAGGAAATTCCTGTGTGAGCGCAGAGCACTTAGAAGGGGAGACACCAAATTACATGGAAGGAATGCATAAGATGCTACATGAATTTCATATTAAATAAAAGCAACAACAGAAGGATCCAGAGACTAGCTTTGCTCACGCCCTGCAATTAGCAAGTGCTTACATATCCTACTCTAGTGTGATCTACTTTCAGCCCACCAGATTTCCCTGCCAGCCAATTCTGACATTACTGAATAGCTATGTCAAAACAGATTTTAAGGGAGGAGCTCAGTGGCGGACTGCACGCTCACATGGAGCAGGTCCCCAATCCATCTTTGGCGTCTCCAGACAGGGATGGGAAAAGACTCCTGTATCACACCCTGGAGAGCTGTTGCCAGTCACTGTAAGCAATACTGAGCTAGATGGTGCAATGGTCTTAAGGCAGCTTCCTATGTTCCTATGAGTTGTAGTCTAAAACATCTGGAGGAAACTAGGTTGGTGAAGGTGGGCGTGGGTCATGTCCCCAGAAACTTCGGTCAGCTGCTCTTCCAGCTGTGTCCAAATTCCCTGCTCCCTGAGATGCAGCCACACCTTCAAATGTTACAGAAAAGAAGAAGAAGAGTTTGGATTTGATATCCTGCTTTATCACTACCCGGAGGAGTCTCAAAGCGGCTAGCATTCTCCTTTCCCTTCCTCCCCCACAACAAACACTCTGTGAGGTGAGTGGGGCTGAGAGACTTCAAAGAAGTGTGACTAGCCCAAGGTCACCCAGCAGCTGCATGTGGAGGAGCGGGGCAGCGAACCCGGTTCACCAGATTACAAGTCCACCGCTCTTAACCACTACACCACACTGGCGGTCAAGCAGCTTTCAACATTTGTAACGTGGCACAGTGTGAAATCCTCCGAGGCAGACACAGGAAAGAAACAAATTCACAAGGCACAAGCTCATGAAAGTTCATGGAATCGTAGAGTTGGGAGTCTAGTCTAACTTGCCAGGCAGGAATAGCCGCTAACAATGAAGACCTCTCCTCTCCACCAATCCCAGAAAAGCCATCACTGGTGCTTTCTGCAACAGAGCAGTTGACTCCAACCTGGCCCCCAAAGATCTGGATTTGCAACCAGAGCAAATGAATGCACACAGACAGGAAGCTTCCAGCTCACCTTGGAGGGTATTGAGGCTGCTTTTGCAGAGGCTTTGAATGCTGCCGTTTCGATTTTCTGAAGGAGGAGAAGAGAGATGCAAAAGGCATACGCAGCCCTCCCAGGATGGAAGGGGAGGCATTCTTCTGGGCTTGCGGGATCGGCGGGGCGGAGGGTTTTGCATCTGAAAAGGAAATTGAAATGATAAGTATTTTTTGTTTTCCCCAATCCTTTGAACTGGGTTTATTTATTATTTGAAGCATCAGCACAGTCTTTCAGTCATAATCCCAGGCCAACTTACAAAAGGAATAAAACAATTAAAATGCAAATACACAAAAAAAGAAAAGAAGCTAAAAGCCACTTTTGTTTTTTTAAAAAAGCAATTAAAAACTGTCCATAAGGAGGTTGGGAAAAATAGAACGGCCTTTGGCTGGTGCTAAAATGATGATAAGTAGCTGCCAGGCGAAGCTCTCTGGGGAGATAATTCTACAACTAGGGTGCAGCTACCAAGAAGGCCCTGTCTCCAGAAGCCTCACCTCAGATAGGGGGGGGGAGGTGGCATCTATAAAAAGCCTTCCACACTCAACGTCATTATTAAAGCTTTGTAATTTCCATTTTCTTTGAGAAAGCAAACCCTGTGCTTCACATGACAAACTTTGTATAAATATTTAGTATATTTTGCCTGTCCTCAGAATACTCCCTGACTGCCATGAGTTCGGGGTGTGTATGTCTTTGTGTGTGCGTGCCTCTCTCTTAGGTACCTGAATAAAAAAAAGTTAAGGTGAATCTGAGCGCTGTTTAATGTCCACAACAGTATGTAGGACAGTTAAGAAACTGATCAAAGCAACAGTCTGAGAGAAATTCTCCCTACATCTGTATCAGTGTCGAGCCAGACAGCAGACGGGCTCCATCTTCCTGTCCTGATATTCTGATCACATCATCACCTGCCTGCTTTCTGAGCCCCGTTGAATCTGTCAAGGTTTTGTCTATCCATTTCACTTATCTAAATTGAATTCCTGTCCCCTGACAAGCAGATTGGAGAGGAGCACTGTTTTATCCGAGACCTGATTTCTCTCATCTCCGGGAGGACTACAGCACTTGAGTGTGATAAGTCAATACACAATGTATATATTTATATTTCCCTACAATATATAATTTCCTTCCCTACGAAGCTCTTAAATGCTCTTCCTGTCACAAAGGCCAGCGCTGAGGCAATTTGATCAGATAACGCTCACTGTAGCAGTCTGATCCCTGCCTTGACAACACATTTCCAGAGAAGCTACAGCTAAGTTGCCAAATTGCCTTTTAATGTGCTTTATTTTGAGATATTACTTCCACCTGAAAAAATCTCCGGTGACCGTTCCTCTTCCTTAAAACTCGTAATGTCATATATCGCCCATTTTTATAGTTGGAGGTGGCCTTGTTTGGATGCATGAGTGGCGACTCACCATTTCCGATGGACTTTCGCAGTCTGTGAACTAGGGGTTGTTTGAACATTTTGCCAACATCAGCCTCATTCTGAAATTTCCTCTTCTGGATTTCTTCAAACCAGTCTCCGGTCACCCCTGGTAGTCCTGTTGCATCTTCCTTTTCCTTGTGAAGTTTGCTATAAAAGAGAACACATACGTGATTTTAAATGGGAATTATGTTTGTTTTTAATATTCTCAGTAACATCACTGGAGGAGTGGTCTTCCTCCTAAAAGGGGGTGGAGAGAATGGATGCTAATCTGTGAGGCACATATAGGAGCTTTGCAAATATACCCACAAAAGTTGCCAGCCCATAATTGCTTTACAGTGGTACCTCGGGTTACAGACGCTTCAAGGTTACAGACTCCGCTAACCCAGAAATAGTACCTCAGGTTAAGAACTTTGCTTCATGAGTAGAACAGAAATTGCACCGCGGCAGTGTGGCGGCAACAGGAGGCCCCATTAGCTAAAGTGGTACCTCAGGTTAAGAATAATTTCAGGTTAAGTATGGACCTCCAGAACGAATTAAGTTCTTAACCCGAGGTACCACTGTACTGGTATGCTTAGAGCAGGGGTTGGCAAGGTTTACCTTGCCTGGGCCGGTTCACTCCAGCAGAGATCCCTCAGTGGGCCAGATTGCGCACGCACATGACCGCGATTTCCGGCGTCGGCGTCCATGTGGCCCATGGGCCTTAGGTTACCAATCCCTGGCTTAGAGGCTAGTATTAACCTGCTATCCCAGACAGATGAGCAAATTATTATTGTTATTGTTATCCTCCTTCTCCTCCCAGTTCACCCAGTGGTGGCAAAGGATGATACAACAGACCTGGCGATGACATTGCTCTAGTATCACCTTCAAGTCAGAGCAGTTTACTAGGCTGTTTGTTTGTTTGTTACTTTTAATATATTTATATATCCCATGCTGGGATTCAAGGTGGCTTGCAACATTTAAAAACACGAATTATAAAGTGCAGGGCAATAAAAACAAACCAGTTAAAAACAACAATTAAAATACACCAGGGCACATTTTAAACCAGCAACTGAAATGCAGTTGGCCCTGGCAGCAGCCTGGTGAGCAGCCGCATCTCAGCTTTCGGTGTCAAAGGCCATAGTTTCATCTGCAATCCTTTGCTAAAGTGCTAAATTAGCCAATAGTACACTTTCACATCCTGCTTCAGGCAGGCATCTGTCAAATAATATTCAAAGTACTGTATTGCACCCCCTCTAGAGGCCAAAAACTAGAGGGCAGGGTTTCCAAACAACTACCGTATATTGCCTTTTTTGTAGTTTGCAAGACCGTGGTGTGATTGTTAGACCCAGGATCTGATCCCAGTAAGGTCTGGTACACTGATTGTTAAGAGATGAAAATGTGAGATACACACACATACACACACGTTCATATATCAGGTCTAGTAATATCATGATATTCAATAGCTGAATGCTCCAATGTACTACAAAAAAACCCCATCAATTTCAATTCACAAATAAATGCACCGCATCATGTATGTGTGATGGGAAGCACTACAAGACATCATAGTTGTCCCAGCAGTCACAAACATATGCAATGCAGTTTATTTATTGGTTTATCTTTCTCCCTTCTTTTACTCTGTACTCAAGGCAGCTTGCCACAAACTTGCACAACCATCATTTGGATCTGTGGGGCAGTAACTATGACAACTTTGCTAAGAGCGACAGAACTCCTCCATCACCATTGTTCAAGGCTCCAGGGGTCAGCAACCTTTTTCAGCCGTGGGCCGGTCCACCATCCCTCAGGCCATGTGGTGGGCCGGACTATATTTTGGAGGGGGGAAAATGAACGAAAATGAAAGGTTGCTGTCCCCTGGGCTAAGGGGTTGGGCAATTTCTGAAGCCTTTAAAAGCTGTTCTGGGTCTTCACCTCCTTTTGCAGGGGGAGGAGACACTCTTTTGCAACAGAAAAATGTAAGTATCTTCCTTGCTTTTCTTCTACTGGTACCTGCCTCCATCCAGTCTTCTCTGATTTAATGGACTTAGGGGATTCTAAGTCCCTTGGGGCAGTTGGGCTGTAAAAGCCAACCCCAAATTTTAATATAACACCGCAACACACTCACCCTATTTCCATGACAGTGTTCATCGAAGACAACCTCACTTGGCTACGAGTGATCACCAAAAAAGAAGATGATTTCTGGTTCTACTTATGTCAGCACTCCAATGCCTGAGGGACCACAGACATTTCTGAAGCAGTTGGGAGTGATGATCCAAAATGGGAGCTCTCTCTCCCCAAATTTGGAAAGGGAGATCTAAGGTGCTATATGCCCCCATTGAATGACCTCTCAAGGCATAGGATTGCAGCCAAAATCATCTTTATGACCTCAGCAGCTGTACATGTGCTACCTGAGTGTAAGAGAGCCCAACCATGTTTAAAAGGAAATTGTAAACTAAACTGAGCCACATTTCAAGTAAAAGTCCCTGAAATGGCGTGGGCCACTGAGAGACAGGTCACTTCCTCCACAGTGGCCTACACCGTTCAAGGAAAACTAAGCTGAATTTCAAGTCAATGTGATTTTTTAAAAAAGATCCAGTGCTCTCCTGCTGTGTATACACAACAGTACTGGCACACAGCCCAATCATGCTGCCCTGAGAGAGGAGTGTTATGGCAACTTGACTCTAGCTGGACTTACTCTTGAGTAAATATGCCCTGGGTTTGGTCTGTTAATCTTTAACACTTATTTTTCTCACTTGGTGTGTCGACATGCTGAACCTGGAACGGCTATTTTTGAAAGAGCACCTTCAGCAACACCCATGAAGTTGCAGTACATTTTACATAACAAATTAGACAATGCCAAAACTGAATGCGACCTCATCCTGCCCCCTGGTGTGCATATATTATTGGTACAGCTTTTGATTTACATACAGATATATATTACCCTCCCACAGTCTGTCATTGGTATAGTTAAGAAGAAACAGATTGTTATAAAATGGCAAACACACTTGAAGGTCAACAAGCTTAAAGCGATGTGTGTTGGGACAAACAAACACATATTCTGTCATTTGCATTTCATATAATAAACCAAGCTTTTTTTATTCTGTTTGTGTGGGAACTTATTGTGGGCATAAGGTTAAGGGTAAAACATATATTCGTAATGGATGCAACCTCTTGTTAGTGTGTGCATGAATACATCTGAGTAGTGGACATGCATGTGAGTTCAAACATGTATGTGTAAACAGATCTCCACCCAATCCAAAACCCAGCATGGTGGATCAGAGGTCTGGATTGCAGCCTGACCCTCTGAGGACCTGATTCATTATACTCTACAGGAAAAACCTCAAGTACGAATTGAAACAGGAGCAGTGTTCGAAACGCGCCAGGCGAATTTTGCACTTGACCCTTTCCACACACCAGCAACACATCCTGTATAATTCTATCCATTGTATTTTATCTGCACAATCAGAATGAATTTCAGGAACCCCAAAGTCATATTGAAAAATATGACTTTCGAGCTGTCTGCCCCCAAAATGGCAACCAGGCATTTCATTTGGCAACAATAACCCTGGTTTAAGGAGTCATTTGGCGCCTAGCTTATATATCTGTGTTTCTAACACTGAACAGGAGCGTAATTATTATTTTTCCCTTAGATGGAAAGCATAACAAGGTTATTCACCGTATTTTTCGCTCTATAAGACGCACCAGACCACAAGACGCACATAGTTTTTGGAGGAGGAAAACAAGAAAAAAAATATTCTGAATCTCAGAAGCCAGAACAGTAAGAGGGATCACTGCACAATGAAAGCAGCAATCCCTCTTGCTGTTCTGGCTTCTGTGATAGCTGCGCAGCCTGCATTCGCTCCATAAGACGCACACACATTTCCCCTTCCTTTTTAGGAGGGAAAAAGTGAGTCTTATAGAGCAAAAAATACGGTAATTCTGCAGAAGCTAGGAAAAAGATTGTGCAAATAACTTTCAGTCCTATCTTTCTGGCACTCCTCTGCTTTAGCTGCATTCCTTAAGTAGTTGTGCCAGAATCTCAATGGGCCAGTGCCTAATTCTGCATAAAATTCTCTAAATCCACACCCTTAGGGTGTGCAGATGCAGCAAAAGCATTTTAAAAAAACAATGTTAGGTGTGGATGGTTTTGTGCACACAACACAAAAAAGCTTGTTTTCTGCTGCTCCAGAGAAGCGGACACGGAGCAATGGATCCAAACTGCAGGAAAGAAGATTCCACCTAAACATTAGGAAGAACTTCCTGACAGTAAGAGCTGTTCGACAGTGGAATTTGCTGCCAAGGAGTGTGGTGGAGTCTCCTTCTTTGGAGGTCTTTAAGCAGAGGCTTGACAACCATATGTCAGGAGTGCTCTGATGGTGTTTCCTGCTTGGCAGGGGGTTGGACTCGATGGCCCTTGTGGTCTCTTCCAACTCTATGATTCTATGATTCTAACACAACCTCTGACTTAGAATAGAGACTGACCAAATACTTTCTCATCTGGCCACTGAAACTACCTGCAGGCTTGGGATGGGTAACCGTGATTGCAACCCATTTCTCATTCTAGACAAGTACCGGTACTTGCACATTAACAACTGGTGGCTATTGTTCTGCTAGGTGGTTATTGTTTAACTGAAGGGATGTTTGAGGTTTTTCTTTTTAACATTTGGGACATTAAAAAATGACACCCCCACCTGCACTCTGGAGTGATACAGACCACAGTCCTGTGTAAAGTGCATTTAGGAGCAAGAGAACATTTGGGAAGCATATAATCTCCAAATAGACATTGGATAAATATTGCATGCAGGCCAAAGAAAAAAGCAGCCAGGAGCAGCAGGATCCTACCCTACAGCTGCCTTTGACACTGCCTGGCGGATCTTGAGCTGTGCGTTCCTTGTGATTTTTCAGTACTTGTTTCACAGTGTTTATTTACTCCAAAGCTATGATTCAGAACATTGTTAGATCACCTAAGTGCTCCTCTCTTTTGTTGCTGTTATCCCCTAAACTGCCATTTTGTCTGCACTAAACTCAAATGTTTCATCTCCCCTGTTAAAACTTTTGTGGATCCACCTCCGGGCAGAAGCGTGGGCTGATCAGATTTCTTTGCTGAGCTGAACCCTATGAAACTTTATAACAGGTTGCCAGAGGGAGACTGTCAGATCTGAGAAGACAGAATTATCCCCTCCACGCACATACAAATTGCTCCTCTTTTAGTTGCCTGGAGATCTAAGGGTTCACAGATAAAAAGAGGACACAGATTCCTAGTCTGACATCCTGTCAAACAGTCAACCTATCTACAAGTCGGAAGAAATTGCAATTATTGCTGTAATTATTTTTTTAAAAGCCCATCTGTTCAAATAACAGTGAAGGGATCAGTTTAAATATTGAAAGTGTTTGCATTGAGATATGTATGTGTGCACCACACACGTGGGCATTCCTATTCCATTTCAAATTTCCTGAATTCCTGCTGTCACAAACACATTTCTTTTCAGAAGAGAGATAGCATGAGATAGCCCTAGCAGGACCCCACCTCTGTCACTGATCAGAGGACCCCTTAAAACAAATATATTCACTTTGATCAGCAACAGAAAATTGAGTCTGGGATCTGGGAACTTCTCTATCAGGGTTCCTGCCCACATCAAGTCAAATGCCTTGTGAGACGAACGTTTTGGCTCCTGAACGCCGCAAACCTGGAAGTGAATGGTCCGGTTTACGAATGTTCTTTGGAACCCGAATGTCAGTTGTGGCTTCCGCGGCTTCCGATTGGCTGCAGGAGCTTCCTGCAGCCAATTGGAAGCCGCGCCTTGGTTCCTGAACCTTTTGGAAGTCAAACGGACTTCCAGAATGGATTCTGTTCGACTTCCGAGGTACGACTGTATCTGGGGAATGCCATTTGCACGTCATCTAAAATCCTGGGAGGTGGGGAAGAAATTTCTACCAGTATGAGCTGTTCAGTAGTGGAATGGACTATCTTGGAAGGTGGTAGAGTCTCCCTCACTGGTGGTTTTTAAATAGAGGTTGGATAGCCATCTCCCAGGGACTACTCACCTCTGATTTCCGAATTGCAGAGGGTTGGACTACATGATCCTTGGGGTACCTTCCAACTCTACAATTCTATGAACCCAACAAGATCTGGAGGCCCACAGGTTTCCATCCCTGGTCTACCATGACTGCCAGTGGCACTCTAAGGTCATTCCATATCCCTGTCATCTTCTGGAGATAAGAGCTAGGACGTTGTTGTTGTTTAGTCGTTTAGTCATGTCCGACTCTTCGTGATCCCATGGACCAGAGCACACCAGGCACTTCTGTCTTCCACCGCCTCCCGCAGTTTGGTCAAACTCATGCTGGTAGCTTCGAGAACACTATCCAACCATCTCGTCCTCTGTCGTCCCCTTCTCCCTGTGCCTCAGCTTCACGATCTGTCCTTCCAGTGAACACTCAGGGCTGATTTCCTTAAGAATGGAGAGGTTTGATCTTTTTGCAGTCCATAGGACTCTCAAGAGTCTCCTCCAGCACCATAATTCAAAAGCATCAATTCTTCGGCGATCAGCCTTCTTTATGGTCCAGCTCTCACTTCCATACATCACTACTGGGAAACCCATAGCTTTAACTATACGGACCTTTGTTGGCAAGGTGATGTCTCTGCTTTTTAATATGCTGTCTAGGTTTTCATTGTACCTAGGACATTATCAGATTTTTTTTTAACCTAGGATCTTTTTTAAAAAAACCTAGGACGTTATCAGATTTTTTTATTATTATTTTGTTGCAAACCTAGGACGTTAGGCCTGCCCAAAAAAAAAGATCTAATACTAAGCCAGGAAAAAAATTACTGTCAGTTTCCCACTTGCTCCAGATTTTCAAGATGCACTACAAAAGGAAGAAGATGAAGATGAAGATGAAGAAGGAGAAGAAGAAAGCAAATTGACCACGGGCTATTAATCCTTTGTCTTCTATTTTTTTAACTACACATTTTATTTTTGAAGGTTAAAAACCCTCTCAGAAGTAATTCCCCCACAGTAGACAAGAGTAAACCTGGGAATCACTTCTGATGTGACACCACTAGATTTTTTTTTATTCTCACGTGATCTCCAATTCCCACCAGATTCCTTTAATGTCACTCACATAACATTAATTACATGCCACTTCTTTGTATTTCCGCACAGTTATAATGAAGTGTTGTGACTGTAACCTAACCAGCCCTTGAAGTAATGCTAATAGCAGATTGTGGTAAATATTCACACTAGGTGATAGATAGCTTTGTCACAAGAGGAAACTTGTGGCCCCCAGTGAGCCTGTTTTAAATGACCATTTGCCCAACCTAGCTAATTACTTTTAAATAACATCCGTTTCATCCATCTCATTTCAGCGTACTATCCAGTTTGTTAGATAAGCTCCCCCAAAGTAAGGGCCTGTTGTCTTAAAACGACCACCAATGATTCAGCTTCTTTAAAAAATAACCATTATTAGGACATCACAGTAAGCTGCTAAATACTCAAAAGGTTGTGTTTTTAATGAACCTTCCTTCCTTCTTTAATAATTGGAGGCGGGGGGGGACAAGTAAATATAATTGATACAATTTATGCCGGTATCTTGTGCCCTTGCTGTACAATTATTCATCCATTAACATTTGTAGATATAAAATTATTTTCATGGAAAGTTGTCTTCTCTCTCGTTCTCTCTTTTTACACACACCCCCACTACAATTATGAAAGCAGCCTCACAGGAGTGAATGGACCATTTTGTCCAAATGATCACTTTTGCGGGGTTTATCTTTCCACAGAAATTTTTCTGTTTCATATGTTCATCAGTAACAATGAATGCCAATTTCGAATACAACATTAGGCATGTTTGGAAGCTTTAGTTTTTAGCTTTGTTTACTAAGTACAATTAAAAAGATGCTAAATGACTTCATTCTTAAGAGCATCAGAAAATGTCCCAGTGCAAAGTGAGTGTTTTCCAGTGCAAATTGCCCTATATCAATGGCCAATTCAATCGATCCCTCTTCAAAGGGAACTCTGGGCATTGCAGCAAAATGGTGCAAATGGGGGGGGGGAGTGTTTTCTAACAACTCTTAGAACCCTTAACAAACTGTAGCTCCCAGAATTATTATTTTTTGGGAGGAGAAGGCCATGAGTGTTCAAAGTACGATAATAGTGCTTTAACTGTATGGCATAAATGTGGTCTTGAGCGTTCACACACATACTACAGTTGTGTGGGATTACACCACAGCAGAGGTAGGGGCACCTGTGGCTCTCCAGATGTTGGACTACAACTCCCATTGTCCATGACCAATGGCCATGTTGGTTGAGGCTGATGGGACTTGGAGTCCAAAGAGAGAGAAAGTGTGGGGTTAAGAGTGTTGGATCAGGACTTAAAAGGACAGATTGTAATCAGACTTTAAGGCAGTGTCCCTCAGATTAACACATATTCTCACTAGGTGGTTACTATTATTATTATTATTATTATTATTATTATTATTATTATTATTATTA